>PYWC01000099.1:198041-271579 GCA_003182015.1 Tuber magnatum | reverse complement strand
TCTGGCATAAGATAAAACTACCTGAAAGTCTATGCGAGAACTCTCCTACTCCAACAATCAATCCTCTCGAGACCTTAATTGAGTGAAGCGTCAGCCTTAACGATATTAAGTTTTACCGTCTACTTTACTCTTACATCTGTGTGAACCTTTGGCGAAAAGTTTCAAGTGCTTTGGTGCGGTCGCAACCTTGGGATCCATCTTCCTAGGGGTGCCCCCGTTACACTTGTAAACCGATAACAAGGTTGTTAAAGAGCGATGCAAAGGGGTTCGCATGAGGGACAGAACTGGACGTGGGTTTCAAATTGCTGTAAGAACTGTTTGTGATAGCCCCTGTTTTGACACAGTTCCACCTAGCCAGAAAGACAGTGGTAGAAATAGATGCCAGTGATTTAGCACAACAGTGTATACTATCCCAGTATATCGAAAAGAGGCTACACCCATTAGGATTTCACTCATGAAAGCTCAACCTGCCAGAATGTAACTACGATGTTCATGATAAGGAGTTGCTTGCTATAGTGGAAGCATTCAAAGAATGGCATCACTATCTGGCGGGAATAAAGGAACTGAACAAGGTATGCACTAATCAACAGAATCTACAATGTTTCCTCATGAGCAAGGCAGCCGAGTGCCAGACAGATAAGGTGGGCACAGACGTTATCAGATGCTAACTTTAAAATTGTGTACCAGCCAGGGTCGAGTAGAGGAAAGCCGGACGCATTAAGCAGACAGCTGGTATAACGTCTCGAGTCAGGAGCTGCGCAAAGTAAGAAGGTCTCAATCTTAAACCTCATACAATTTAACCAGGTTATGGTTATAGTAGTAGGAAAGAAGGAGGAACCTGGTGCAGATCAGAAGACACCAGAGGTGGGATACCGCCGAGCCATGAAAATATACCCCGAACCCCAGATCTTGACAAAGGGCTCAAGTGAAGTCGCAGGCTATGACATCTGCGCCGGGGAAGGAACAGTTGTACCTGCTTCTGGACAGGCAACTGTAGCTATCAGAATAGACTTAGCATCACTGCGGGAAACCCATGGTCTTGTAGCTCCTAGAAGTGGCTATGCTGTCAGGCATGGAATCATGGATGGGGTAGGAGTTATTGACAAGGACTAATTAGGGGAGGTGAAGATGTTGCCAGTAAATTTGAAGAACCAGGAGTATTACCTAGGGGAAGGCGAACGAGTTGTGCAACTCGCTCTGGAAAGGATTCAGGAGGAAGACCTGCAAGAAGAAAGGGAGCTAGATGATACTGAGAGGGGTGGGAGAGGATTTGGAAGCATGGTAATCAGGTTGGTCCAGACCCGAACCAAAGCTAGTCAGCTGAAGGAAAAAAAGTGTGAAATCAACAGTGTGAAAATTTCGATCAAAGGAGGCAGAAGGCCCTGCAGACCGAAGAGACTGTTCTAACTAACACACTGGTTATTAGAGCCATGGCATCGAGATTTGATGCCCAAGTGTGAAAACAGTTAGAGGAAATGGGGAGAACAGACCAGGACTCGAAATGGAGGAGTGAGGAGTGGGGAAGGCTGCACAATGAGGGAAACAAAATGCCAACAAATAGGACTCTTACAGATGGCCTTCTTTACTACAAGGGAAGTCTATTTATCACTAAGGACAAAGGTCTACAAACACTGCTTGAGCAAGGTAGGTACGACTCCAGAGTTGCGGGGCATTGCAGCCAGGGAAAAGCGGTAGATATTATAACAAGGGACTTCAACTGGCAAGCGCTTGCAGAATAGATAAATGACTACGTAAGATGCTGTAACGAATGTCAATATAGCAAAGCACCATAACACACAAAGTATGGGTTTCTACAGCTATTGGAAATTCCCTATGTGGTATAGCCATCTATCTCAACTGACTTCCTAACACAGGTAACGAAGTCAGAAGGCAACATTCAGATCATGGTAGTAGTCTACTGCTTCGCGAAAATGACCCACTTTATAGGGCTCAAGGAACATGTATTGGCAAAGGTTATAGCTCCGACCTTTCTTGGGGAAGTATGGAGATTGCATGGGCTACCGACAAGAATCATCATGGACTTTCACTCTAAGTTCGTATGAGAACTTTGTGAATCCCTTGGGAAACTGCTAGGTATTGGGCCAGAAATATCAACGGCGTACCATCCTCAAACAGCATGGCAAATACAGTGAATCAACCAAGTGCTAGAAGGCTACCTCTAAAGCTACGTTAACCACAATCTGGGTGACTAGCACCAACTGCTTCCTCTGGTCGAGCATCTCTACATTAACTCCATCACGAGTAGCTCTGGACTAACCCTGTTCTACGGAAACCATGGATAAGACCCGCAGATGAAATAGATGAAGCAGCGAGAAGCTGGAAATCTAGGAGCTGCTGCATATGCTCATAGAATGAAGGAAATACATGGACAGATGATGGCTTCACTAAACACACTGTAGGAAGTGATGTGGTGGCAGCAGGACATGAGAGCTAGGCTACAGGCAAATCTTCGGACCAGGGACTTGTATATGCTAATGCCGGGAATATTCGCACTAAGCGACCCTCCAAAAAGCTTATTCCCATGTTATATGGGCTGTTCAAAATCCTGTCGCTGCGCAGCAACTGAGCATTTAAGATAGAAATCCCGAAACGCTGCAAGACCCATCCTGTCCTCCATGTATCCCAGTGGGAGCCTTATTGAATGACAGTTCGAGTGGCTCGAGAACAGCCTGCCAGGGTGCCAGAGAGGTTGGATAACATCCTGGAGTGGGAGGTTGAAAAGATGGTAAGGAGCGAGATTATTTCTTATAATCGCAGTGTTAACTGGCACACTAGGAGGATCTGTGAAGTTGGGTAATTTGTGCAGTAATGGAGATGTGTGGAGAATGAAAAGACCTGGGAGCTGCCAGTGCATATGTGGTATACAGCGGATTTGGTAAAAGGGTTTCACAGGGGGAAGCGGGACATGTGTCAGATATAGAGGAAGGATGGCTAGGAAAGGTTTTCTGGGGTATGGCCAAGCAAACAAGCAAAGGCTTTTCATCCTATTTGGCTGAGTGCGCAAAGGAATTTAATTTGTACACTATTAGAAGACGGATTATAACGGTTCATCCCAAACTCTAGGAGAGGAGAGCTGGTGGTACGAATAGGACAAAGTGACATAGCGTAATGGGCATATCGTATGATCAGTAATAAAGTGTCACTTCTTTAATCCCCGCGTCCAGTGGAGTATTTGGAGAATGGGTTAACTGCGACCTATACGCCGCCAGCACAAAACCCTCATTTAGGCAACCACCAAAGGTCGCCAACAGCCTGACTTTCAAGGACTCTGCAGGAGAGGACTCTCAGTTATCCTGCCAAGGTCGAAGAGAATAAGTCGGTCGCATAGTTGTGCAGATAAATTCATAGAAAGATCATGCAGCGGCGCCAACGGATGGGTACTATGCTGGGGAGAGGTGGGCTACTCTGAAAGAAGTCTCCAGCTGTTATGCAGGTGGTGAGACAAAATTTTAAGTCCAGTAGTGGAGGAATATAGAGGAAAACCCAGACAAGAGTATGACGCTGAAGACGTGAGCATGGGCCTACACGCAGGTGTATGATAAGGTAGAGCCCAATGATGGCCTACCACGTCAAAGGTGAACCCTGAGCGTAACAAGGCCTAAATTCTATCGGCGCAATAAGACAGGATCAGGTCTCCCTTGGGTTGATGCAGGTGGGCAGTAGGCCCACCGGTATTGATAAGTGTGTTGTTATAGTCAATCACTCTGTATAGGGAGGAAGAACCAGTGACGATTTGCCACGATGAATGGGTTCTAGTGACTATGAATAAAGAGGGCAATGCGAGGAGAGGGGTGATGACACACTTCCCGCTGTCCAGAGAATTTAGAGTCCAGTAGGGTCAAGAGTTTCAGGGTTGGGAAAGTTCGCACCAGAAGGGCAGGGGAAAATTAGGTAGCATGTGAACACCCAGACATGGAATATAAATATCGCGGTACTTTGCATGCTTTTATAGACTCATTAGCAATGGAGAAGACATCTTATCAAAATATTCATTATATGATAAACTTCTCACAATACTGCTTTGCAGAAATTTCAAGCGAGCTTTCTTAGCAGGTACTTCATCACGTATTGCCCCTTAGTCCTGACTTGGTTATTCTTAGAGTCGCCCACCACCTAACGGGTAGGAACTGGTAGACAAGAAGGAGTTTGAGCCACAGAAGCTGGATGGTCTGGGAACCAGTATGAACAGCAAGACAAACAACTCTGGAAGGTGTTAGCATACTCAAGGGTTTACCAAGGACAGGTTACTATGCTTGGCTAGGTAGCTGCGCTAGCAAAAGGGAGAGAAGCCTATCCCAGCTGTGGGAATAGATAGCGTAATAGTGTGAAGTTACCCTAACATCCAGAGTAGGTTAGCCCACTCAGAGATCATAGTTACCTAGCCATGGAACCAGGGTTATCCTCGGAGGGAATGTGAGCTATCCGGCATAGCAATACCAAGTGGCTCTGGGAGTTCGGGGGAAGGAACTGGAATGTTCGTCACATGAAGTCATGCTAAAATAAAGGAATCTTGGAGTTCTGGAAAATACTATTGGACGAGCGATGCACCTCCCAAGAAGCTGGAAATTGGAGACATTATTCCTATGCTACCTCTCCGGCCCTGTATTGCGGCCCAGGGGGCATGGGCAAACAGTTGTAGAGCTGTGTGCAATCTAGTAAAACGGAATCTTGGTCGACCTGATTGCAACACTGTATGCACTGCTGCCGTCCAGTCAACATTAGGCCGTTCACAGAATATATACAGAGAAAGAGGGTAGAAGGGGGAGTTACTCCTCCAAGTTGTTCGGAGTAAAGCAGAGGGAAACTGACAGAGTTAATCGGAGTTAATTGTGGGGGTCGGGAAGGTTGTCCCGAGTGGTGCCAGTGTTACTGAGGGAGTTTCATACCTATCAAGCCCGAATGTATGCCCAATGCCATAGAGTCTTTAAGCGCAGTGTAGAGGCACTAAAAGTATTATTCCTACTACGGGTCAGGTGGACCCGAGACAGTGGTCATGAGTAGTGCCTATTAAAGTACTCCAGGGCCACTATATCCCGGGCAAGATACCACAAGTTGTAGAGTCCTAAACAGTAGATAAATAAACTGCTCATAGTAGCTTACAATGTCACATAGTGATCATTGCATATGGGAAGGGTGGTAGAGATAGTCCAGTTCACCAGGTGTCTTGACTGTTAGCCACCATCCAGGCACTAAGGCAAAGAGGATTTCAATAGGGTAGGCTAAATGACAATGTGCTGTAGAAACAAGAAGCGTATAAGGTAAACACCACCTGGAGTGTGTCGACAGATGTATGCCGGAAGGGTGTGTCTGGAGACATGTCGGACCACCCTTGGCGGAGAAGGGTGTGCTCCCGTACTCGCACTAAACTGATAGTGGAGTTTCAAGCATAAGATGAAACGACTTGAAATTCTATGCGAGGATTCTCCTACTCCAACAATCAATCGTCTCCAGACCTCAATTGAGTGAAGCATCATGCTTAATGATATTAAGTTTTACTGTTTACTTTACTGTTACATTTTTGTAAACCTTTGGCCACAAGTTTGAAGTTGTTTGCTGCAGTTTCAACCTTGAGATCCATCTTCCTAGGGGTGCCACTCTTACAATACCTGCAATACCTGTAGTTACAAGTTGTCCTATTCCTGGGTAACAACCTACTGTCCAGGGAAAAAAAGGCCTATGGTTGGGAACCACTTCCCCTTTCTGGGTAGTAGTCCCTATCCCATGATGGTATATAAACCTTTACGTTCAGCCACTCTTTATAGTAAACCACCTTGATGTAGAATGGCCACATGAACTCTGCGTAGCAATCCTGCCCCTGGTTCAGGATCTTCATACAATTGAAGTACCTCAAATTCTCATCCTCCACATACATCATCAATTGGTCTTTTACTGTGGGCAGTAAATGATCCTACTCATTAAACGCTAGCATGATAGTAGTTATTTCCTTATCATGGACAATATAATTAATCTCGGCTTAGTGGAATTTCCTTGCTATGACAGGCCACCAGGTGCCACATCTCATCCTCATAAAGCCTGATGAGTATAGCTTCTAATGCAAAATCACTGGTATTATTCTTAAGTCCTATTGTTCTCGCGGGAGGGAAATAGGCTAGGATGGGTTTCCATGTGAATGCTTTCTTTGAGCAGTTGAAAGCTTGATCACATGCTGAGGTCCAGTCGGATCTGGCATCCTTCTTGATCAAGTTTATTAGTGGCTTAGCTATCTTGTTAATGACTTCTATGAACCACTATTAGAAGTTGGCAAAGCCTATACAGCTTTGTCCTTTCATGACGCGACCCACAGGTACCCAGTCCTTAATTGCTTGGACCTTTTCCGACCATATGGAGATCCTGATATTGGAGATCCCATACTCAAGGAAGTCAACTTCCTGTTGGTAGAAGCTGGCCTTTTTAATGCTTATGCATAATCCTGCCCTTTGGAGCTTTTCCATCATATGCCTCACTATCACAACATGCTCTTCTAGAGTCTTGGAATGGATCAGGATAACATCCATGTATGCTATGCCTCCTTCATCCAACAGGTTACCAAATACCTCATTAACCATGCTGTGAAAGGTTGTGCAAACAATATATGGCCTAAAATGCATAACTGTGTACTTATAAAGTCCATACCTACACTAGAATATAGTCTTCCATTCCTCTCCTTCTGCTATCCTCTGCAGGTAGTAGCCATTCTTGATGGCCAGCTTTGTGAAGACTATGGCCTTTCTGAGCCTGTCTTGTGGCTCCTTGATCAAGGAAATAGGATACTTACTCTTCATATTGATTTTGTTCAGGTCTCAGTAATCTATTGCTAACACTAAGGTACTATTTGGTTTTGGTATGACCAGGGTAGTGGCTGCACCAAATGAGTTGGATTACTACAGTTCTCTAGTCTCTTGCACCTTATTACGATAGTCATGAAGTGCCTGAAGCTTCTTATCTACCCAGTGGTAGATAGGCCTAAATGGAGGTTGGGTCCTTCCTGGGAACTACATTTTGTGATCATACTTCAAGTGTTCCAGTAATGCCTCAATTCCTTCTCGACTGAAGATATTCCCGCAGTCCTTATACCGGAGAGGCAGTTTGACCATAATGTTATCTCCGGATTCATTACAAAATTGCACGATACCCAACAGGTATATATTGCCTGTACCTTCTACCCACAGGTCTTCTTCAGTTGTGACCACTAACTGCCTCTGCTCTGTTGGATATTGAGTTTTACAGCGATCCAAGTGCTAGGTTAGTGTTCCTGTCTTCCAGTCAATGTTTGGGTTGTAGGTCTTTAGCTATGATATTAGTAAGCAACCATCCACCTTGGTGTCAGGCTGTTGGCTATCTCAAAGCGTATTCCATTGTGGTGATCGCCCATCTTCATATCTAAGGACTTGGTATAGTGTTCGCCTGATCCTGGAATATGCTTGCCACTTGCCTTACTTATAGGAATGTTTATCTTCCTACACCTATAAGGGGTTTAGGTTTCCGTAATCCTGTGGCTACCAAGTACCGACATAGTAGGTACATGGTCTAAAAGTAGTACTACTTCTGTACTAACCTACCATGCTCCTACCTTTCACTCCAATGTCTTTAATATGTGAATATGCTTAGTATGACAGTGCCAACGATCAAACTTGTGCAACTTTGGTTGTGATATTGATTTTGTCATCTGTACTAGTCCCTCACCAAGTCTCTGGTCTTTTGAGACAAGGGCAGCCACAATGTGTTGGCAAACTTCATCCTTGGGGTGGGAAAATATTTGTCACAGTAGCTAGAGTATTTATTATCACAGCAGCAAGATTTCACATACTAAACCCTCCTCAATCAAGCTTAGATACATCTTCAATTTGATCAAGTCCAGTGTGATATAGATTCATCTATAAGACAACTATCTGCTCCTAGGCTTAATAAGGTTCTACAGACAGACTGATTTCAAACAAAGTATCTTGGTCCTTCCCTAATGTCAAGCAGCTCTTCCATCAATACTTCTTCCAAACTAGAGGAACCATTTCCTAAGGAAACATAACAACCAGCTATGAAAATCTTGCAAGAAATGCTTGTAATAACTAGTTGGTTTGAGGACATAACTTGATCCTGCAATCAAGGAGGGAAAACACTACTACTGCAGATGGCCTGAAACATCTATTCTATCCAATCATGGCAACATTTGGTTAGTTTCTGTTTCTCTACTGATAGAGAGGTTCTTACCTTTCTCTCTACTCATTTTCATAAGTGTCCGCCTATTCACATCTCTACGGCCTATAGTTGGAGTCAGCCATATTATATCCTGATCCCGGAGTGGGTTCTTACGTATTCTGAGCTATTGGTATAAACCTGCATTGTTGAGATGATAACTGTGGGACTCTCAAAACTCTCAATGATAAGCGGGGGGGCAGAGCTGTAATCCATTTTGGTGTGAGTCTATTGCGAGAGACTTGGTTACTATGTAATTGGTATGCGTACTAGGTTAAGGTTCTACTTTTGATTTCACAGTATCCTTTGATACAGGTATTGTTTCAGCTGATATCAGTTGATACAAACAAGGTTTTATATTTGGTTTCACCATATCATTGGATACTGGTATTGTTTTGTGTGCTATCGGTTGATACACTGAAGGTTTTACGATTGGTTTTACGCTATTGGTTCATCTTTGATTTGTTTTGTGTGCTATCAGTTGATATACATAATGGTTTGGAATATAGCTCATACTGGATATGAGCAATATACGGTATTTAAGTACTGCTGATTTTCACGATAGAAGCAGCAGACTTTGACGGACAGTATTCTAAATATACTGGGTAGAATGGTTACTTCTTTGATCTCCTATTACACCCACTTGAATCCTCCTTTAGCAAACAGCACTCACTTCTTGTTGACCAAGTAGCCACCTGCTCCTATCACACTGCTAGGTGGCTAGGGCACGGCCTGAACACATTACATACCAGGTCTGACCATTCCAACCCACATGGCCATTTGGATGAACCAATGATAGGGGTTATTAAACTGCACTTCCTGTAGAGGTTTTCTGTTTCCCCATGTTTGGTGCACTGGTTAGGCTTTCTCTGCCATTCAGTTAAGGTCAACGGGATTTCCTTGTATGCTAGTGACTGCTTAGAACTTATCGGCTTTGCCTGTTTCCCTGTAGCCAAATTGGTAGGTTTGGCAGACCTCTGGGTTTGTCTATGCAAACCTTGGTCCCTTTTTTTGATCATTCCAGAGGTTGACAGCCTGTCTTCCAGCTTTTGTCGCAGTTCAGCACAAAGCTTAGATGTTTTATGAATGTAATAGTTGCTGTAGCGAGTATTCTTTTCCAAGGTGTGTCCAAGTTTCTGGAGATAATTGAGGTACTAGTTCATGTCGGTTGGATGTGGCTCTGTGAGTACCCATGCATTCTGGGCCTCATGGGGTATGCCTGACGTTACCAGGGCCCATACTTTGACTGGATTCTTATAGCTCGGTTGATACATGTCGTGAATTATCAAATCTAAGTATTCAAGAATGCCGTGTGCTGTGATAAGCGAGTCTCGCAATTGCAGAAGGGATCGCTCTTACTCCCCTTGATCCCCACCAACGATTCTGTTCGAACATGGCACCCCTAGGAAGATGGATGCCAAGCTTGCGACCACACCGAACAACTTCAAACTTATCGCCGCAGGTTCACACGGATGGTAAAGTAAAGTAAATGGTAAAACTCAATATCGTTAAGCCTGACACTTTACTCAATTGAGGTCATGACAGAATTGATCGTTGGGGTAGGAGAGTTCGCCCATACACTTTCAGATAGTTTTATCTTAGGCCTGAAACTCGCTCGCCAGTTTGCTGCAACTATTTGTGCACACCCTAGTCGGCTAAGGGTAGTCCGCCAGGTCCTCAGGGACACCCTTTGGGCATTCAGGTGTCGAGACAGTCAGGGCGGCATTCACCTTATGCAGTTATTGTTTCTGCAGTGTATTTCTATTTTGCCTGGTGGAGTGAAAACTTCCTTCCATCTGCACCTTGCCAGTGGCTAACAGTCAAGACACCTGATGAACTGAACTATCTAGGACACCCTTCCCCTATGCATTGTTCTCTACTGGACCCTGGAAGCTAGCCTGCATGGTATATCTGGCTACTGTTTGCAGTTCTTGGACTTCTGGTACCTGTCGCAGGAAACAGTAATCCGGAAATGATTCAAGGGCCACAACCCATGACGACTACCTGGGATATATTTTACCTGTAGTAGGAATCCTGCTTTTAGTATCACTGCACTTCACCTAGGGAGCCTATCGGGGTGGCGACATTTTTGCACTTGGTAGTTGCAAAACTCCCTGGATTGCCCCAGCACCACCCGGGACTACCTTCAGGACCACCACGGTTGACACGCATTAACTCCGATATTTTTGGTCCCTTGAACTGCAAACAAGCGGGAGTAGGTAAGGTACTTTCCACCCTATGCCCTCTTATATATCCTGCGATCAGCGTCCGGTGGACCGGATGGCAGCGACGTATCCAGTGTTGCAAGCAGGTCTGCAAAGATCGTTCTTTGCCAGACTGCACGCAACTACATAACCTTTTGCCCCTGACGTCCAGGCCTCAAGGCGGGGCTGGAGGGGTATCATGGGAACAATGTCTGAAATTTACAGCTTCTTTGGACCTGCGTAGCTTGCCCAATAGCATCTTGCGGAACCCACGATTCCACCATTATGCATGGATTTGTGTTACAAATATTGCGGTCATTATTCCAGAACTCTGCGAGGGACTTTGTATTGACAGGTAGGGTAACTTAGGACTATGTGCAGGGTAACCCAAGCCCCATGGCAGGGCAACCTAATCCTGAGGGCAGGGTGACCTTGTCCAGTGTACAAGATAACGCTTCTCTGTTACCCAGTCTATCCCGTTGCTGGAGATAGACACTTCCGACCTTCCTCTAGTTTCCAGGCCTAGCGGATTAACTGCACCTCTAGAGCTCCCTAAGTATGCTGACACCGCCCCCAGGTGTGCCCCGGTACCTAACTACCTGCCTAGTCAACCTACCATGGGCTCCCCTAGGAATATGGATCCACCGGGTGCGAGCGCATGGAACAACTTTAAACTTGTCGCTCCTTGGTCATACAATGTAAGAGTAAAGTAAATAGTAAAACTTAATATCGTTAAGCTTGGCGCTTCACTCAATTAAGGTCTCGAGAGGATTGGTTGTTGGAGTAGGAGAGTTCTCGCATAGACTTTCAGGTAGTTTTATCTTATGCCAGAAACTGCCCCTTTGGTTTAGTCCAACTATTTAGGCACACCCTTGTCCGCTAAGGGTGGTCCCTCAGGTCTTCTGGAAACACCTGCGACCATGCATGTGTCGACACACTCTAGTCGGAGTTCACTTTATGCACTTATCGTTCCTGTGGTGCATTGCCATTTTGCGCGCCGTAGTGAAAACTTCTGCACATCGGTGTCATGCCAGTAGCTAACAGTCAAGATACTGGATCAACTGGACTATCTATGACACCCTTCCCCTATGCATTGACCTCTGCTTGGCTCCGAAAGGTGCCGTGAGTGGTTTATCTATCTACCATTTACGAGACGTGGGCTTCCAGTGTCTTCTGTGAGATACGGTAGTCTGAGAGTGATCCAATTGGTGCTACCCATCACCACTACACCGGATCTACCTTTCCTGGGGTAGGAATCATGCTTGTAGTCTCCCTGCACGTCCCTTTCAGACCTTATAGCGTTCCGGACACTTTCGGGCGTGGGAGTTGTAAAACTTTCACTGCCACTCCGGCACCACGCAGTACTACCTGCAGGACCCCCACTGTCAACACCTCTTAACCCTGTCAGTTTTGGGCGGCTTTACTCAGAACAACTTGCAGGAGGTACTCCCACTTCCAACCTCTGCTCCCTTGTATATCCCCCAAACAGCTCCTGGTCCACCGGATGGCAGTGACGTATACCCAGTTGCCAGCTGGTCAGCAAAGATTCCTCTTTGCCAGACTGTGCACAACTAGGTAACCCTTTCCCCACCATGTCTGGGCATCATGGCAGGGCCGGAGGGGTATGATAGGAATAATGTCTCCAATTTGCAGCTTCTTTGGAACAGCGTAGCTTGCCCAATAGCATGCTGGGGAACCCCAGATTATAGTATTATGCATGGTTGCACATGACAAACATTTCAGTCATTGTTCCAGAACACCGGGAGGGACTTGCTATTGAAAGGTAGGGTAACTGCGGACCTTGGACAGGGTAACCTGGGCCTGAATGTAGGGTAACCTGGTCCGGCGGACAAGATGACTTTTCCCTGTTACCCTGTCTACTCTGGCACTGGAGATAGACACTTCTGACCTTTCTTCACTTACCTGGCCTTACTAAGTAACTGCCCCTTCAGAGGTCCCTAAGTGCGCTGACACCAATCCCTGGTGTGCCCAGGTAGCTAAGTATCTGGTCAGCTGCTTAAGTTCATCGCGGAGCTCGCGACATCGTGTCTCCATAGGTCCAGTACTACCTTCCCTGCTCGTTCCTACCAGTTGGCCTCCTGGCTACCTGTATGGGTGTAGGTTGGGGCTACCATAGCTCGTGTATGCTGGGTCATTACATCACTCCCATCTTCTCTGTGGTCTATCCGAGACAGTTAGAATCGTCTCTTATTTCTACAAGTCGATTCCCCAAGACCCTATGGTCCTTATGCTTGGATGGATACCTTTCGCGGAAATCCAAGACGGCCTGTAAGCCTGTCCCTTCTAGGGTCTCATAGGGCTCCCATGAATGGTCCTCAGCCCCGTATCCTTCCCATAAAACCAGCTACTGGACAAAGGGTAACGCAAACATTGCCTTTGCGGCAATGTACCACCCACTGTCCACAACAGCTGTGACAACGTAACTTGGCCCATTGTCCACAAGTTTCAGGGTAGGGACCTCTTTGATCCTCCCTGGTCCCTGGTCCCCGCCATAGGGTTCGAGCAAGATGACATTGAAAACTGGGTGGAGGCTCCATCTGTTGGGTGCCTGGGTTCATATGCTCGGGTACCCATATGACGTTTGACCACAAAATGGACAAACAGATGGTGGTCCAGCTTCCCCATCGCACATTTTGTGTGGATGTTGTTTTGGTTTAACATCACACGGTCCCTTTCTTTGCCTGCCCAGTGGCCACATCCTCCGAGGTAACCTAGTCCAGTGATGGCAACCTTTTCTGGTGCCGCCATTTCTGTTAGCTTTCCTGCACCGGTTGAATTGTTTCTCGAATCTCTTGCCGGGTTCCTGCCTATTCCTTAACCAAGAGCTCACTACCAGTGTGTATTCCTTGATTATCAGACACGACACGAGACGAGTTTGTCCGTGCATTGAACCCATAATTGATCAGAAAATGGTGACAACCTTGTGGATTTTGATGTGGAGGTATTGTACACATACTCCCCAAGGGGTAGTAGTGAAACCCAATCATCCTGTTGGTAGAAATAGTAACTACACAAGTACTACTGCACTGCCTGATTAACCCTCTCAGTTTGCCCATCAGTCTCAGGGTGGAATGCAGCCCAGAGGTATGGTTTCACTCGCCACAAGTGCATGAGACTCATCCAGAACTTGGATGTGAATCGGCCATCTCGCTTACAGATGATTCACTCTGGGAGTGCATGGAGGCGCCAAACCTTCTTCAGGATTATCAAGGCAAGCTCCTTGATTGGTACCTCAGTGGTCAGGGGTAAGAAATGGGCCATTTTCGAGAATCTGTCCACTATGACCCAGATCTTGGTATATCCTTCGGACTCGGGCAGCACTACAATGAAGTCCATTGCAATCGCTGTCTGCGGTCCCATAGCAACATCAACAGGTTCCCGCAGACCGAAGTTCTTGTGACCGATGCACTTATTCCTTTGGTACGCATCCCTGTTCGAACATCGTTACAGATATGCTCGTCCATATGAGCTCAATAGAAGTTCGCCCTAATCCTGCCAATGGTCCTGTAAGTCCCGGAGTGTACCCTGATTTGGGTGTCATGTTCAGCCTCCAGGACTGTTTGCATCCGATTCTGACCCTGGGGAACATGGCGCCCATTCTTATACCGGAGTAAGCCTATTTCCGTTGCGAGGTGTCGGTCGACCTATTTGTCACTGGCAGCCATTGCCTACCGGACCCTGAAGTAATCCATGTCTTCTTTTGTCGCTACGCATAGCCGACTCAAAAAGGAAGACTGGAGCCAAAGTCCGCAGCATACCTGCCATACTTGTGGTTGCCAGATGTCCCGTTCATAGCTCCAAACCCAGTGCCTAGGGTGAAACAATGACTGGAGCAGAAGATCACTGCCCCCTTCAGGGCGGTAGTCTCTCTGCCGGGACAAAACATCTGCCTTCTCCTTCAACCATCCTTCTTGGTAAACTACCCTCAAGTTAAACGGTGCAGGAACTTAGCCCAGCGGTGTTGCCTGTGGTTGAGAACCTTGGTCCTATTATAGTACAATAAATCCTTATGGTCTGTATAGATCACCAATTGGTCCGTTACCGAGTGTAGTAGATGATCCAATTCCTCGAATACCGCTACAAGGGTAGTTATTTCCTGGTCATGGACACCATAATTAATCTCCGCTAGCTGAAACTTCCAACTATGGCAGGCTACTGGATGACATCTCTCATCCTCAAAGAGTTGTGAGAGAATGGCTCCTAATGCAAAGTCACTAGAGTCGGTTTCCAGCTGGGTTGGCAGTGCAGGGTCGCGATGTGCTGGGATAGGTTTGGTCGTAAATGCTGCCTTCAAATGGTTGAAGGCCTGCACACGCGCAGGTGTCCATTCCCATTGGACATCCCGCATTGTCAAGTGTGCCAGAGGTTTTGCTATCTTGTTGAAACCTTCTCTGAATGGGAGATACAAGTTGGTACAGCCCATAAAGCTTTCAGCGCTGACGACGCAAGTCCAAGGTGCCCAATCCCTGATTGTTTGCACCTTTTGCGAAAACATTGAGATCCCCGTATCGCAGATCTTGTATCCGCAGAATTCAACCTCCTATTGGTGGAAGCCGGACATCTTTATACTTACACATAGTCTGACTATCTGTAGGTTCTTTGTTACACATCTTACCATTGCCACATGCTCTTCCCTAGTTTCGCAGTACATCAGAATGTCATCCATATACGCAAAGACACCTTCATCCATGAGGGCCTGGAAGGCGGCCATTATCATGCTCTGGAAAGTTACTGAGGCGTTATATAACCCAACCGGCATGACTGGGTATTCATATGATCCATATCTGCACCAGAAGGCTGTCTTCCATTCCAGGCCTTCTGCCATGCTCAGAAGGTAGTAGACGTTCTTTAAGTCCAACTGAGTGACCACCATGGCTTTTCCTAACCTATCTGCCATTTCGTTCACCAATGGTAGAGGGTACTTACTCTTAACCGTGATTGTGTTCAACCCAAGGTAAGCAATTGCCAATCTTGGTGTACCATCTTGTTTTGGCACGAAGAGGATAGGGGCTGCTGCCAAGGAACTAGATCGCTGTAGCTTTCCCGCTAGCAGCATTTCTTGGAGATATTGCCGCAGTGCCTTAAGCTCTGTTGGCAATACCACATAAACAGGCCCAAATGGAGGTTGAGTCCCCAGTTGCAACTTGATTTTGTGGTCCTACTTCGAGTGCACCGGCAGCGCCTGAATCCATGCTGTACTCAAGACATCCACATAGTCCTTCTACTCGGGGAGTACCTGAACCATAATGTCAGCACCTTCCTCATCAGAGAGTTGAACTATTCCCGACAGGTAAACATTACTAGAAAACGCGGCTAGTAACTCTTCATCGGTCATGAACACTAACCACCCCTGCTCTGCTAGGCAATTAGCCTTGCAGAAATCCGAGGGCCAGGTTAGTGATCCAGTCTTCTAAGCTATGTCAGGGTTATGGTCCTTCAACCAAGACATAGGTAGGTACCTATCCACCTTAGTGTCGGGCATATTGGAGACTTGAGAGTGCATGGCATTATAGTGGTCACCTATTTTTATCTCCCATGGTTTGGTATAGTACTGGCGTGACCCCGGAATATGATTACCGCTCGCGTCGCTTATCGCACTCTTTACCTTTCGCTGTACACAAGGCACCTGAGTCTGCTTGCCTTATCGGCTACTAAGCCCTGGCCTGGTAGCTGCACTATCCAGTAGGCGGAGCGCTTCCACGCTTACCTGTCGCGCTCTTATCTTTTATTCTAACTTTACACGTGGGTGGATGCACTGAGGATGACGAGGCAAGTTGTCAGACTTCTGCCTCGCCGCATGTATATCGGATGTAGCCATCTTGGCTTAATGAATCCTTTAGTCTCTTGCCTTTCGACACTAGGCCAGCCACCATGGGTCGATAAACGTTAAGGGATTGGGATTTGTCCTTATCAATAGCTAGGGTGTTTATGAACACCTGAGCATGATTTCAGGTACTAAACCCTCCCCTGATAAACCTGAAAATATCCCCATTTATTTGATCAAGTCCAGCCTGAACTAATTCCGTTGTACTAAACATAATAATTTTCCCCAAAATGGGTAGAAGTGCCCTTTTGGGCCCGTTTCAAGTGAAGCATCGTTGGTTCCCCAATGTCGAGTGTCTCCTCTAGCAAGACCTCACCCAGCTTGAAGCGAAATAATAACCTATGACCTGCCCATCTAGCTATGGAAATCCTGCAAGAAATACGTATAACTAGAACAAAGGAAATAACCCGAAACCTAACAAAGGAGAAATAGCCCAGTCTACCTTGCATGGCCCGTAAGATCTACCTGCCCACACCTCCTGGGTGTAGTCAATATCAGGGTCATTTATGCAGTAGAGAGGTACTTACCCATCCATGCAGCCACCTCTGTGGCCCGTGTCTATCGATCCCTCAGGTGTCTATCGATATGGGTGCATAAGATTATATCTTAAGGACAATGGGTTCTTACGCATTCTTCGCCATTACTATCAACCTCTATTATCTGAGGTGATGCCTGGCGGACTTCCAGTATCCTTGACGAGGAAGCCTGAGTGGGCGCTTCAATGAGCTTCAGTCGCTGGTCCCTTTATGTGGGCACACATACCTGGGGTAACCGCTTCATTCCCAGAGCTTGATTGGATGAAATAACGACTGGGGCCATTGCGGTACACTTTCTTGCGAAGTGACCTGTTTGCGCGCACTGGGTGCACTGGTTGTGCTTCCTCCGGCATTTGGTCACAGTCGATAGGATTTCCCCATGCACTATTACAAACTCAGAAGTCGTCGCCTGTGGCAGTTTCCGCGCATTGAAATTAGTAGGTTTGGCAGACATCTGGTTCTATCTGCGCGACCCTTCTTCCTTCTTCTTGAACTTGCCAGATGTCAAGGATCTCTCCTCCTTCTCCTCAGTAGGCCGCGACCTGGGGGCGCAGTGGATAACGTGGTTGATGAAGCGGTTGTTGTCCTCCAGCGTCGACCCAAGGTTCTGGAGCATATCAAGCTACTTGTTCAGGCCGGTCAGATGTGGCTTATTAAGTGCGCACGGATTCTGAACCTCTTATGTGAAGCCTGATCGAACCTGGGCTCCACCCACATTGGGTCTGTTGTAATGGGGGCACCATTAGGAAGAAGCATCCCAGTGTTGTGACCACCTTGAACAACCTCAAACTTGTTCCCAAAGGTTCACATCAATGTAAGAGTAAAGTAAACCGTAAAACATAATCTCGTTAAGCCTGACACTTCGCTCAATTAAGGTCTTGCCAGGATTGATTATTGGTGTAAGACAGTTCACACATAGGCTTACAGGTAGTTTTATCTTATGCCAGAAACTGCCCCATCAGTTTGCTGAAACCATCCGGGCACACCCTTCTCCGCTCAGGGCGATCCGACATGTCTCCTGGCACACCCTTTGCGCATGCCTGTCCCACTGCGGTCCAGTCAGCATTCACCTTATGCGGTTATCGTTTCTGCAGGGCATTTCCATTTTGCCTGGCGAAGTGAAAACCTCTGCGCATCGGCGTCTTGCCCATGGCTAACAGTCAAGACGCTGCATAAACTAGACTATATATGACACCTACCCAGTATGCATTGACCTCTACTTGGCCCCGGAAGCTACTGTCAGCATTTTATCTATCTACTATTTACCGTTCTTGGGGTTCTGGTGTCTTGCATAGGGTATGGTGATCTGGGAGGGGTTCAATGGGCGCTACCCATGACCACTACCTCTGACACACCTTACCTGTAGTAGGAACCATGCTCATAGTGTCTCTGTACGTCCCTTTCGGAGCCCATGATGTTGGGGACACTTTCAGGCTGGGTAGGTGTAAAACCCGCACGGCTGCCCTGGCACCACCCGGGACTACCTTCTGGACAACTACGGTTAACTCCCGTTAACTCTGCCAGTTTCGCTCCGTTTTACTCGGAACAACATGGAGGAGGTACTTCACCTTCCGACCTATGGCCCCTTATATATCCTACCAAGAGCCTATGGTGCACCGGACGGCAGCGACGTATACGGTGTTGCAAGCAGGTCTTCAAACCTTCCACTTTGCTAGCCTGCACACAACTACGCAACCGTTCACCCATGACGCCCGGGCCTTAAGGCGGGGCCGGAGGGGTATGATAAGAATCACGTCTCCAATTTACCGCTTCTTCGGAGCCGCCTAGCGCGCCCAATGGCATCTCTCAGGACCCTGACTCCAGTATTATGCGTGGCTTTGCGTGACCAACATTGAGGGCATTTTTCCCCTACTCCCCTACAAACTTCGTATTGAAAGGTAGGGTAACTCAGGAGTTTGGTCAGGGTAACACAAGCTCCATGGCAGGGTGACCTGATCCAAAGGGTAGGGTAACCTTGTACAGCGGGAAGATAACTGTTTCCTGTTACCCTGTCTATGCCGTCGCTGGCGATAGACATTTCTGACCTGTCTCCAGTTACCCGGCCTACGTGAGCAACTGCTCCTTCGGAAGTCCCTACGGACACTGACACCTCTCCAGGGTGTACCCGGATACCTAAGTGCCTGGCCAGCTAATTCTATTCATTCTCGCAGCCCAGGCTATTGGGTCTCCGTAGGTCAAGTACTCACCTGCCTGCATGTCCCTGCCAGTTCCCCTCCAGGCCCCGTGTATGTGTGTAGGTTCCAACTGTCATAGATCATGTCAGCGGGGTCGTTATATCTTGTACTTGGTACAGGGCAAATTCGAATATTTTGCGGACTGCAAGTTAACCAACATGGATAACGTCAACTTGTTGATCACTCTTCTTCCAGACTTAGCCCAGACATGGTATCTGGGGTTGCCTCGGCACATTAACAAAGAAGCCGTCAAGCGCCCTGGTGTTCCTGTAAAGCACGATACCCACTTGCAGACATGGAAAGTGTTCTGAGAACGTCTGGAACGAAGTTTCACCAGCGACCAGGCCACTTGAGATCGATCCCCTCCCACCTGGTGGGACATTGTGATCAAGCCACATCACATTGATGAGTACCCGGACAGGATAATAGCTTATATGTATAAACTTGGCTATACAGACCCAGTGCAGGTACGGGACAAGGTTCGATCAGGCATTGTGCAAGAGTGTGGGAATGCCTGGGCACTTAAGGAGCCACGCCTGACTGACCTGCACAAGTACTATGATCTTCTCCGGAAGGTCATGCAGACGCGTGAGGACAACAACTGGTTCAGTAACCACATCATCCACCCCGCCCCCCAGTCTCAGCCCGCACATAAGCAGGTGGATAGATCCGCGATCCCTGGCAGGTTCCAGAAGCAGGAGAAAGCTGCGGGCAGACAGAACCAGAGGTCCGCCAAACCTACTAATTGCAATGCAGGGAAACAGGCAACGCCCACAACTTTGCCGTATGCAATAGCGTATAAGGGAATCCCATCACGCTTGACAGAGCGCTGGAGGAAGCACAACCAGTGCACCAAGTGCGGGCAACCAGGTCACTTGCGGAGAAAGTGTACCGCACCGGCCCCAGGCGTTAGTTCATTCAAACAGGCCAATGGGTTGAAATGGTCAGCTCCGGTATGCAAGCACACGGTAACGGAGAAGCGACCAAAGCACCTTGATGTGCCCCCTGAGGCTTCCTTGTCAGCGATACTTGCAGTGCGCCTGGCATCACCTTTGATCATAGAGGTTGATAGTGACGGCGCCGATTGGGTAAAAAGCGATCCTGCCTAATGTGTAATATTATTAACCCATATCCATAGACCCATGAGAGATGGATAGACAGGAGCCACGGAGATGACTTCTGGGATTGGTAGGTACACGTCTACTGCATAAACAACCCTGATACTAAATTCGCCCCGGTGGTGTAGCCTGGTAGATGTTGGGGGCCGTGGGGTGTGGACTGGGCTATCTCTCCTTGGTTGGGTTTCTGGTTAGTTCCATTGTTCTAGTTATATCTATATCTTTCAGCATTTTCCTAGCTGAATGGGCAGGTCATAGGACATTATTTCAGTTCAGACTAGGTGAGGGCTTACTAGACGAGACGCTCAACATTGGGGAACCAGGGATTCTTTGCTTGGAATGGGCCTAACAGGGGACTTCTAGCCACCTGCGGGAGGATTGTTATATTTAGTACAGGCAGAATTGGTGGAGGCTAGACTTGTTCAAATAAACCGGGTTATTTCCGGGTTTACCTGAGGAGGGTTTAGTAGCCAAAATCATGCAGGCGGGATAGCAAACACCCTAGCTATGGATAAAGACAAAGGCCAAAATCTTCACATTTACTGACCGGTTGTGGCAGGTCTTGTGTCGCAAGGCAAGAGACTAAAGGATTCACTAAGCCAAGATGACTAAGTCCCCAAGACAAGTGTAGAGGCAGAAGCGTGACAACTTGCATCATAATACATAGTCTATCCACCTGCAGGTAAAGTTAGGCGGGAAGATAGGAGTGGAACAGGTAGGGACGGAGGCGCTCCTACTACTTGATAGTTGAGCTACTGGGCTGGTGCTTAGTAGCCCATAGGTCATGCAGACATGGGCACCTTGTATACGGCGAAAGGTACATATGGTGATAAACCACATGAGCGGTGCTTACATTGCTGGGTCAGGCCTGCACGATATGAACCAGGGGAGATGAAAATAGGCGACCACCGGAATGAGATACGCTTTGAAGTCGCAGATATGCCCGACACTAAGGTGGATGGGTACCTATCTATGTCTTGGTTGAAGGACCATAACCCCGACATAGATTGGAAGACTGGATCACTAACCTGGCACTCAGATCTCTCCCCGGCTAATTGCCTTGAAGACCAGGGGCAGTTAATGTTCATGACCGATGACGAGCTACTAGCTGAAGATCCTAGTAATGTGTACCTGTTGGGAATTGTTCAATTGTCCGATGGGGATGGTGGCGACATTATGGTTAAGCTACTCCGCAGGTATAAGGACGACGGGGCTATCTTCAACGAAGAATGTATTCAGGCACTGCCGGAGCACTCGAAGTATGACCATACAATTGGGTTGCAAGCGTGGACCCAACCTTGTTTCGGGCCTAGTTATCGGTTATCCGAACAGGAGCTTAAGGCACTCCCGCAATATCCCAATGAAATGCTGTGAACCTGAAAGTTGCGGCGATCCAGTTCCTGGACAACAGCCCTTACCCTGTTCATACGAAAACCAGATAATACACTAAGATTAGTACTTGATTAGTGAGGGCGAAACAAGATCATGGTTAACAGTAAGGACACTCGGCTATTGATGCGCGAACTGGGAGATTGGTTACGAAAAGCCGATGTGCTTACGAAGATGGACTTAAAGAACGGCTACTACCTTCCGAGGATGCCAGCAGGTGAGGAATGGAAGAGAGCCTTCCGGTGCAGATATAGACTATATGAGTACACGGTCATGCTGTTTGGGTTATGTAACACCCCAGGAACTTTCCAGAGCATGCTAAATAAGGTCTCCTGGAACCGCATGGATGAAGCAGTCGTTGCATATAGAGATGACCATGTCATCCATTCCGAAACTGTGGAAGAGCATGTCGCAATTATGAGGTGTATGATGGAGAAATTGTGGAAACCCGGACCATGGGTAAGTATGAAGAAGTCCGGTTTCCACCAACGCGAGCTTGAATTCCTCTGATACAAGATCTCCAATATGGGGATCTATATGTTGTTGGAAAAGGCGCAAGCAGGCAGGGAATGGCCACCACCGACATGCGTCGTCAACCCTTAAACCTTGACGTGCTTTGCCAACTTCTATCGTCAGTTCATAGAAGGTTTCAGCACAATAGCGAAACCTCTGACAGACTTGACAGAGAAGGATGTCCAATGGAAATGGACACCTGCGTGTGAGCAGGCCTCCAACCATCAGAATAACGGGTTTAGGTCTAAACCTATCGTAGCACCCCTTGACCCTCAATGCCCAATCTTGCTCGAAATCAAGGCTAGTGACTTTGCATTGGGAGCCGTTATCCCCCAATTCTGTGACGATGGGAGATGGCATCCAGTGGCCTACCATGGTTGGAAGTTTCATGCAGCGGAGATTACTTCTGATGTCCATGATGGGGAAACGATTGCCATCATGGCGGTATTCACGGAATGGGATCACCTGCCACATTCGGCAATGGACCAATTGGTGATCTATACTGAGCATAAGAATTGGAAGTACTTTAATAGTACCAAGGTTCCCAACTGAAGGCAACATTGCTGGGCGGAGTACCTGCAACCGTTTAACATCAAGGTAGTTTACAGAGAAGGACGGTTGAATGAGAAGACAGATGCTTTGTCGTGGCGGAGGAACTACGCCTGCCAAGAGGGGAGTGAGTCTGCACCACGGTCGTTTCTTCCCCTTGGACAGCGGGTTGGGAGCCGGGCACGGGACATCTTGCGACCACCAGTGTTGCAGGCGTCCCAAGGATATCAGCTTCCAGCTTCCTTTTTGGATCAGCTACGGGTAGCGATAAAGGAAGACCAGGAATACTTAAGAATCCTGCAGGTAACGGCTGCTGGTAACAAAGAGGTCCACCGACAGTTCACGATGGAAAAGGACTTACTCCGGGACCAGAAGAGGTGGTATGTTTGCACGGCCCAGAATCTGCAGCAGAGCATCACGCAGGCTGAACAAAATCCCGAATCGCGGGACAGTGCAGGACTTACAAGAGAGCAGTGGCAGCATTAGGGCTAACATATATTGGCCTAGGAGGGACCAGCACATCACCGACCAGGTGCAGATATCTGATGGGTGCTAAAGGAATAAGTCTATCAGGTACAAGACGTTCGGTCTGCGGGAACCTATTCGTATTCCTACGGGAGCGTGGACAGCGATTTCAATGGACTTCCTTGTAGTGCTACCAGAGTGTGAAGGATATACCCAGATCTCGGTCATAGTAGACAGATTCTCGAAAATGGCAGATCTCATACCCCTGACCACTGAGGGACAGAGCAGGTAGCTTGCCTTGATATTGTTGAAGGAAGTTCGGCACCTTCATGGACTCCCAGGGTCAATCATCTCGGACCGAGATAGCTGATTCATATCCAAGATGGGGATGAGTAGGACGTACTTGTTGCAAGTGAAAGGAAACGTCTCGACTGCATTCCACCCTGAGACTGATGGGCAGAGCGAGAGCGTTAACCAGGCACTGCAACAGTCCTTGCGTAGTTACCGTTTGTACCAACAGGATGATTGGGTTTAGCTACTACGTCTTACGGAGTATATGTACAACATCTCCATACCAGGATGCACCAGGTTGTTACCATTTGAGATCTATTATTGGTTCAACCTAGAGACAAACTGGTCTGGTGACATGTCTGATGATCAAGAAATACACTCTAGGAGTAACCTCGTGGTTAAGGAATAGGCAGGAACGTGGGAAGTCATTCGAGAAAGGATCCAATGGGTACATGAAAGCCAGCGGAAATGACATCACCAGAAAAGGTTGCCATCAACGGACTAGGTGGCCTTGGAGGTTGTGTCCACGGGGCGGGCAATGAGAGCGGACCATGTGATGTTAAAGCGAAAGAACATCCGCACGAAACATCCGATAGGGAGGCTGGGCCATGGCATGTTTGGTCCTTCTGTGGTGAAATGTCGGGTGGGTACCTGAGCATAGGACCTCAGGCTGCCCACCAGGTAGAGAGTCCACCCAGTTTTAAATATCCCATTGCTCCCATGATATGGCGAGGATCTGGGATCAGAGAGGATCAAAGAGGTCCCTACCGCGCAACTTCTGGACAATGAGCCCATCTACGTTAACGAAGCTGGTGTGGAGAGTTAATAGTGCAGTAGAGGAAATGCAATATTTCCCGCAGGCCTTGTCCAGTTCCTGGGTTCCGGTGAAGGCTCTGCGGATGAGGAGAATTCATGGGAGCACTATGGGATGCTAGAAGGGACAGGCATACAGGCCATCTGAGATTTCCACCAAGGATATCCATCCAAGCCGAAGGAGCATAGGGTCATCGGGGAAGCGAGTCATGACAATAACGGTGTAACGACCCAGCATACATGAGCTATGGCAGCCGGAACCTACACCCACACAGGTAGCCCAGAGGCGAACTGGTAGGAACCGGCAGGCAAGTCAGTACTTGACCTACGGAGACCCGATGGCCCGGGCTCCGAGATGAGCAGACTTAGTGGGCACAAGTGTTTGGGTACATGGCTACACCCAAGATTGGTGTCAGCATACTTAGGGACCTATGAAGGGGCAATACACAACTAAGTTGGGTAACGGGAGAAAGGCCCAGTGTGTCTATCTCTGGCAGTGGGATAGAATAGGGTAACAGGAGAAAGTCCACTTGTCCACTGGACTAGATTACCCTACCCTCAGGACTGGGTTACCCTGCCTTGAGGCTTGGGTTACCCTGTTCAAGGATCTGAGTTACCCTACCGTTCAACACGAAGTCCCTGGGGGAGTTTGGGAAAAATGACGGGAATGTTTATCACACGAACCCATGCAGAATACGGGAATCTGGAGTTCCGGGAGATGCTATTGGGCGAGCTATGCAGCTACGAAGAAGCTGTAAATTGGAGACATTATTCCTATCATGCCCCTCCGGCCCCGCCTTGAGGCCCGGACGTCATGGGCAAACGGTTGCGTGGTTGTGTGCAGTCTAGCAAAGGTGGACCTTGGGAGACCTGCTTGCAACACCGTATACACCCGGACCATGGGTAAGTATGAAGAAGTCCGGTTTCCACCAACGCGAGCTTGAATTCCTCTGATACAAGATCTCCAATATGGGGATCTATATGTTGTTGGAAAAGGCGCAAGCAGGCAGGGAATGGCCACCACCGACATGCGTCGTCAACCCTTAAACCTTGACGTGCTTTGCCAACTTCTATCGTCAGTTCATAGAAGGTTTCAGCACAATAGCGAAACCTCTGACAGACTTGACAGAGAAGGATGTCCAATGGAAATGGACACCTGCGTGTGAGCAGGCCTCCAACCATCAGAATAACGGGTTTAGGTCTAAACCTATCGTAGCACCCCTTGACCCTCAATGCCCAATCTTGCTCGAAATCAAGGCTAGTGACTTTGCATTGGGAGCCGTTATCCCCCAATTCTGTGACGATGGGAGATGGCATCCAGTGGCCTACCATGGTTGGAAGTTTCATGCAGCGGAGATTACTTCTGATGTCCATGATGGGGAAACGATTGCCATCATGGCGGTATTCACGGAATGGGATCACCTGCCACATTCGGCAATGGACCAATTGGTGATCTATACTGAGCATAAGAATTGGAAGTACTTTAATAGTACCAAGGTTCCCAACTGAAGGCAACATTGCTGGGCGGAGTACCTGCAACCGTTTAACATCAAGGTAGTTTACAGAGAAGGACGGTTGAATGAGAAGACAGATGCTTTGTCGTGGCGGAGGAACTACGCCTGCCAAGAGGGGAGTGAGTCTGCACCACGGTCGTTTCTTCCCCTTGGACAGCGGGTTGGGAGCCGGGCACGGGACATCTTGCGACCACCAGTGTTGCAGGCGTCCCAAGGATATCAGCTTCCAGCTTCCTTTTTGGATCAGCTACGGGTAGCGATAAAGGAAGACCAGGAATACTTAAGAATCCTGCAGGTAACGGCTGCNNNNCTTGCGTGAATACTGGTACCCTGGTCTAGAACAAGTAGCCCAGGGTGGAAAGCGCAATGGCTAGTACCGAACTTCGAACCACAATGGAATCCACCGCGGATTCAGACCTTGACCGTGACGAGAACACCGCCAACATGTTTTGTGCGCCGGTTTTTGCGGATGTTCGCGGTATCGACCGGGATGGCCACCAGTTGCTCTTGGAGGCCGCCCCTATTCAGGTACCTGATGAATCTCTTGACCTCCTGATTACAGACCCTCGCGCGGCGGCGCCCTCATTTTTCCAGGACCCTACTCTAGTCCATAACATGCTCCCTGCCCCGCCGCACGGAGTTCCATTTAGCGAGTTCTCCCGCCAATTCGTCGAACCTTACATCGTCCGGGAAGTAGCCAAGTTGATTGAGGAAGCGAAGCGGGAACTGAAGAACTAGAACAACCAGCAGCAGCAGGTGTTCCGAACACAGATTACTACGGCAGCGGTGGAATGGATGAAAGTCCAGCAGGAGGCATACCTGCAGATGATAAGGGATCAGCAAGCATTGAAGACTCGAATAACAGCTTTGGAAAAGGCTTTCGAGGGCGGGTATAGTATTGATGCCGAGAATGACGTACTGATGTTGGGGGCAGCGCCCACACTCCCGCTCATCCATACCAAGCCCGAGAACTTCGGCATGGCGTTGGCTATAAGAGCCAGAGACGACCAATGGAGGGCGTATTTGAGCCCAATCGGCATACGAACGTTGGAAAGCCTGAAAGGTGACGGCTACAGCTATACCTCTTCCTTCTCCAGAACATCTACGGGCTCCCTGTCGGTCCCCCCCTCAATTGCCCGCAGTCGGTCGTGCAGCCCTACGGTCGGGCCAACGGATGGACGTCGCATAAGAAAAAGGACCTCCAACCTGAAGGGCATTACGGCACCAGATACGCCTGCCCCTCCACCTTGACCAACCCCTGCTCCTATCATCCCTCTCGCAACTCCTTCAGTTGCAACTCCCATACCGTCCATCGCTGCCCCAAGACCCACACCTCTACCAGTTTCGTTGCCCGCTCCTGATACCTTCCCTGCCACAGCTTTCCGCCAGCAGTAGCGGCTACCCCCGGGTACCGACCGCTGCGTGCGGCTTCAGCTGGATTCTTTGACCAGGTAAGGCACCAGGAAGACCGAGCACCCATGGCTCCATTACGAGGGACTCCAATCCCCGGACCTGGGACACCTGCTCATTCCGTCCCTTGGGCATCAGTGTTCCCTTCTGCCCCCTCGAAACCCAGTCTTCCTTCCGTGCTCCCCATCATCACAAGTGGTGGGTCGGACAGCCAGGACAAGTTCTGTTTGTCGGGCTGCAAATCGGAAGAGACCCGCATGGGGTGGATTCATTACCACACCTATGGGTGCAGAAAGGAACAGCGGACCCCAGTAAGGCACCGGAGAAGACAGAAAGAAGGAGACGGACGGCCAACATGTGGGTATTGTGGCTCATGGAGGCACGCTGGCCCCCCGATGCAACCCCTGAGCTGCCCGGAGTTACAGGCATTCCTGCGAGTAACTCAGGCGGCGCCTAACCCAACTCCTGAGAGTGGGCGACGCCCTGTTCCCCCACCGGCATCAGTACCATCAGGGGCTAACCCCCCCGAGGATGGGAATCAGGATGGCCAGGAGGAAAGGTTTGATGGGTACGATAGACCACGGGAGACACCAGGTGGAAACACAGGGGGTAGTGGAGGCGGAAATGAACCACCTGTTGGTGGTACTACGGGAGCAGGTGGAGATCCTGGGGACTCTGACCATGATAGCTCGGATGATGATGATGCCGATTCTCTCCCTGATTTGACTCCCTTTCTTGGCGCTCGCAAGGATGACTGGAGCGACGAGAAGAAACGACGGTGGGACCGCCGTGCTAAGAAGCTGTCAAGGGAACTACGGAGCAGGGCGGCTGCACGACCATCATCTAGACAACGGCAGAAGAAGCCGGAAAAGCTGAGCGGCATTCCGGCGTTTAAGGGAAAGGTCACCGAACTCGCCAGCTTCTTGACGCTGGTAGAGGTTAAGTTCGAGTACTTTGCTGGGTGCAGGTTGACCGATATGGACAAGGTAAACCTGGTGATCCCCCTTCTAGAAGATACTGCCCGAACATGGTATCTTGGGCTGCACTCCCACATCAATAAGGAGGCAGCCAAGCGTACCGGAGTTCCAGTTAATAACAGTAACCCGTTAAGAACGTGGAAAGGATTCCGGGAACGGCTTGAACGGAGTTTCGGCGGTGACCAAGCGGAACGAGACCGATCCCTCCTTGAGTGGCGAGACCTAGTGATGAAGCCACATCACATCGATGAGTACCTGGACAAGATAATTGACTATATGTATAAGCTTAGCTATACAGACCCTGTGCAGGTACGAGATAAGGTACGGTCGGGCATTACTCAAGAAGTGAGGAACGCGTGGGCACTGAAGGAGCCCCATCCCACCGACTTGAACGACTACCTTGATCTTCTTCGGAAGGTTGGACACACACTGGAAGACAACACCCGGTTCAGCAACCGAGTTATCCACCCTGTCCAACGGTCTCAACCAACGGACAAGAAGGAGGATAGGTCCTCAACTTCCGGAAGGTTTAAAAAGAAGGATAAAGGTTCGGGCAGACAGAACCAGCGGTCTGCCAAACCTACTAATTTCAATGCGGGGAAACAGGCAAAGCCGGGGACTTCTGAGTATGCCCTGGCGCATAAGGAAATCCCGTCGACTTTGACCGAACGTCGGAGAAAGCACAACCAGTGCACCAAGTGTGGACAAACGGGTCACTTTTGGAGAAAGTGCACCGCGACGTCCCCAGTCGTTAGTTCGTCCAAACAGGCTCGTGGGTTGAAACGGTCAGCCCCGGTAAGCGAGCCCTCAGGTACGGACAAGCGACTAAAGCGCATTGAAGCGCCACCTCCGGCTACCTCGTCAAAGATACTTGAAGTCCGACAGGCATCACCTCAGATTATGGAGGTTGATACTGACGGCTCAGAATAGGTAAGACCCCATTCTGTGTAAGGTAGAACCTTAATAACCTGTATCCATAGACCCCTGCGGGATGGATGAAAAGGAGCCCCGGAAGTGGCTTCTGGGATGGGTAAGTACCCCTCTACTGCATGAACGACCCTGATGCTGACTACACCCAGGTGGTGTGGGCAGATAGATGTTGAAGGCCGTATGCGGTGGACAGGGTGATCTCTCCTTTGTGGGTTTTCAGGTTATTTCCTTTGTTCTAGTTATTTGTATTTCTTTCAGGATTTCTTTACTGGGACGGACAAGTCATAGGGTATTATTTTCGGTTGAGGCTGGGAGAGATCTCGCTCGCGGAGACGCTCGACATTGGGGAAGCAAGGTTGCTTCGCTTGGAACCGGTCCAACAGCGGACTTCTACCCACCTCGGGAAAATTTGTTATGTTTAGTACAAGCGGGATTAGTTCAGGCTGGACTTGATTGAATAAATGATACTATGATCAAGTTTACCTGAGGAGGGTTTAGTACCCGAAATCATGCTGGCGTGATAGTAAACACCCTAGCTATTGATAAAACGATTCCCAATCCCTTAACGTTTACCGACCCGTTGTGGCCGCTCTTGTGTCGAAAGGCAAGAGATCAGAATTAGTAAGCCAAGATGACTAAGTCCCTGAGACAAGTGAAGAGGCAGAAGCGTGATAACTTGCCTCGCCATACCAAGTCTATCCACCTGAGGGTAAGGCTAGACTGGAAGATTGGAGCTAGACAGGTAAGCGCTGAGGCGCTCCTGCTACTCGACAGTGGAGCTACTGGGCCAGTGCTTAGTAGCCGATGGGTTAAACAAACGCAGGCACCATGTGTCCGACGAAAGGTACATGTGCCGATAAGCGACGCAAGCGGTAATCACATTCCGGGGTCAGGTCTGCACTATACCAAATCATTGGACATGAGAATAGGCGACCACCATAACGAAATGCGCTTTGAAGTCGCGGACATGCCCGACACCAAGGTGGACGGGTACCTACCTATGTCTTGGTTGAAAGACCATAATCCCGACATAGATTGGAAAACAGGATCACTAACCTGGCGCTCAGATTTCTGCAAGGCTAATTGCCTGGCAGAGCAGGAGCGGTTAGTGTTCATGACCAATGAAGTATTGCTAGCGGAAGACCCTAGTAATGTGTACCTGTTGGGAATTGTACAATTCTCCGATGAGGAAGGTGCTGACATTACCGCCAAGCTACTCCCTGAGTATAAGGACTACGGGGACATCTTCAGTCAAGAACGGATTCAGGCATTGCCGGAGCACTCAAAGTATGACCATACGATTGAGTTGCTACCCGGGACTCAACCTCCGTTTGGGCCTTTCTTTCCGTTATCGGCAAAGGAGCTTAAGACACTCTGGGAATATCGCTAGGACATGCTGCGAACGGGGAAGCTACGGTGATCCAGTTCCTCCGCAGCAGCCCCTATCCTCATTGTGCCAAAACCGGATGGTACATTAAGACTGGTAATAGATTACCGAGGGCTGAATAAAATTACCGTGAAGAGCAAGTATCCTCTACCGTTGATGAATGAACTGCGCGATAGGTTAGGAAAAGCCGTTGTGTTCCCCAAGTTGGACTTGAAAAACGGCTACTAGCTTCTGAGGATGGCAGAAGATGAGGAATGGAAGACGGCCTTCCGGTACAGATATGGACTGTATGAATATACGGTCATGCCTTTTGGGTTATGCAATGCCCCGGCAACTTTCCAAAGCATGATAAATGAGGTCTTGCGGGATTTTAGGGATGAAGGAGTCATCGCATACATGGATGACATCCTGATCTACTCCGAAACTATGGAAGAGCACGTCGCAATGGTGAGGCGTGTGATGGAGAAATTGGGGACAGGTAGACGATGTGTAAACATGAAGAAGTCCGGTTTCCACCAACGGGAGGTTGAATTCCGCGGATATCAGATCTCCGATATGGGGATCTCTATGTTGTTGGAAAAGGTGCAGACAATCAAAGACTGGGCACCTCCGACATGCGTCGTCGACGTTCAAAGTTTTATGGGCTTTGCCGACTTCTATTGTCGGTTCATAGAAGGGTTCAGCAAGATAGCGAAACTCCTCACGGACTTGACAAAGAAGGATGTCCGATGGGAATGGACACCTGCATTTGAGCAGGCCTTCAATCATTTAAAGAAAGCGTCCACGTCCAAACGTATCCTAGCACATTTTGACCCTAAAACGGCCAACACGGCTAGAAACCGACACTAGTGACTTTGCATTAGGAGCCGTTCTCTGCCAGTTCTGTGAGGATGAGAGATGGCATCTGGTGGCCTACCATAGTAGGAAGTTCACCCAGCGGAGATCAATTATGATGTCCATGATAAGGAAATGACTGCCATCATGGCGGAATTCAAGGAATGGGATCACCTGCCGCGCTCAGTAACGGACCAATTGGTGATCTATACGGATCCTAAGAACTTGGAATACTTTAATAGTACCAAAGTCCTTAACCGAAGGCAGCACCGCTGGGCTAAATTCCTGGAACCGTTCAACTTCAAGGTGGTTTACTGAGAAGGACGGTGGAATGAGAAGGGGGATGCTTTGTCGCGGCGTAGGGACTACCGCCCGGAGGGGGGAGTGATTTTCTGCCACAGGCGTTTTGTCGCCCCGGACAATGGGTTGGGAGCCAGGAAAGGGCCATCTTGCGACGACAGGTGTTGCAAGTGTGCCAGGGATTTCGGCTCCAGTCTTCCTTTTTGGATCAGTTGCGGGTAGCGATAACTGAAGACCAGGAGTACTTAAGGATCCTGAAGGCAACAGCTGCAGGTGACAAAGAGGTCGACCGACATTTCACGACGGAAAAGGGCTTACTCCTGTACAAGAACAGGTGGTATGTTCCCAAGGGTCAGAATCTGAAGCAGACAATCATGAAGGCAGAACATGACTCCCGAATCGTGGGACACTTTGGGACTTTTATGACCATTGGCAGGGTGAGGGCTAACTTCTACTGGCCTAAGATGGATGAGCACATCACTGACTGTGTGCAGACATGTGATGCATGCCAAAGAAATAAATCCATCAGGCACAAGAAGTTCGGGCTGCTGGAACCTATCGATGTTCCTATGCGGCCTTGGACAGCAATTTCAATGGATTTCATTGTCGCGCTGCCAGAGTCCGAAGGGTATACCAAGATCTGGGTCATAGTAGACAGGTTTTCGAAAATGGCCCATTTCATACCCCTGACCACTGAGGTACCTATCAAGGAGCTTGCCTTGATATTCCTGAAGGAGGTTTGGCGCCTTCATGGACTGCCAGAGTCAATCATCTCCGACCGAGATAGCCGATTCACATCCAAGTTCTGGATGAGTCTGATGCACTTGCTGCAAGTGAAACTAAACGTTTCGACTGCATTCCACCCAGAGACTGATGGGCAAACCGAGAGGGTTAATCAGACACTGGAGCAGTACCTGCGTAGTTACTGCTCCTATCAACAGGATGACTGGGTCTCGCTGCTACCCCTTGCGGAGTATGCGTATAACACCTCAACATCAGAATCCACCAGGTTGTCACCATTTGAGATCAACTATGGGTTCAACCCACGAACAAACTGGTCGGGTGTTGTGTCTGACAACCAAGGGATACACCCAAGTAGTGAACTCTTGGTTAAGGAATGGGAAGGAACCTGGCAACAGATTCGAGAAACGATTAAACGGGCACAGGAAAGGCAGCGGAAATGGCATGACCAGAAACGGCTGCCATCCCCGGACTATGTTACCTTGGAAGATGTGGCTGCTGGGCGGGCTAAGAAAGCGGACCGCGTGATGTTGAACCGGAAGAACATCCGCACCAAGCGTCCCATGGAGAAGCTGGACCACCGGATGTTTGGCCCTTTCGTGGTCAAACGTCGGGTGGGTACCCGAGCATACGAACTCCAATTGCCCACCCGATGGAGCATCCACCCGGTTTTCAATGTCACGCTGCTGGAACCCTATCGCGAGGATCCGGAATCGGGTAGGATCAAGGAGATCCCTACCCCAGAGCTCGTGGACAATGAGCCCAGTTACGTCATCGAAGCTGTTGTGGACAGTCGCTGGTATGGTGGAACAAAGGCGAAGTTTCCGTCGCGCTTTGTCCAGTACCTGGTTTCATGGGAAGGCTATGGAGCTGAGGAGAACTCATGGGAGCCCTATGAGATGCTAGAAGGGACAGGCTTACAGGCCATGCTAGATTTCCACCAAAGATATCCGTCCAAGCCCAGGGACCATCGGGTCTTGGGGGAATCGAGTCGTGGAAACAAAAGACGACGCTAAACGGTCCGGGACGGACCGTAGAGAAGAGGGGAGTGATGTAACGACCCAGCATACGTGAGCTATGGCAGCCGGAACCTACACCCATACAGGTAGCCCGGAGGCGAACTGGTAGGAACCGGCAGGCAAGTGAGTACTTGACCTACGGAGACCCGATGGCCCGGGCTCCGAGATGAGCAGACTTAGTGGACACAAGTATTTAGGTACATGGCTACGCCCAAGGTTGGTGTCAGCGTACTTAGGGACCTATGAAGGGCCAATACACAGCTAGGCTGGGTAACTAGAGAAAGGCCGAGTGTGTCTATCCCCGGAAGTGGGATAGATAGGGTAACAGGAGAAAATCCACTTGTCCACCGGACAAGATTACCCTACCCTCAGAACAGGGTTACCCTGCCTTGAGGCTTGGATTACCCTGTTCAAGGGCCTGAGTTACCCTACCTCCCAATACGAAGTCCCTCGGGGAGTTTGGGAAAAATGACTGGAATGTTTGTCACACGAAGCCATGCAGAATACTGGAATCTGGAGTTCCGGGAGATGCTATTGGGCGAGCTACGCAGCTACGAAGAAGCTGTAAATTGAAGACACTATTCCTATCATGCCCCGCCGGCCCCGCCTTGAGGCCCGGACGTCAGGGGCAAACGGTTGCGTAGTTGTGTGCAGTCTAGCAAAGGAGGACCTTGGGAGACCTGCTTGCAACACCGTATACGTTGCTGCCGTCCGGTCGACCGTAAGCTGCGCGCAGGATATATAAGGGGGCATGGCGTGGAAGGTGGAGTACCTCCTCCAAGTTGTTTGGAGTAAAACAGACCAAAGCCAACGGAGTTAACAGGAGTTAACCGTAGGGGTCCCGAAGGTGGTCCCGGGTGGTACCGGGGCGACTGGGAGGGTTTTACACCTACCAAACCTAAAAGTGTCCCCAACGCCATAGGCTCAAAAAAGGGAAGTGCGGAGACACTAGAAGCATGATTCCTACCACAGGTGAGGTGGATCAGAGGTGGTGGTCATGGGTAGCGCCCATTGGATCACGCCCGGACTAACGTATTCCGCGGAAGACAGTGGAAGAACAAGAGTTGTAAATAATACATAGATAAACCGCTCACAGCAGCTTCAGGAGCCAAGTAGAGGTCAATGCAGATTGGAAGGAATCATAGATGGTCCTGTTCATCAGGAGTCTTGACTGTTAGCCGCTGGCAAGACAGCGACGCCAAGAAGTTTTCACTACGGCAGGCAAAATGGGAATCCACAGCATAAATGATAACCGCATAAGGGGAACACTGTCCAGAGTGTGTCAACCCATGCATGCGCAACGGGGGTACCAGGAGAGGTGTCGGACCACCCTTAGCGGAGAAGGGTGTGCTCAAATAGTTGTAGTAAACCGATGGGGGCATTTCTGGTATGAGATAAAACTACCTGAAAGTCTATGCGAGAACTCTCCTACCCCAACGATCAATCCTCGCAAGACCTTAATTGAGTGCAGCATCAGGCTTAACTATATTAGGTTTTACCCTTTACTTTACTATTACATTGGCTGACCATGTGGTGATGAGTTTGGAGTTCTTCAGTACGCTCGCACCCTGGGGGTCCACCTTCCTAGGGCAGCCCCCATGACATGGTATCACGGGGACCTTTTGAACAGATAAGATGCCAGGAAGACCGAGCACCCAAGGCTGCGGTCACAGGGGACCGCAATCCCAGGACCTGGGACACCTGCTCGCTCGGTGTCTGGGGCACCCGCAATTCCCTCTGCCCCCTGGAAACCAACCCTGCCCCTCCGTGCTCCACACTACAACAAGCAGTGAGTCGAATACCCAATATGAATTCTGTCGGTTGGGCTGCAAATCCGAAGAGACCTCTATGGGGCGGAGTCATTACCACACCTACGGGTGCAGGAAGGAACAATAGACACTAGTAAGGCACAGGGGAAGGCGGAAGGAAGCAGATGGAGGACCAACATGTGGGTATTGTGGGTCATGGAGGCATATTGGCCCCCCAGTGTAACCTCTGGGCTGTCCAGAGCTTCCGGCATTTCTGCAGATAACTCAGGTTGCCGCTAACCTAACTCCTGAAAGTGGGGTGACCCCATACTCCACCACTGGCATCAGTACCATAAGGGGCTAACCCCCCCAAGGATAGAAATCAGAATGGCCAGGCACAACGTTTTGATGTGTACGACAGACTATGGGAAACCCCAGGAAGAAATGCAGGATGTAGTGGAGTCGGATATGTGCCACTTGGGGGTGGTGCTGCCGGAGTGGGAGGAGATCCAAGGGACTCTGACCATCATAGTTCCCATGATCATGACGCCAATTCCCTCCCTGACCTAAACTGCTTCCGCGGCCCCCGGAAGGATGACTTCAGCGACGAGAAGATATGATGTTGGGACTGTCGCGCTAAGAAGCTACAACAGGAATTGAGGAACAGATGGACCTTGTGGCTATCCTCCAGATAGAAGCCGACGAAGCTGGAAACCCGGAGTGGCATTCCAGTATTTAAGTGAACCGTCACTAAAGTTGCGAGCTTCCTGACCACAGTAGAGGTTATGTTTGAGTACATTGCGGGCTGCAGATTGACCGATATGCGCTAGGTAAACATCCTGATCCCCCATTTAGAAGACACCACCCGAACAGGGTATCTCTGGCTCTACTCCCAGAACAATTCAGGAGGCAGCTAAGTGTAATGGAGTTCCTGTTAAGAATAGTAACCCGTTGAGAACCTGGAAAGGGTTCTGGCAATAGCTGCCACCAAATTTCACTATCAACCAAGAGGAATGAGACCGATCCCCTCCCGAGTGCAGTGACCTGTTAATGAAGCCACACCAAATCAACGAGTGCCTAGACCAGTTAATTCACTACCCCTATAAGCTTGGCTATACAGACCGAGTGCACGTACGCCATATAGTACGGTCTGGTACTGCCCAAGAGGTTCAGAATGTGTGTGGACTTAAGGAGCCCCATCCAACCCACTTGAATGACTACCCGGATCTCCTGTAGGACTGTGGAGATATGCTGGAGGACATCACACTGTTCAGGGACCATGTCATGCACTATGTCCAATGGTCACACACAATGCAAATGAGGGATGATAGGTCATCGACTTCTGCGGTGTTTAAGAAGAAGGAAAAGGTTTTCGGCCAAGGGAACCAGAGGCCTGCCAAAGCTACTAACTTCAATGCGCGGAAACAGGTAAAGCGGCGAACCTCTGCGTATGCAAGGGCACATAAGGAAATCCCATCGACTTCGAACGAATCTCGGAGAAAGCACAACCAGTACACCAAGTGTAGACAAATGGGTGATTTCTGCACAAAGTGTACCTCAATGTCCACAGTCGTTAGTTGATCCAAACAGGGGCATGGGTTGAAACCGTCAGGCGCGGGAAGGGAGCCGTTGGGTAGGAAAAACGGGCTGAAGCACATCGTAGCGCCAGCTCGGGCTTCCTCTTTGAAGATACTGGAAGTCTGACAGGGATCAGCACAGATTAGGGAGGTTGGTACGGGCAGCTCACAATAGGTCAGAACCCATTCTGCTTAAGGGATAACCTTACCAACCTGTATCCATGGACCCATGAGTGATGGAAGAAAAGCAATTACATTAGTGGCTTCAGCGATGGGTAAGTACACTTCTACTACATGAACAACCTGGGTACTGACTACACCGAGGTGGGGTGGCCCAATAGATGTTGCGGGCCATGCGCGGTGGGGTGGGTTATTTCTCCTTTAATGGGTATCCAGTTGTTTCCTTTGTTGCAGTTAGACGTATCTCTTGCAGGATTTCTACAGCTTGCTGGTCAGGTTATAGGACGTTATTCCGGTTGGGGCTGGGTGAGCTCTTGGGGAAGGAGGTGCGCGAGCTTGGGGAAGCAAGGATGCTTCGCTTGCAATGAGTCCAACAGTAGACCTCTACCTACATCGGGGAAAATTATTATATTAGTACAAGCGGAACTTGTTCAGGCTGGACTTGATCAAATAAACTGTGGTGTTCACAAGTTTACCTGAGAAGGGGTTAGTACCTGATATCATGGTAGCGTGAGAGCAAACACCCAGCTATTAATAAAATGAATCGCAATCGCTTAACATTTACTGACCCGTTGTGGATGCTGTTGTGTTAAAAGGCAAGAGATCAACTTTGGTAAGCCCAGATGACTAAGGTCCTAAGACAAGCGCAGAGGCACAAGCGGGACAACTTGCCATGTTACAGCAAGTCTATGCACCTGCCGGTAAAGCTAGACCAGAAGATTGGAGCTAGACTGGTAAACACAGGACCGCTCCTGCTACTCAGTGGTGCAGCTACTGGGCTGGTACTACGTAGTCCATGGGTTAAGCAAACTCAGGCACCTTCTGTATGGCGGAAGATACATGTGCCAAGAAGCGACGCAAGTGGTAATGACATTCCTGGTTCAAGTCTGCACCATACCAAACTATTGCAAAGGAGAATAGGCGACCAGCATGAGGAGATATGCTTTGAAGTTCCACACATGCCGGACACCAGGGTGGATGGGTACATGCCTATGTCTTGGTTAAAGGGCCATAATCCCAACATAGATGGGATGACCGTATCACTAACCTAGTACTCAGAATTGTACCAGGTTAGCTGCCTAGCAGAGCAGGAGCAGTTAATGTTGATGACCAATTAAGAGTTACTCGCCGATGACCCTAGTAATGTGCACATGTTGGGAATTGTACAATTCTCTGGTGAGGAAGGTGATGACATTACTGTTAAGCTAACGCGCGAGTAGGAGGACTATAGGGATATGCTTAGTCAAGAATGGATTCAGGTAGTACCGCAGCACGTGAGGTATGACCGGAGGAGGGGGTTGCGACCCGCAAGTCAACCTCTATTGAGGCTCACCTGTCCGTTATCAGAAAAGGAGCTGAAGGTACTCCGGCAACATCCCAATGAAATCCTACGAACAGGAAAGTGTCGGCGATCCGGTTCCTCCGCTGCAGCCCCTATCCTCTTCATGCCAAAGCCAGAACGTACATTAAGACTGCTAATCGATTACTGCGGGCTGAACAAAACCATAGTTCTGAGTAAGTATCCTCTACCGTTGATGAATGAATTGGGAGACAGGCTTGGAAACCCTCTGGTGTTTACCAAGTTGGACTTGAAGAACGGCTACCACCTTCTGAGGATGGCAGAAGGTGAGGAATGGGAGGTGGCCTTCCGGTGAACATATAGATGGTATGAATGCATAGTCATGCCGCTTGGGTTATGTAACGCCCTGCCAACTTTCCTGGGCATCATAAAGTAGGTCTTCCACGACCTCATGGATGAAGGAGTCATTACATACACGGATAACAGCCTGGTCTACTGCAAAACTATAGAAGAGCAGTTTGTAAGTGGATAACGTGTAATGGCAAAATTGCGTAAAACCAGACTGTGGGTAAGCATGAAGAAGTTCAGTTTCCACCAGCGGGAAGCTGAATTCCGGGGATGCAAGACCTCGCATATGAGGATCTCTATGCTGTTGGGGAAAGTGCAAACGATTAGGCATTGGGCAGCTCTAACTTGCATCGTGGATGTTGAAAGCTTTATGGGCTTTGCCAACTATTATTGTCACTTCTTAGAAAGTTTCAGCAAGATAGCGAAACCTCTAACGGACTTGACAAAGAAGGATGTCTAATGGGAATAGACACCTGCTTGTGTGCAGGCCTTCAACCATTTAAACCAGGTGTTTCTGTCCAAACCCATCGTAGTACATTTTGACCCTGAATGGCCAACCCGGCGGGAGACCGATGTTAGTGACTTTGCAATAGCAACCGTCCTCTCCCAGTTCTGTGAAGCTGACAGGTGGCATCCAGTGGCCTATCATAGTGGCAAGTTTCACCCCGTGGAGATTAACTATGAGGTCCCTGACAAGGAAATGACTGCCATGACAGTGGTATTCAAGGAATGGGATCGTCTGCTATGCTGGGTAATGGACCACTTTGTAATCTATATGAATCATACGAATTTGAAGTACTTTAATAGTGCCAAGGTCCGCAACTATAGGCAGCAACGCTGGGCTGGGTTCCGGTAACCATTTAACTGTAAGGTGGTTTACTGCGAAGGCCCGTAGAATGAGAGGCCAGATGCTTGGTCATGTTGTAGGGACTACCACGCTGATAGGGTGAATGATTTTCCGCCATAGTTGTTTTTTCCCTGCGGACATTAGGTTGGGAGCTGAGAACGGAACATCTTGCGACGACCGGTGTTGCAGGTGTGCCAAGGATTTAGGCTCCAGTCTACCATTTTGGATCTAGTGCCGGTAGCAATAACAGAGGACCAGGAGTACTGAAAAACCCGGAAGGCAATGACTGCGGGTGACAACGAGGTCGACGGACATTTCCAGACGGAAAAAGACTTACATGTGCACAAGAACAAGTGGTACAGTCCTAGGGGCCAGAGTCTGAAGCAGAATATCATGAGGGTGCAATACGACTGGCGAATCACCGGACACTGCGCGGCTTACAAAACTATTTCCAGGGCTAGGGGTAGGTTCGATTGGCCCAAGATAGATGACCACATCACAGACCACATGTAAACACATGATGCATGCCAAAGTAAGAAGTCCATTAGGCATCAGAAGTTTGCCAGGTTGGAACCTATTGACGTTCCAATTCAGCCTTGGATCGCAATTCCAATGGACTTCATTGTAGTGCTGTAAAGAGTCGGAAGGGTATACCGGGATCGGGGTCATTGTGGTCAGATTGTCGAAAATGGTAGACTTCACACCGCTGACCACTGTGATACCGATAAAGAACCTTGCGGTGATATTCCTAAAGGAAGTTTGGCCCCTGCAAGTATCCCTAGAGTCAATCATGTCCGACCAAGATAGCCAATTCAGATCCAAGTTGTGGATTAATGTGATGCACTTGTTGCAAGTGAAAGCAAGGATTTCCCCTGCATTCCATTCTCGGACTGATGGGCAAACCGAGAGGATTAATCAGGGAGAGGAGCAGTACTTACGTAGTTATGACTCCTACCAACAGGATAATTGGGTTTCGTTACTACACATGTGGGAGTATGCGTACAACACCACGACATCAGAATCCAACAGGTTGTCATCATTTGAGGTCAATTATGGGTTTAACCTACGGACAAAATGCGTCCATATTGCATCCGCTAATCAAGGAATACACCCTCCCTGTGACCTCTTCGTTGTGGAAGGGGAAGGAACCTGGCAACAGATTGGAGAAATGATTCCACGGGCACAGGAAAGGAAACAGAAATGGCATGACCAGAAAATGTTGCCATCAAGAAACAATGCTACTGGGAAGGATTTGGCCGCTGGGCAGGGAAAGAAAGCAGACCTGGTGATGTAAAACCACAAGAACATCTGAACAAAGCGTCGACTGGAGAAGCTAGACCAGTGGATGTTGGGACCTTTCGTGGTCAAGCATCGGGTGGGCAACGAGGCCAGTGAACTACAACTGCCCACCAGAGGGAGTATGTATCCGGTTTTCAATGTCACATTGCTCAAACTGGACCGCCAGGATGCGTGATCCGATAGGGTAAAGAGGGTCTCTATGCCGGAACTTGTGGACAAGTAGCGTAGTTACGTTATTGAAGCTGTTGTGGACGGTCCATGGCATAGTGGAGCAAAGACCAGGTTTGCATTGTCTCTGGTCTAGTATTGGTTTCCGGGCAAGGCTACAGAGCTGAGGTGAACTCATAGGAGCTCTATGAGATGCTAGAACGGACAGGTTTAAAGGCCACTCTGGATGTTGACCCAAGATATCCGTCCAGGCCTAGACACCAGAGGATCTTGGGGGAAGCAGGGAGGGGAAATAAGGGAAGATGCTGATGGTCTGCGAGGCACCGTAGAGAAGAGGGAAGTGATGGAACGACCCAGCATACAGGACCTATGGCTGCCAGAACCTACACCCATATAGACAGCCAGGAGTTGAACTGGTAGGAACTGGCAGGCAAGTAAGTACTTGACCTATGGAGACCCAAGGGCTCGGGCTCCGAGATGAACAGAATTAGCTGGCCAGGTACTTCGGTACCAGGGTACACCCAGGAGAGGTGTCAGAATGCTTAGGGACCTCTGAAGGAGCAATTGCGCAGCCAAGCCGGGTAGCTGGAGAAAGGTCAGAAGGGTGTATCTCCAGCAATGGAATAGACAGGGTAACAGGGAAATGATATCTTGTCCATCTGACAAGGTTACCCTACCCTGACGATTGGGTTACCCTGCCCAAAGTCCTGAGTTGCCCTACCTTCAATACGAAGTCCCTCGCAGAGTTCGGGAAAAATGACTGCAAGGTTTGTCACCATTAGCTATGCACAATACTGGAATCTGGGGTTGCGGGACATGCTATTCGGTGCGCTATGCAGGTCTGAACAAGGTGTAAATTGGAGGCACTATTTCTAGCGTACCCCTCCAGCCCTGCCTTGAGTCCCAGACATCATGTGCAAATCTCTGTGTAGTTCTGTGCAGTCTAGCAAAGACAGATCTTGCCAGACCTGCTTGCAATACCCAGTACATCGCTGCGGCCCCGTCAGCTGTGAGCTTTTCGCGGGATATACAAGGGGGCATAGGGTCGCAGCTGGAGTACCTGCATGCAGTGGGTCTCAGTAAAATGGACCAAAGCTAGCAGAGGTAACAGGTGTTAACCATGGGGGTAAGGAAGGTAGTCCCGGGTGGTGCCTGGCTGACAGGGAGAGTTTTACACCTGCCAAGGCTGCACGTTTCCCCAACACCGGTGGCTCCGAAAGGGAAGTGCAGAGGGACTATAAGCATGATTCCCAGCAAAGGTAAGGTAGATCTGAGGTAGTGCTCATGGGTAGCGCCCATTGGATCACTCGCGGACTACCATTTCCTGGGGAAGACACAGGAAGTCTGAGAACCGTAAATAGTAGATTGATAAACCACTCATGGTAGCTTCCGTAGTCAAGTAGCGATCGATGCATATGGGAAGGGTGTTATAGATAGTCTGGTTCATCCACCATCTTGACTGTTAGCTACTGGCAAGATGCAGAGGGGAAGAAGTTTTCAATCCGGTGGGCAATATGGAAATGTACGGTAGAAGGGATAACTGTATAAGGTGAACGCCGAGTAGAGTGTGTTGACCCATGCATGCCCCCAGAGTGTGCCAGCAGACATGTTGGACCACGCTTAGTGGTGAAGAGTGTGCTCGAATGGGTGGAGTAAACTGATAGGCGAGTTTCTCGTATAAGATAAAACTACCTGAAAGTCCATGGGAGAGCTCTCTTGCTCCAACAATCAATCCTCGTGAGAGCTTACCTGCATGAAGCTCCATGCTTAACAACGTTAAGTTTTACCGTTTACTTGACTCTTACATCTGTGTACACCCTTGGCAATAAGTTTGAAGTTATGCGCTGCCCTCGCAACCTTGCGATCCATCTTCCTAGGGCTGCCACCATTGAAGTGGGATGTTACACCCAGCAAAGATTAAATATGATATCAGCAACATGGAGAAGACCACTATCCTAGTGGTATTCAAGGAATGACATTATCTGGTATGCTTGGTTAGGGACCAATTGGTGATCTGTACATATGGTAAGGGTTTAGAGTGCTATAATAGCAGCAAGGTTGTTAACTATTGGCAACAGTGCTGAGCTAAGTTCCTCCCACCACTTAACTTTCAAGGTTGTTTGCCAAGAAGGGTAGACAAATAAGAAGGGCAGTGTTTTATCATGGCATGGGCACTACCGGCCTGACGGTTGGAGTAATTTAGCAGTAGAGCGATTTTATCGCTCCACCAGCTGGGTTGTGAGCTAGAAACGGGACATCTCGTGATGACAGATGTTACAAGTGTGCCAAGGCTTCCACCTAGACTCTCCCATTTTGGACCCACTGCATGTTGTGATAAAGCAGGGGTAGGAATACAAAAGATTCTGGAAGTTAACGACAGCTAATGGCAAAGAGCTCGACCGACAGTTTATAACCGAAGAGGGCTGCTCCTGTACAAGAACAGGTGGTCGATCGCTCAGGGTCAGAATCTGAAGCAGACAATTAGCGAGCCTGAACATGACTCCCATGTCAGGGGACACTTTCCCACTTACAAGACTATTGCGGCAGTTAGCGCGGACTTCCATTGGCCTAACATGGGCGAGCATAATGGTAGCACCCCTAGGGGGATGAATCCCAAGTTTACGACTGCACTGAACACCTTCAAAGGTATCGCCAATGGTTCACACAGATATAAGAGTAAAGTGGACGGTAATACTTAATATCATTAACCCTGACACTTCACTCAATTATGGTCTCGTCAGCCTTGATTGCTGCAGTAGGACAGTTCTTGTCTTGACATTCAAGTAGTTTTATCTCATGCCAGAAACTGCCCCATCAGTTTACTCCAAGTATTGGAGCACACCCTTCTCTGCTATGTGTGCTCTGACACGTGTCCTGGCAGACCACTTGGGCATGCATGTCTTCCCACACTGTAGTCGGGGTTCCCCTTATACGGTAATTCTTCTTGCGGTGTATTTTCATTTTGCCCCCTGCACTGAAAGGTTCTTTGCATTGGTGTCTAGCCAGTGGCTAACCATCAAGACACCTAATGAACCGGACTATCCACGATGCCCTTCCCATGAGGGTTGATCCCTATAGGATGATGGAAGCGACCGTGAGCAGTTTGTCTATCTGCTGTTTGCGCTTCTCGGGCTTCAGGTGTCTTCTGCGAGATACGATGGTCTGCGAGTTGTCCAATAGATGCTACCCATCACCTGTACCTTCCATCCACCTTACCTGGGGTCGAAATCATACTTTGAGTGTCTCTGCACTTCCGGCAAAGAGTCTAGGATACAGGGGACACTTTCCGGCCTGGTTGGGGTAAAACTCTCCCGGTCACCCTGGCATCACCCTGGACTAAGGTTGAGACCCACAGAGTTAACTCCTGTGAACTCCCTCAGGTTTACTCGCTTATACTGCGAACTACTTGGGCGAGTTGCTCCACCTTACATCCAATGGGTTCTTACATATTGTGGGACCTGCTTTTGGTTGGCCAGATGGCAGCAACATATGCAGTATTGCCAGCCGGTCTGCAAAGGTTCCTCCTTCCTAGACTGCACACCACTATGCAACTGTTTACCCATGACATCCGGCCCTTAAGAGGGGATGGGAGGGGTATGTTAGGCATAATGTCTCCAATTTACAACCTCTTCTGAGCTACGCAGCTCGCCCAATAGCATCACGTGGAACCCCAGATGCACGTATTATGCCTGCCTTTACAAGGCTAATATTCTGGTCATTATTCCCAAGCTCCCCACGGGACTTCGTATAGAATGGTAGAGAACTCAGGACTTTGGACTGTGTAACCTGTACCTCATGGCAGCGTAACCTGAACCAGTGGGTAGGGTAACCTGGTCCGGTAGACCAGATGACTTTTTCCTGTTACCCTGTCTATTCTATTACTGGAGAACGACACCTCTGACCTTTCTCTTGTTACCTGGCTTAGACAGGCAACTGCCCCTTTTGAGTTGACTAAGTGCTCTAAGACCACTCCTGGCAGTGGCCATGTACCCAAGTACCTGCCCCGCTGATTCTGTTCATCGCGGAGGCCCAGCCATCGTGTCTCTCGTGGTCAAGTACTTACTTGCCCGCCAGTGTGTACCAGTTCGCCTCCTGGCCACCCCTAAAGGGGTAGCTTCTGGCTGGCATAGCGCATGTATGCTGCGTCGTTACATCACTCCCCTCTTCCCTACTGTCCATCCCAGACCATTAGCCCCCTCTCTTATTTCCACAACACACTTCTTCCCAGACCCTATGGTCCCTGGGCTTGGACAGATACCTCCAGTGGAAATCCACAATGGCCTTTAAGCCTGTCACTTCCAGCATGCCCTAAGTCTCCTATGAGCTCTCCACAGCTCCGTAGCCTTCCCATAAAACCAGGTACTGGACGAACTGCGATGCGCACTTCGCCTTTGCTCCACCGTACTATTGACGGCCCACAACACCTGCGATAATGTAACTTGGCTCATTGTCCATAAGTTCTAGTGCCGGGACCTTCATGACCCTACCCTTTCCCTGACCCTCGTGATATGGTTCAAGCAAGGTGACATTGAGAAACCCGTTGATGCCCCATCTGGTAGACAATTGGAGTTCATATACAGGTGTACACACCCCATGTTTGACCAGACAAGGGCCCAAGATCCAGTAGTCGAGCTTCTGCAACAGACACTTCATGCGGAAGTTTCTCGGTTGAACATGATGCAATATGCTTTCCTTGACGGCCTAGCAGCCACAACGCGCAAGGTAACATAGTCCAGTGATAGCAGTCTTACCTGGTCCTGCAATTTCCGCTGCCTTTCATGTGCCAATTGGATTGGTTGTTGAATCTCTTGCCAGGTTCCTTGTCCTTCCTTAACCACGCGCTGTAACGGGGGCACCCCTAGGAAGATAGATCCCAAGGTTGCGACCGCAGCGAACAACTTCAAACTTATCGCCAAAGGTTCACACAGATATAAGGGTAAAGCAAGCAGTAAAACTTAATATCATTAAGCCTGACACTTCACTCAATTAAGGTCCTGAGAGGATTGATTGTTGGAGTAGGAGAGTTCTCGCATAGACTTTCAGGTAGTTTTATCTTATGCCAGAAACTTCCCCATCAGTTTACTCCAACTGTTCGAGCACACTCTTCTCCGCTAAGGGCAGTCCGACACGTCTCCTGACACGCCCCGTCGGGCATGTATGTGTCGACACGCTCTTGTCGGCGTTCACCTTATGCAGTTATCGTTTCTGTGGTGCATTTCCATTTTGTCCGCCGGAGTGAAAACCTTTGCGCATCGGCATCTTGCCAGTGGCTAACAGTCAAGACGCCGCATGAACTGGACTATCTATGACACCCTTCCCATATGCAAGGATCTCTACTTGACCTCAGAAGCTACCGTGAGCGCTTTATCTATCTACTATTTACGAGTCTCGGGCTTCCGGTGTCTTCCGCAGGGTACGGTGGTCCAGGAGTGATCCAATGGGCGCTACCCACGACCACTACCTCGGATACACCTTACCTGCGGTAGGAATCATGCTTTTAGTGTCTCTGCACTTCCCTCTCAGAGCCTATGGCGTTGGGGACATCCTTGGGCGTGGTAGGTGCAAAACGTTCCCAGTCGTCCCGGCACCACCCGGGACTACCTTCGGGACCCCCACGGTTAACTCCCGTTAACTCCGTCAGTTTTGGTCCGTTTTACTCCGAACAACTTGGAGGAGGTACTCCACCTTCCACCCTATGCCCCCTTGTATATCCTGCGAACAGCTTACGGTCGACCGGACGGCAGCAACGTATACGGTGTTGCAAGCGGGTCTCCAAAGATCCTCCTTTGCTAGACTGCACACAACTACGCAACCGTTTGCCCATGACGTCCGGGCCTCAAGGCGGGGCCGGAGGGGCATGATAGGAATAATGTCTTCAATTTACAGCTTCTTCGTAGCTGCGTAGCTCGCCCAATAGCATCTCCCGGAACCCCAGATTCCAGTATTATGCATGGCTTCGTGTGACAAACATTCCAGTCATTTTTCCCAAACTCCCCGAGGGACTTCGTATTGGCAGGTAGGGTAACTCAGGTCCTTGAACAGGGTAATCCAAGCCTCAAGGCAGGGTAACCCTGTTCTGTGGGTAGGGTAATCTTGTCCGGTGGACAAGTGGATTTTCTCCTGTTACCCTATCTATCCCTCTTCCGGGGATAGACACACTCGGCCTTTCTCTAGTTACCCAGCCTAGCTGTGTATTGGCCCTTCATAGGTCCCTAAGTACGCTGACACCAACCTTGGGCGTAGCCATGTACCTAAATACTTGTCCACTAAGTCTGCTCATCTCGGAGCCCGGGCCATCGGGTCTCCGTAGGTCAAGTACTCACTTGCCTGCCGGTTCCTACCAGTTCGCCTCCGGGCTACCTGTATGGTTGTAGGTTCCGGCTACCATAGCTCCTGTATGCTGGGTCATTACACGCGCTCACTGCAAGTGTTTATCGCTTAATTATCATAGACTATACCCAAACAGTTTGCCTATTGTATAAACCTGTAATCGATCTCAAATGGTGACAACCTAGTGGATTCTGATGTTGAGGTGATGTGCAACCGGTACGGGTACTAGGTTAGCTTATGTTTGGGTTCACAGTATTGTTTGATACTGGTATTGTGTCGTGTGCTATAAGGTGATCCACACAATGTTTTACAATATGGCGCATACTGGAGATAAGCGATATGCTGTATTTGAAAACCGCTGATTCCCACAGTGGAAGCCGTAGACTTCGGAAGGCTGTATTGTTAATATACTTGGTTGAATGGTTACTTCTTTGATCTCCTATTACAGCCTGTTTGGAGACTCCTTTAGTAAGCAGTGCTCTCTACTTGTTGATCCAGAAGCCACCTGCTCCTATGGTACTACTACGTAACTAGGGCCTGGCTTGAACAGGTTACAGTTTTTTTAACGTAGGCGAGTAGTTAAGAAGCCTTTCCGGAAGTCGCCTGGTAAAACTTCAAAAGTCCAACAACGAAGAAGCTGGTAGTGCCGAGCGGCCGATCCATGGAAGGTTCGGTTCTGCCAATACAACATCATTGAGCGACCAGAGACTCGATGTGGGAAGCAAGCTGCACGAGAAGGTCTTGCCAAAAGAAGGCAACCCCAGAAACCGGGAGGGCCAAAGAGTGCTTTCTCAATTGAAGAAGCGGAAAGACAATAAGGTCGAGAATTGGCCAGGCAGAGCTATAGTGCATCAACTGACAAGTTAGTGAAGTCCGCAACCAGCCTTCCTGGGCTCTTTCCCCTCAGTCCTTGCAAAGGAAAGGCACTGGCGCAACCAGCGAAGAAAGACAGCCGACCCATCAGCGCGCCTAAGAAGGAAGAGGATGATAAAGAAACATCAGATTGCTCGGCAGTACCAGAACCCTTTGACGCGGCCTCCAGCCACTGTTCAGAAAGCCCGTCAGACAACAGCTCTCACAATGAACAGTTCAAACACAATATGTCCAAAGGAGAATCCGCTGCCCCACCCAGCCCTGGGGCCTGGCTATCAGCACCAAAAATCCGACTCCCATGGCCAAGCACATTCTCAGGGGAAAACAAAGGTCTGAAACCTGGAGCATTTGATCGCTGGGTAATAACTACTTCTGAATACCTTGCTCTACATGGAGTGGGAAAAGTGAATGAAGGAAGTAGAGTGTACTGGGGAAGTTTCCATACCAGAAAGGCAGAGGACCTATACCACCAAGCAAGGAACCACCACTTGAGTGGGGAAAAAATCCCCGGAACGAGACTGATAAAATACCTGCGAGACTGATTCCAGTCCGCGCGAAACAAGGAAGAACTGTGTAAAAGGTTCACGGATATCGAGCAAATATGAAGCGTCACAACAGAAAGAATAACTGTAGTGATAACGGATCTCCTAATGTATTATGGACAATTGTCTGCCAGGATGGTGTCTCAGTACAAACTGCGACAAAGACTGTATGAAGTAATGCATGACCGACTACACCTGGACGTAGAACCAATAGAAGAAGAGGGAGGATCCGTTGACAAGATAGTCAAACAGGCTAAACACGAGGACGCTATCATGTATGAAAGAGGAGTTTACCGAACCCAGATACCGCAACAACAGAACAGGAAAGTGTTATCATCACGGGACAATACAAGGAAGGATAAACCATACTGCAAAGGTTCCAAAGACAAGCAAGATAAGAAGGGGAAATGACGCGATGAAGGCACAAGTTTCGAATGCGGGAAAAAGGGGCACTATGCAAAGGACCGCTATGCCAACCAGGGAAAAGGAAAAACAGAGTAGCGAGAGGTGAGCATGAATCACATGGAAGCAACTGAATATGACTAAGTGGAAATTAATTGGTTGGAAATGGAAAGCATCCAAACCCAACCAGTACCAATAACCCGGGCCTGTAATGCACTAGAAGGAAGGATCTACATAGAGGGCCATTCAGCAAAGGTACAGTTCGATACAGGAAGAATTGGTTATGCCATTATCAGCACTATCTTTATCTTGACACATGGCATACAAACAGAACCCTACCCCAAGCAACAACAGTCAACATGGCAATGAAAGGTTCCTGCTCCTCAACTCATAAGAAATGTGGGCTGACCATAGGAATAGGGAAAAAGAAATGGACAAATCAGGAGATGTTGGTAAGAAACTGGGCAAGGTGCAATGCCCTGATTAGAATACCATTCCTGAAAAGACACAAGGCACTTATCTGATCTGGTGACACAGCAGTAGAGTTTCCCGATGAGACACTACCAGTACTACGCAAACCAACAAGTGGGGAAGTCCCCGCTGCGGTTACAGATGGAACCTCAGAAACAATGCTAGAAGAATACAAGGATGAGTTCCCAGACAGGGTCCCTGAAACGCTACCCCCTGTGCATAATATTAACTATCACATTGGGCTGAAAAACCCAACGGATTTAAAAAACCAAGCGACATACTGATTTGCAGAAGTACACAAGGAGAAACTCATGAACTGTGTAAACGAGAAATCATAAGCTGGGGTAATTGTACGATGGGAGGTTCCAGGAGGGGCACCTATAGTCATACAGTCTAAGTCAGAGGGAAGGATCGCCTCCCAGGTGGACCTGGAAGTAAGAAACTATAACAGGATCATGGATAGTCCATTGATCTCCGACCAACAGCAAATCCTTAACCACATTGGACAAGCCAAATTCCGGAGTAAGATTGTCCTGAGCGACGCATACATCCAAACACGAGTGGACAAGGGCAGCATTAGGTTCAACTGATTCAAAGTGCCATTTGGAGGTTTTGTCAGCAAAGTAATGCTACAAGGAGACAGGAATCCACCAGCAACATTTATGCAAATAGTGGAAGATCTCCTTAGTGAATTCTTACATCACTTGGTATGGGTATACATGGATGATATTCTCATATTTCCGGATATACTAGAAGAGTATGAGAGGCATATACGGCAGATATATGACGCACTCAGAGAGGCAAAATTGTATGCAAGCAAAAGGCAATCAGTACTATTCGCAGACAGGCTAGAAGTACAGGGACACATAGTGGATAGTGAAGGAATCCATGGATGCCACCAGAAAATATCGTCTATCGCAGGTTGGGAAACGCCCCGAAACAAAAAAGAATTGCAACGCTGTCCTGGAATAGTAACCTGTATAGCTTAGTTCCTAGGACATCCTGCGACCATGGCAGCACCGCTAACGGACTTAGCGAAGAATCCCCAATTCGTATGAAAAACTACCTATCAGACCCCATTAGAAATGGTAAAAAAGCGAATTATCGATCACCAAGTCATGCAGCCAATAGGTGTCAGAAGCCAGGAATCAATTTGGCTAGTAACGGACACCTTTGATTTGGGGGTGTGGGAATGGGTAGGACAAGGACCCACATACGAGACGGCTCGACCAGCTGCGTTACACAGCACAAAATTCTCTAATGTGCTGATGAATTATGGAACCACCAATAAAGAGGCCTTAGCAATAGTGGAAGCACTTAATCAGTTCCACCATGTACTAATGCAAAATTCCTTTCCAATAGTTACAGACCACCAACCCCTGACACATCTACAAAGGCAAAGACCTCCCGCAGAAAGCAGGTTAGATGGCTCAGTGCCTTAGGAAGGTAGAACGCGAACATAATCTACGCAGCAGGAAGTATGAACAATTTAGCTGATGCCCTTTCTGCGATATACAAGTGAGGATCAGAGTTAAACCCACTCTATGTTCACGATCACACCAAGGAAGCGAACGACAACTTGGATAATACAGTCTACAGGCAAGAATCAAACCTCCTGGAACTGGCAGGAGATATCTCCCCTACCTCCCCTCCTTACTCATAGATGGAGTACCCTGACGAGGCCCCTGTACCCCCTCATAGCCCACACTCGATTACTGCAGGAAATGATTGTGGCGACCAAGGGACCTTGAAAAGCACACCACCTAAAGAACTCTTACATAGCGCATGGCATGACTCGCACCGTTACATGAATCATCACCCATTTCATCAAACCAAGATCAAATGCGCAAACCATGATCCTAGATGGCGGAGAAACCCCACTCCGTACCCTCCCAGTAAAGGAGGAAGCCCCGCAAGTACAGAAATTGACCCAAACCCTCCAGAGTCCGCCATAAGTAATCACTGGGTATGGCAGCAAAGGATCAGTGGAAGACCAAATAGCGCCAGAGAAGGGCCGTCCACTATTGCCCAGGCGATGCCTAGATCTTATGCAATCGCAGCATTGTGAAACCCAGAAGCCACAGCTTTCCAAATGCTTGTAATGACGCAGCATACATGAGCTATAGCAGTCAGAGCCTACAGGCATACAGGTAGCCAGGAGGTGAACTGGTAGGAACCGGCAGGCAAGTAAGTACTTGAGCTGCGGAGCCCCAATGGCCTGGGCTCACGGATGAACGGAATTGCCTGGCCAGGTCGCTGGGTACCTGGGTACAACCGGGAAGTGGTATCAGCGTACTTGGAGACCTGTGAAGCGGCAGTTACCCAGCTAGGCCGGGTAACTGAAGAAAAGTTAGAAATGTCTATCTCTAGCGATGGGATAGACAGGGTAATAGAGAAAAGTTATCTTGTCCACAGGACCAGGTTACCCTGCGCTCAGAATCAGGTTACCCTGACATAGGGCTTGGGTTGCCCGGCTCAAAGTCCTGGGTTGCCCAACCTTTCAATACGAAGTCCGAGGAGGGTTTGGGAAGAATGACGGGAATCTTTGTCATGTAAAGTAAGGCATAATACTGGAATCTGGGGTTCTGCAACATGCTATTGGGCGAGCTACCCACCTGCGAAGAACCTGTAACCTGGAGGCATTATTGCCCTCTGACCCCTGGCGCCCCGCTTTGAGGCCCAGACGTCATGGGCAAACCGTTGCTAGGTGTGTGCAGTCTGTCGAAGAAGAATCTTTCCAGATCAGCTCCCAACACAGTATTTGTGGCTGAAGTCCGGTCGACCGTAAGCTGTTTGCAGGATATTTAAGAGGTATAGGGTGGAAGGTGGAGCACCCCCTCCAAGTTGTTCGAAGTAAAAAGGGCCAAAACCGACGTGGCTAACGGGAGTTATCCCTGGCGGTCCTAAAGGTACACCTGGGTGGTGCCGGGGCAGCCCCGAGACTTGTACACCTACCAAGCCCGAAAGTCTCCCCAACGCCATAGGCTCTGAAAGGGAAGTGTAGAGACACTAAAAGCATTATTCCCAGCACAGGTAAGGTGGACCCTAGGTAGTGGTAATGCGTAGCGCCCCTTGGACCCCTCTGTGATCATAGTGTCTTACGGCAGACACTGGAAGTCCACAAACCGTAAACCGTGGATATATGAAGCGCTCACAGTAGCTCTTGGGGCCAAGTAGAGATCAATGCCTATCGCAAGGGCGTCATAGGTAGTCTAGTTCATGTGCCCTTGTGACTGTTAGGCACTGGCAAGACTTCGACAGGCAGAGGTTTTCACTCTGGCAGGTAAAATGGCAATGCACTGCAGAACCGATAACCGCATAAGGTGAATGCCCACTAGAGTGTACCGACACATGCATGCCTGAAGGGTGTGCCTAGAGACATGGTGTACCACCCTTCACGGGGAATGGTGTACCCAAATAGGTGCATTAAACTGATGATGAAGGTTCTGGTATAAGATAAAACTACCTGAAAGTCTAGGGGCGAACTCTCCTACTTCAACAATCCAGCCTGCCCGGACCTTAATCGATTGAAGCGTCAGGCTTTCCGATATCAAATTTCAACCTTTACATTAGCCTTGCATTTGGGTGAACCTTTGCGCAATATGTTTGAAGTTGTTCAGGTGCCGTCACAACCTTGGCATCCATTCTCCCAGGGGTGCTCCGGTTACAGTATATCGTTAAGCGATGTCCCCGATTAACTACTCTTGTGAGTAATTGTTTCCCGACTTTCGGCAGTGACCTAGTGTAAATACTGGTAAGCTTGTCTAGAACAAGTAGCGCAGGGTGGAAAGCATAATGGCTAGTACCGAACTGCGAACAAGAATGGAATCCAACTCGGATTCGGCCCTTAACCTTGACTAGAACTCTGCTAACTCATTTTGTGCCACGGTTTTGGTGGATATTCACGGTATTGAAGGCAATGACCACCAGTTAATCTTGGAGGCCGCCTCCATTCAGTGACTGCAAGACTGTGTTGATATGATGATTAGAGACCCTCTCGCTGCAGAGCTTTCTTTTTCCAAGACTCCTCTCTTTGTCAGAACATGAGCTCTCGACGGTGGGGAGGTATACCCTTTGGTCAATTCTCTCAAGAGCTCATTGGACCTCACATTGTCTGTGAGGCCGCCAAGTCATGCGACAAGGGGAAGCGAGAGATGGGAAATTGGAGCAACCAGCAACAGCAGGTGTTCTACAAACAGCTTAATATGGCAGCGGTGGGGTAGATGAAAGCCCAGCTGGAGGCATACCTGTGAATGCGGAGCCCTCGAAGGCTTTGAAAGATCGTATGGCAGCGTTGGAGAACGCCGGTGTGGGAGGTAACAGTATTGATGCTGAGAATGATATGCTGATGATCGAGGCAGCGCCCCCACTTTCACTCGTCCATACCAAGCCTGAGAACTTGAGGATGGAATTGGCTATGAGAGCTAGAAACGAACAATGGCAGGCAAACTTAAGCCCTGCCTCGATACGGATGTGGGAAAGCCACAACAGTGATGGCTACAGCTACACCTCCTCCGTCACGAGACCATCAACGGCATCTCTATCTATCCCCTCCTCAATTACCCGCAGTCACTCAGGCAGCTCCGTGATTGGACCAACAGAGGAACATCGTGTTAAGAAAAGCACCTTGCAGGCGAAGGCTATCACCGCACCAGACCCGCCTGACCCTACTCCTCGTCTGACCCCTGCCCCTATCATCCCCCCAGCAACACCATCGGTCGCAACTCCTGTACCTCCTATCACCGCCCCAAGACTCATACCACTACTGGTTTCGTTGCCCGCTCCTGGTACCTTTCCTGCCACAGCCTTCCCCTCAGCCGTATCGGTTACCCCAGGGTTCTGGGCACTACGCGTGGTGTCACCAGGATTTTTTGAACACATAACATGCCAGGAAGAGCAAGCACCCAGGGCTCCATTACGGAGGACCCCAATCCCAGGACCTGGGATACCTGCTCGCCCGATTCCTGGGGCATCCGTGATTCCCTCTGCACTCTCGCGATGCAATCTTCCCTTTGTGCTCCCCACGATGACAAGTGGAGAGTCGGACTGCTGGGAGAAGTTCTGTTTGTCAGGCTGCAAATTGGAAGAGACCTGCATGGGGCGGATTCTTCACCACACATCTGGGTACAGGAAGTAAGACCAGACCCCGGTAAGGCACAGAAAAAGACTGAAGCACGGAGATGGACGACCAACCTGTGGGTATTGTGGGTCAAGGACGGACAGTGGGCCCCCCATGTAACCCCTGAGCTGTCCAGAGCTTCAAGGATTTCTTAGAACAACCCAGGTGGCGCCTAACCCAGCTCCTGAGAGTGGGCGACACCCGGTTCCAGCACCGGCATCAGTAGCACCAGGGGCTAACCTCGCCGAGGATGTGAATCAAGATGGCCAGAAGGAACGGTTTGATGGGTATGATAGACCACGGGAGACCGCAGGTGGCAACGCAGGGGGTCGTAGAGATGGAAATGTTCACTGGGCCTTGGTACAGGGAGGGCAGGAGGACATCTAGGGGACTCTGACCAGGACAATTATGATGATGATCAGTCCGATTCCCTTGGTGATTGAAACCCCGGCATCGGCATTCATAAGGATGACAGGAGCGGGGAGAAGAAATGAGGGTGGGACCGCCAGGCTACGAAGCTGCCAAGGGAACTACAGAGCAGATCGACCTGCGGGGTATCCTTCAGAGAGCTGCCGCAGGTGCCCGAGAAGTATAGTGGTATTCCGGCATTCCGGGAAAAGGTCACCAAATGTGCCAGTTTCTCGACGCTGCGCGAGGTTAAGTGCACGTATTCTCCTGGGTACAGGTTGACCGATATGGACAGGGTAAACCTGGCGATCCCCCGGCTAGAAGACACCACCTGAACATGGCATCTCGGGCTGCACTCCCACATCAACATGGAGGCAGCCAACTGTACTGGAGTTCCTGTTGATAACAGTAACCCATTGGGAACAAGGAAAAGGATTCCGGGAACAGCTGGACCGGCGGTTCGCTGGTGACCAGGTGGAACGAGACTGATGCCTTCTCGAGTGGCGAGGCCTGGTGATGAAGCCACATCACATCGATGAGTATCAGGACAAGATAATTGACTACATGTATAACCTCAGCCATACAGACCCCATTCCGGTATAGGACAAGGTGCAGATGAGTATTACCCAAGTGGTACATAATGCATGGGCACTCAAGTGGCCCCATCTGGGCAATGTGAATAACTACTTTGACCTTCTTTGGAAAGTTGGACACACACGGGAAGACAAGACCTGGTTCAGCAACTGTGTTATCCACCCAGTGCAACATTCTCTGCCAAGAGACAAGAAGAAGGAGAGGTCATGAACTTCCGCAAGGTTCAAAAAGAAGAATAAAGGTTCACGTAGACAGAACCACAGGTCGGCTAAACCTACTAACTTCAATGCGGGAAAACAGGCAAAGCCGGCGACTTCAGAGTATGCAATAGCACCGGAGGAAATACCGTCGACTTTGACTGAACATCGGCGAAAGCACAACCAGTGCACCTAGGGTGGACAATTGGGTCACTTCTGGAAAAGGTGTACTGCTGCGTCCGTACTCGTTAGTTTACCCAGACAGGCGCGTAGGTTGAAACAGTAAGCCATGGTAAGCGCGCCCTCGGGTACAGATAAGCAACCGAAGAACATCAAAGCACCAGCTCCGGCGTCCTCGTCAAAGGTTCTTGAAGTCCAACAGGCATCGCCTCAAATTATGGAGCTTGATACCGATGGCAGAGAATAGGTAAGAACCCATCCCGCCAAACGTATAACCTTACTAACCCGTATCCACCGACCCATGAGGGATAGATGCAAGGAACCTCGGAAGTGGCTTCAGGGATTGGTAAGTACCCCCCTAGTCCATGAATGAGCCAGCTAGTGATTACTCCCTGGTAGTGTAGGCAGATAGCTGTTGCAGGCCATGCAGGTTGGAAGGGGCTATCTTTGCTGTGTTGGATTTCTGGTTATTTCCTGTGTTCTAGTTTTACGTATCTCTTTCCGCAGTTCCTTTGCTGGATGGGCAAGTCATAGGACATTCTTTGGTTGGGGCTGGGTGAGGTCTCTCTGAAGGCGACACTCCACATTGGGGAAGCAAGGATCCTTCACCTGGAACCGGTCCGACAGTGGACCTCTGCCCACCTGGGGACAATAGTTCTCCTTAGTACAATCAAAATTGGTTCAGGCTGGACTTGATCAAAATAAACAGGGTTATTTCCAAGTTTACCTGAGGAGGGTTCTGTACCCGAAATCATGCTGGCATCATAGTAAACATGCTAGCCAGTAATAAAACGAATCCCAAGCCCTTGAAGTTTCCCGACCCATTGCGGCTGCTCTTGTGTCGAAAGGCAAGAGATCAAAATTGGCAACCCAATAGGACCAAGTCCTTGCGACCAGCGAAGAGGGAGAAGTGTGACAACTTGTCTCGTCACACCAAGTCTCTTCACCTGCAGGTGAAGTTAGACTGGAAGATTGGAGCTAGAGTGGTAAGCGCTGAGGCGCTCCTGGTACTCGATAGTGGAGCTACTGAGCTGGTGCTAAGTAGCGGATGGGTTATACAGACCCATGCACCTTGTGTACGGCGCAAAGTACAGGTGCCAAGAATTGATGCAAGCGGTAATCACATTCCAAGATTGGGTATGCACTACACCACGTCATTAGAGATGAATATAGGCGACCACCATAATGACAAGGGCTTTGAAGTTGTGGATATGTCTGACATGAAGAGAGATGGGGACCTACCTATGTCTAGGTTGAAGTACCATAACCCTGACATAGATTGGCTAACTGGATCACTAACCCAGCGCTGGGATTTCTGTAAGGCTCGCTGCTTAGCAGAGGTGGGTCGGCAAGTGTTCAGGACCGATAAAGACATCCTAGCCGAAGACGCTAGTAATATGTACCTATTGGGACTTGTACAATTCTCTGATAAGGAAGATGCTGACATTACAGTTAAGTTACTCCCCGGGTTTCTGGACTATTGGGATGTCCTCAGTGAACAATGGATTGAGGCACTACCAGAATACTGGAAGTATGACCGCACAAGCGAGTTTGCAGGCCGCGACTCAACCTCTATTTGTGCATGTTTATCCATTATCAGAAAAGGAGATTAAGGTACTGCGGGAATATCGTGGTGAAATGCTTGGAACGGGACAGCTGTGGCGGTCCAGTTCCCCAGCAGCAGCACCTATGCCCTTCGTGCCAAAACTGGATAGTACACTAAGCTTGGTAATAGATTACCGAGGAGGGAACAAAATCACGGTAAAGGGTAAGTACCGTCTACCGTTGATGAACAAACTGGGAGATAGGTTAGGAAAAGCCCTTGTGTTTACTAAGTTGGACTTAAAGAAGGGCAGGTGCCTTCAGAGGATACCAGAAGGGGAGGAATGGAAGACAGACTTTCAGTGCAGATATGGACTGTATGAATACATGGTCATGCCATTTAGGTTTTGTAACACCCGCCGCAACTTTCCTGGGCCAGATAAAGGAGGTCTTTGGGGACCTCATGGATGAAGAAGTCATTGCGCACTTGAATAGCATCTCGATCTGCTCCGAATCAATGTAAGAGCATGTCGGAATGGTGAGACGTGTGATAGAGGAATTGCAGAAACCCAGATTATGTGTAAGCATGCAGAAGTCCAGTTACCACCAAGGGGAGGGTGGATTCCGTGGATGCAAGATCTCCGACATGGGGATCCCCATGTCATCTCAGAAGGTACAAACAATCAGGGATTGGGCACCGCCAACATGCATCGTCCACGTTCAAAGCTTTATGGGCTTTGCCAACTTCTATTGTCAGTTCATGCAAGGTTGCAGCAAGATAGTAAAACCTCTGGCAGACTTGGCAAAGAAGGATGTCCAATGGGGATGGACACCTGCATGTGAGCAGGGCTTCCACCATTTGAAGCTGGCGTTTATGACCAAACCTATCTTACCACATTTTGACCCTGAATGGCCACCCCGGCTCGAAACCGATGGTAGTTACTTTATATTAAGAGCTGTTGTCCCCCAATTCTGTAAAGAGTGGATATGGCATCCAGTGGCCTACCATTATTGGAAGATTCATGCAGCGGAGATCAATTAGGATGTCTATGACAAGGAAATAACTGCGATCATGGTGGCATTAAACGAATCGGATCATCGGCTATGCTCGGTAATGGACCAATTGGTGATCTATACAGATCAGGAGAATTTGGAGTACTTTAATAGTACCACGGTCCGCAAGTGAAGGCGACGGCACTGGTCTGCGTTCCTACAACCCTTTAACTTCCTGGTAGTTTACCGAGAAGGATGGTGGAATGAGAAGGCAGATGCTTTGTTACGGCGTGGGTCTGACCGCCCTGCAGTGTGGAGAGAATTTCCGCCCCTGTTGTTTTTTCGTCCCGGACAGTGGGTTGGGAGACGGGAATGGGACATCATGCGACAACCAGTGTTGCCAGTGTGCCGAGGGTTTGGGCTCCAGTCTTCCTTTTTGCAACAGCTACCGGCTGCGATAAAGGAACACCAGGAATATTGAAGAATCCTGAAGACAACGGCTGCCGTTGACAAAGAGGCCGACGGACACTGCGGGACGGAAAAGGGCTTACTCCTGTACAAGAACAGGTGGTATATTCCCATGGGTCAGAATCTGAAGTACACAATCATGGAGGTATAACGTGACGGATGAATAGTGGGACACTTTGGTAGTTCCAAGGCCTTGGCAGGGTTAGGGCTAACTTGTATTGGCCTAAGATGGACGTGCCCATCATCGACTATGCATGGACGTGTGCTCCGTGGCAAAGGAATAAGTCTATCAGGCACAAGAGCTTGGGTCTACTGCAAGCTATTGATGTTCCTATGCAACGGTGGACACCTATTTTAATCGCCTTCATTGTAGCGCTGCGGGAGTCCAAAGGGTATACTAAGATATGGGTCATAGTGGACAGATTCTCGCAGATGGCACATTTCATAGGCCTGAACACAGAGGTACCGATCAAGGGGCATGCCTTTATATTCCTGTAGGAAGTTTGGCGCCTTCATGGACTCCCCTAGTCTATCATCAACGACCGCGATAGCCGATTCATACCCAAGTTCTGGCTAAGTTAGATGCAATTGTTGCAAGTGAAACCAAACGTCTCGACTACATTCCGGCCTGAGACTGATGCGCGAACTGACCCGGTCAATGAGACATGCGAGCAGTAGCTACAAAGTTACCGTTCGTACCAACAGGGTGAGTGGGTTTCCCTACTACGCCTTGCAGAGTACGTGCACAACATAGCGACATCAGAACACACCATGTTGCCTCCATTGGAGATCAATTATAAGTTCAACCCAGGTACAAACTGGGCAGGTATCCTGTCAAATATTCAAGAAATACACCCTAGCCGTGAGCTCTTGGTTAATGAATTCAAAGGAACCTAGCAAGAGATTCGAGACACGATTCAAGGGGCACAGGGAAGGCAACGCAAATCCCATGTCCAGAGAGGCTTGCCATCCGCAGAATATGTTATCTTGAAGGATGCGGTGGCTGGGCAGGGAAGGCAAGCGCACTGTGTGATGTTAAACCGAAAGAACATCTGCATGAAATGTGTGATGGGGAGGATGGACCCCCACGTGTTTGGCCCTTTGGTGGTCAAACGTGGGGTGGGTACCCAAGCATATGAACCCCAGCTGCTTACGAGATGCAGTATCTACCCAGTTTTCATTGTCAGATTGCGCTAACCATATTGGGAGGATCCGGGATCCAGTATGATCTAAGAGGTCCCTACCCTGGAACTTGTGCACCATGAGTCAAGTTACGTTGTCGCAGGCATTGTGGACAGTGGATGGTGTGGTGGAACAAAGGCAGAGTTTCCGTCACGCTTTGTCCAGTACCTGGTTTCATGGGCAGGTTACGGGGCTAGAGGGGAATTCATGTGATCCATATGACATGCTAGAAGGGCTAGGCTGCAAGGCCATTCTCGATTTCCACAGAATATATCTGTTCAAGGCCGGGGACTATAGGGTCTTGGAGGAATCGAGTCGGGGAAAGAAAAGATGATGATAATGGTCCAGGACAGACCACCGAGTGGAGGGGTGTGATCTAATGACCCAGCATATATGAGCTATGGCAGTCATAGCCTACAACCATACGGGTAGCAAGGAGGTGAACTGGTACGAACTGCCAGGCAAGTAAGTACCTGACCTATGGGGACCCGATGGCCCGGGCTATGGCGTGAACAGAATGAGTTGGCCAGGTACCTAGGTACCTGGGTACAACCGAGAAGCGGTGCCAGCGTACTCAGGGACCTCTGAAGGGGCAGATACTCAGCTAGGCTGGATCACTCAAGAAAGGTCAGAAATGTCTGTCTCCGGCAACGAGATAAACTGAGTAAAAGGAAAAAGGTTATCATGTACACAAGACAAGGTTACACTACTCGCAGAATCAGGTTAACCTGCCATGGTTCTGGGATTACCCTGCCCAACATCCTGGTTACCCTACTGTTCAATACGAAGTCCGTGGCGGAGTTCGGGAAAATTGACGCCAATATTTCTCACACTAAGGCATGCATTATACTGGAATCTAGGTTTCCGGGAGATGCTATTGGGCGAGGTACACAGCCTCAAAGCGGCTGTAAACTGGAGACATCCTTTCCATTAGACCCTTGTAGCCCTGCCTTGAGGCCCGGACGTCAGGGGCATATAGTTACATAGTTGTGCGCGGTCTAGCAAAGGGGGATCGTTGCATATCTGCTTACAACACCGTATATGTTGGCGCCGTCCCGTCGACCAGAGGCTGTTCGTAGGATATATAAGGGGCATATCGTGGAAGGTGGAGCACCTCCTGCAGGTTGTTCAAAGTAAAGTGAACCAAAACTGAGTGAGTCAACGGGAATTAAGCGTGGGGGTCCCGAAGATAGTTCAGGGTGGTGGTGGCAGGGCCGGGAGGGTGTAAACTCCTACCATACCCGAAAGTGTCTCCAACGCCCTAGGCTCTGAAAGGGAGGTACGGAGACACTAAAAGCATCATTCGTACTGCAGGTAAGGTTGATCCGAGGTGGTGGTCATGGGTAGCACCCATTGGACACCTCCTGGATCACTGTATTCGGCAGAAGACAGTGCAAGTCCGAGAACCGCCAATAGTAGATGGATAGACTCCTCACACTAGCTTCCGGGGCCAAGTAGATATCAATGCATATTGAAAGACTGTCGGAGATAGTCTAGTTCACACAGCGTCTTCAGTGTTAGCCACTAGCAAGACAACAATGTACAGAAGTTTTCATTCTAGCAGGGAAAACGTCATTGTGCTGCAGAAATAATAACGGCATAAGATGCGCATGCACTACGGTGTGTCGCCACCTGTATACCGGTGGGTGTGTGAGGAGATGTGTAGGACCGTCCTTAGAGGAGAAGGGTCTGCTCGAATAGTGTGAGTAAAGTGATGCGGGGGTTACTGGCACAGAATGAAACTACTTGAAAGGTTATGCGTGAACTCTCCTACCCGAACAATCAATCCTCGCGAGACCTTGAACCAGTACAGCATCAGGCTTAACGATATTAAGTTTTCCTGCGAACTTTATTCTTATATTTGGATGAACCTTTGGCATTAAGTTTGAGGTTGTTCGGTGCGCTCGCAACCTGGGGATCCACCATCCTAGGGGTACGCCTGTTACAATGCCGGAACCAGATTGCCCGCCACGTGTCGGACGGGCGGAAGCCGTAGCGGACATTACCTAAGACAGAATAGTAGGATTCTAACTGCCAGGACCAGGCAGCCCACCACCTGTTAGGCAAGAAGAACGATAGGAAAGACTCCGCAATGAAACAATAGTTTCAGTGATACCCCTGACAATGGCTGAATATCGACCAGGACCTTATGAGGCCTGGGAAGACCCTGAGGAGGATGACCATCCAGAGACAACCACGGGAAGCAGGATTGAAGACAAGCCCGATACCTTCCAAACAATCAATAAAATGAGCGGGACCTTCTGAGCACATATGGTTGCAGCATACTGGAGAGAACCAAGGTGTAAAAAAGTCAAGGAAAGTATGGACTACGCAGGGGATTTATCCTCCTACAAGGTTGCAAATGGAAGGCTATGCGCAAAACCCAGATACGGGCAAGACTGCTGGTATATTGGAAAAGGCCCGGCATATGGAAATATAACATTAAGACAGTATGTTATTAGCAAAATCCATAACAAAGGCCGCCACAGTTCTGAACGAAACTTACATACCCTACCGAGTACCTGTTTTGGCCTGACAAGTGGAATGACTTCAGAGCCTATGTGGCCCAATGACACACCTACCAGATAAACAAAGCACCTACAAAGTTAGCAGAAGGAATGGCTCAGACAATTGTCCTACCAGCAGGAATTTTCAAATCGATCGCCATTGACTTTGTAGGACCCTGTTATAACTCATGAGGATATGACACAATCCTGGTTATGATAGACAGGTTTTCAGGATTCACATGGCTCATACCTACAACTAAGCTAGTGACAGCAATAACAACTGGAGAACTTCTACGCAACAAAATATTTACACACCATTGCCACCCAAGATCTCTGGTAAGCAATGCTGACCCACGATTTGAGTCACATATAGGGAGAAAGCAGTGTCGATCGCTAAGCATGGAGCATATCAAGGCGGCATCAGACCAACATGAAAGGAATGGACAAGTCGAAAGGAAAAGTCAACAATTGAAAACACCTCTGCGAAATCAAGTCAATGCAAGACAAAAACAACCGGTTTGATGCCATACTGGAAATGGCGGCATACCTAAATGCAGGATGGTCAGAAACCTGTAGCATGTTACCATATAAAGCTATTTTTGGAAAGAACTACCCACTACTCCCACTAGCGAATTTCAAGAACTCCGCAGTACTGGCCGCCGAGCAATGGGTAAACAGACACCATGGAATTCGGAACCTGGCATTTATTGCTATCAAATTGGCAGGATTTTGGAGCACAAGAATGGTAGAAAAACAGCGTAGACAGCATACACCAATATGAAAAAGTAACATGTTATTAATTTATAGAAGCCTTTTCGCACCGGAATCACGTTGAAGCAAGAAACTACCAGCGCACTGGTGAGGACTATTCAAGATAATTGATTATGATGAACATGCACAGAACTACACGGTAGAAATGGATGGCAGAATGTACGGAAACTGACAACCGACATTCCGCGGATCTACTGTAAATGATGTCACCAGCGGGACAATACCGCCTTACCCAGAAGAAGCAACGCAAAGCCCCATCTGATTATGGTCAATAGAAAATCGCAAAGGGGGCGGAGGTTATACGGGACAACCGGAAGTGGTATGACCGTGACTGGTTTCTGGTACAATGGACGCGATATCTGGAACCAGGAAACAGCTGGGAACACCTCGTAGGGTTAGAAAATGTAATGGAGTTCATAAACCCATGGCAGGAGGACAACAAACTGGAGGACTAGCTACCGTGTAAATAAACCATGTGATGGTGGCCAGGAGCCCAACCCTGGTAGAAATGCAACGTCCGCGCCCAGACCAGGATGAAGAGATACGAGATGGATTTTGGTCAGCCCATTTTGATAGTGATTTCACAAGTAGTGAAGACGAGAGTCGGGTCATAGAAGGTGAAGGCGGATACCTAACTTGGCTGGCCGAGGCCGAGCAATAGGAATAACAAGGAAAAGAAAAACACTGTATCCAATAGTCTTACGATGTCAAACTATAAGCAAATACTGTGGAGACTGTGCCATCAGGTAATGGGACTGTTGGTGAACCATGATATTATCCCTGGACGATACCTTACACACCGACTATTCATACATAATCGCAACAAATGCCTAGAAATAACAAGCCAATAAGCAGGATGGATCTGGGACGAAACAATGTCTGATATATTCCGCTTTGGAAGTGGATGTTATTTGAGCCCAGAAAACTGTGTTATGTGCATGGAGGCGGAAGAAAGCAAAATTAAGTACCATTTACCTTCCACTTAACCCTTAAGCGAGATCAATATCGAAGGGAGGTCAACACCAAGACATAAATACCACCCACCATCCCTCAAACTCCTAGGAAGTGAACAAACCACACTACCAGACCAGCAAACCGAAAGAGAAACCTTGACCCTCTTGCAAACCTTTACCCCTTTACAAAACTGAGAAATGTCGACCTAGAAGGAAATACGTATCGAGGGACAACACATTGTTGTTGACGAACTACTGCGCAGTGGAACCATTCCACTAGAGGCATACTGTAGAATATTTTGCGTTGACTGCTGTGACAATGGGAGAGAGATCGATATCGAAAGGCAGGATCGGCAGGACCGGGCAGTCTGATATTACATCAACGTAGCGCACTACAAGGAATCAGGTGGGTTGGTGCATGAAGCACCCTGCCCGGAGTATTAGGGGAAATGGCTGGAAGGGGTGCAAGGGTTGTTGCAGGACGCCATGAGATTGTTGCAGGATAGCGATGACAATGAGGTTGTGTACTATGGGGACCTTCTGGAGAATAGCAGGTTTGCCGACCATTAGGATTTCATTAGGTTATTTTATTTGGTGAAATTGTTATTTTATTTTGGAAGTGTAACTGGTACAGGTACCAGGTTGGTTTGTGTTCGGGTTCACAGTATTGTTTAATACTTGTATTGTTTCATGCACGGTCAGTTGATATACACCTTTTGTAATATTTGGTTTCACGGTATCGTTTGATACTTGTATTGTTTCGTGTGCTGTTGGTTGACATACACAATGTGCAGGAATATTGCTCATACTGGAAATAAGCGATATGCTGTATTTAAAGACTGCTTCTTCCCGTAGTGGAAGCAGCAGACTTCGTCTGACGGTATTCTTAATATACTTGGTTGAACGGTTACTTCTTAGATCCCCGGTTACACCTGTTTCGAACGCTCCTCTAGTAAGCAGTGTTCCCTTCTGGTAGACCAAGGAGCCTTCTGCTCCTATCGTACTTCTATGTGACTTGGGCCTGGCTCGCCCATGTTACCTGTTGTATGCATACTGTGCAAACAGTAGTATTGAAACCCAATTGTCCTGTTGGTCGGAGCAGTAGCCATGCAAGTACTGCTCCAGTGGCTAATTAACCCTCTTGGTTTGCACATCAGTATAAGGGTGGAATGTAGGTGAAACATTTGGTTTCACTTGGAACAAGTACATCTGACTCATCCACAACTTGGATGTGAATCGGCGATCTCGGTCGGAGATGATTGACCAGGGGAGGCCATGGAGGCACCAAACATGCTGTACGAACATCAAGGCAAGCTCCCTGATCAGTACCACACTGGTTAGGGGTACAAATTGTGCCATCTTCCAGAATCTGTCCAAAATGATCCGGATCTCAGTATACCCTTCTGACTCTGGCAGCGCTATAATGAAGTCCCTTGAAATGTCTATCCAAGACGGCATAGGAACATTAATAGGTGCCCGCAGACCAAACCTCTTGTGCCTCATGGACTTACTTCTCTGGCACACATCACATGTTCGCACATGCTTGGTGATGTGATTGTCCATCTGAGGCCAATCCGAGTTAGCCCTAACCCCACCAATGGTTTTGTAAGTCCCGAAGTGTACTACGATTCGGTAGTCATGTTTAGCATCTATGATTTTCTGCTTCTGATTGTGACCCTGGGGCAGATACCATCTCTTCAGGTACAGGAGTAAGCCCTTTTCCGTCATGCAGTGTCTGCCATCCTCTTTGTTACCGGCAGTAATTGATTTCACCATTCTTAACTATTCCCGGTCTTCCTTTATCGCTATGCATAGTGTATCCAACATGGAAGATTGGAGCCAAAATCCTGGACATACCTGCAATGCCTGTGCTCGCAAGATGTCTTGTTCACGGCTTCGAGGCCAATGTCGGGGGCGAAAAAACAAAGGTGGCGGGAAATGACTCCCGTGTTCAGGTCGGCAGTCCGTACACCGCGACAGAGTATCTAGCTTCTCGTTCCAGTGCCCTTTTTGTTCAACCACCATGAAGTGAAACAGTTGCACCAACTTGGCCCGCCGGCACTTCCGATTGTTGGGGGCCCTGGTACTATTAAAGTTCTCCAAATTCTTATGATTCATCTAGATCACCAACCAATCTGTAACCGAGCGTAGCAGATGATCCCATTCCTTGAATACCACTACGATGGCAGTCATTTCCTTGCCTTGGATATGACAATGAATCTCCGCTGGGTAAAACCTCCGCCTGTAATAGGACACCAGATGCCATCTCTCATATTTACAGAGCTGGGGTAGAATAGCTCCTGATACAGAGATACAAAGGTCAGTTTCCAGCCAGCTTGGCAATTCAGGGTCGAAATATACTAGGGTGGGTTTGGTCGTAAATGCGTCCTTCAGATAGTTGACGGCATGTTCCCAAGCTGCTGTCTATTTGTGGCGGGGGCACCCCTAGGAAGATGGATCCCAAGGTTGCGACCGCAGCGATCAACTTCAAACTTATCGCCAAAGGTTCACACAGATATAAGGGTAAAGCAAGCAGTAAAACTTAATATCATTAAGCCTGACACTTCACTCAATTAAGGGCCTGAGAGGATTGATTGTTGGAGTAGGAGAGTTCTTGCATAGACTTTCAGGTAGTTTTATCTTATGCCAGAAACTCCGCTATCAGTTTACTCCAACCGTGCGAGTACAACCCTCTCCGCTAAGGGTGGTCTGACATGTCTCCTGGCACATCCTTAGGGCAAGTATGTGTCGACCTACACTGTTCAGCGTTCACCTTATGGGGTTATCGCTTCTGCGGTGCATTTCCCTTTTGCCGGCCGGAGTGAAAACCTCGGCGCATCGGTGTCTTGCCAGTGGCTAACAGTCAAGGTACCTCATGAACTAGACTATCTATGACACCCTTGCCCATATGCATTTATCTCTACTTGACTCCGGAGGCTACCATGAGTGGTTTATCTATTTATTATTTACAGGTCTTGGGCTTCCGGTGTCTTCCGCAGGGCACCGTAGTCTGGGAGTGATCCCATGGCAGCTACCCATGACCACTGCCTTGGATCTACCTTACCCGTGGTAGGAATTATACTTTTAGTGTCTCTGCACTTCGCTTTCAGAGCCTATAACGTTGGGAGCACGGTCAGGCTTGGTAGGTGTAAAACTCTCCCAGTCGCCCCGGCACCACTGGCGACTACCTGCGGGACCCCCACGGTTAACACCCGTTAACCCCCTCGCTTTTGGTCAGCTCTACTCCGAACAACTGGGAGCAGGTACTCCACCTTCCACCCTATGCCCCCTTGTATATCCTGCGTACAGGTTACCGTTGACCAGACAGCAGCGACATATACGGTGTTGCAAGCGTGTCTCCCAAGATTCCTCTTTGCTAGACTGCACACAACTCCACAACCGTTTGCCCTTGACGTCCGGGCCTCAAGGCGAGACCGGAGGGGTATGATAGGAATAAAGTCTTCATTTAACTGCTTCCTCCCAGCCATATAGCTTGCCCAATAGCATCCCCCGGAACCCCAGATTGCAGTATCATGCATGGCTTCACATGACAAACATTCCGGTCATTTTTCCCGAACTCCACGTGGGACTTCGAATTGAAAGGTAGGGTAACTCAGGCCCTTTGGCAGGGTAACCTGATCCTGAGGGTAGGGTAACCTGTCTGGTGGACAAGCTAACTTCTCCCTATTACCATGTCTATCCCCGCGCCAGAGATAGGCGCTTCTGAGCATGCTCCAGTTACCCGGCCTGGCTGCGCAACTGCCCCTTCAGACGTCCCTAAGTATGCCGACACAGCTCCCGGGTGTATCCCGGTACCTAAGTCATAGACCAGCCAATTCTGTTCATTCTCGGAGCCCGGGCCATCGGGTCTCCATAGGTCCAGTACTTACTTCCCTGCCAGTTCCTACCAGTTCGCCTCCTGGCTCCCTGTATAGGTATAGGTTCCGTCTGCCATAGCTCATGTATCCTGGGTTGTTACATCACTCCCCTCTGCTCCATGGTTCGTCCCGGACCGCTACCGTCGCCTCTTATTTCTACAAGGCGATTCCGACAAGACCCTATGGTCCCTAGGCTTGGACGGATATCTTTGGTGGAAATCGCGCATGTTCTGTAAGCCTGTCCCTTCTAGCATCTGATGGGGCACCCATGAGTTCTCCTCAGCCCTGTAGCCTTCCCATGAAACCAGGTACTGGACGAAGGGCGATGGAAACTTCGCCTTCGCTCCTCCGTACCATCGGCGGTCCACCACAGCTTCGATAACGTAACTGGGCTCGTTGTCTACAAGTTCCGGGGTAGCGGCTTCCTTTACCCTACCTGCTTCCAGATCCTCAGGATAGGGTTCGAGCAACGTGACATTGAAAACGGGGTGGATGCTCCATCTACTGGCTAGTTGGAGTTCAAAGGCCCGGTTACCCAGCCGACGTTTGACCACGCAAGGCCCGAAGAACGGTTGGTTCAGCTTCTCCATTGGACCCTTCATGCGCATGTTTTTTCGCTTCCACATGACGCGGTCCGCTTTCCTTGCCCACCTAGCAGCCACATCCTCCAGGGTAACGTAGTCCGGTGATTGCAACCTTCTCTTGTCATGCCATTCCTGTTGCCTTGCCAGTGCCCGCTAGATCGTTTCTCGATTCTCTGCGCAGGTTCCTTCCCACTCCTTAACCAAGAGCTCACTACTAGGCTGTATTCCTTGGTTATCAGACACGATACCCGCCCAGTTTGTCCGCCGGTGAAACCCATAGTTGATCTCACAAGGTGATATCCTTATGGAGTGTGATGTCCAGGTGTTGTACGCATACTCCGCAAGGGGTAACAGGGAAACCCAATCATCTTGTTGGTAGGAACAGTAACTACACAAGTACTGCTCCACTGTCTGATTAACCCTCTCGGTCTGCCCATCAGTCTTCATGTGGAATGCAGTCGAAACGTTTAGTCTCACTTGCAACAAGTGCAGTAGACTCATCCAGAACTTGGATCAGAATCGGCTATCTTGGGCACAGATGATTGACTCTGGGAGTCCATGAAGGTGCCAAACTTCCTTCAGGAATATCAAGGCAACCTCCTTGATAGGTACCTGAGTGGTCAGGGGTATGAAAGGGGCCATTTCTGAGAATCGGTCCACTATGACCTAGATCTTGGTATACCCTTCGGACTCTGGCAGCGCTCTAATGAAATCCACTGAAATCACTGTCCGCGGCCGCATAGGAACATCAATAGGTTCCAGCAGCCCGAACTTCTTGTGCCTGATGGATTTATTTCTTTGGCACGTATCACATGTCCGCACGCAGTTAGTGACGTGGTCATCCATCTTAGGACAATAGATGTTAGCCCTAACCATGCCAATGGTCTTGTAAGTCCCGAAGTGTCCCGCGATTCGGGAGTCATGTTCTGCCTTCATGATTGTCTGCTTCAGATTCTGACCCTTGGGAACATACCAGCTGTTCTTGTACATGAGTAAGCCGCTTTCCATCGTCAAACGTCGGTCCACCTCTTGGTCACCGGCAGCTGTTCCCTTCACCATTTTTAAGTGCGCCTGGTCTTCTGTTATCGCTACCGGCGGTTGATCCTAAAAGGAAGAGTGGAGCCGAAATCCTTGACACACCTGGATCACTTGTGGTCGCAATATGTCCCGTTCCTGGCTCGTAACCCGCTATCAGGGGCGAAGAAACGACTCTGGCGGAAACTCACTCCACCCTTCAGGGCGGTAGTCCTTGCGCCTCAACAAACCGTCTGCCTCCTCATTCCACCGGTCTTCTCGGTAAACTATCTTGCAGTAAAAGGGTTGCAGAAACTCAGCCCAGAGGTGCTGCGTTCGATTAAGCACCTTGGTACTATTGAAGTACTCCAAATTCTAATGATCCGTATAGATCAACAACAGGTCCGTTACCAAGTGTAGCAAATGATCCTATTCTTTGAACGTCGCCACGATGGCCATTATTTCCTTGTCATGGACATCATAATTAATCTCCGCTGAGTGAAACTTCCTACTACGATAGGCCTCTGGATACCATCTCTCATCTTCACAGAACTGGGAGAGAACGGCTCCTAATGCAACGTCTCTAGCGTCGGTTTCCAGCCGGGTTGGCCGTTCTGGATCAAAATCTGCTAGGATAGGTATGGACGTGCACCCTTCCTTCCAATGGTTGAAGGCGTGCTCACACGCAGGAGTCTATTCCCATCAGACATTTTTCTGTGTCAAGTCCATCAGAGGTTTCGCTATCTTGGTAAACCATTCTATGAACTGATGATAGAAGTTGGCCAAGCCCCTAAAGCTTTGAACGTCGATGCCACGTGTCAGAGGTGCCCAGTCACTCATTCTCTGCACCTTCTCCGACAACCTAGCGATCCCCATATTGGAGATCTTGTATCCGCGGAATTCAACCTCCTGTTGGTGAAAACTGGACTTCTTCATGCTTACACATAGTCTAGGTTTCTGCAATTTCTCCATCACACGCCTGACCATTGCGATGGGCTCTTCCATAGTTTCCGAGTGGATCAGAATCTCATCCATGTACACGATGACTCCATCGTCCATGTGATTCCAAAGGACCTTATTGTAACGACCCAGCATACGTGAGCTATGGCAGCCGGAACCTACACCCATACAGGTAGCTCGGAGGCGAACTGGTAGGAACCGGCAGGCAAGTGAGTACTTGACCTACGGAGACCCGATGGCCCGGGCTCCGAGATGAGCAGACTTAGTGGACACAAGTATTTAGGTACATGGCTACGCCCAAGGTTGGTGTCAGCGTACTTAGGGACCTATGAAGGGCCAATACACAGCTAGGCTGGGTAACTAGAGAAAGGCCGAGTGTGTCTATCCCCGGAAGTGGGATAGATAGGGTAACAGGAGAAAATCCACTTGTCCACCGGACAAGATTACCCTACCCTCAGAACAGGGTTACCCTGCCTTGAGGCTTGGATTACCCTGTTCAAGGATCTGAGTTACCCTACCTGCCAATACGAAGTCCCTCGGGGAGTTTGGGAAAAATGACTGGAATGTTTGTCACACGAAGCCATGCATAATACTGGAATCTGGGGTTCCGGGAGATGCTATTGGGCGAGCTACGCAGCTACGAAGAAGCTGTAAATTGGAGACATTATTCCTATCATGCCCCTCCGGCCCCGCCTTGAGGCCCGGACGTCATGGGCAAACGGTTGCGTAGTTGTGTGCAGTCTAGCAAAGGAGGATCTTTGGAGACCCGCTTGCAACACCGTATACGTTGCTGCCGTCCGGTCGACCGTAAGCTGTTCGCAGGATATACAAGGGGGCATAGGGTGGAAGGTGGAGTACCTCCTCCAAGTTGTTCGGAGTAAAACGGACCAAAACTGACGGAGTTAACGGGAGTTAACCGTGGGGGTCCCGAAGGTAGTCCCGGGTGGTGCCGGGACGACTGGGAACGTTTTGCACCTACCACGCCCAAGGATGTCCCCAACGCCATAGGCTCTGAGAGGGAAGTGCAGAGACACTAAAAGCATGATTCCTACCGCAGGTAAGGTGTATCCGAGGTAGTGGTCGTGGGTAGCGCCCATTGGATCACTCCTGGACCACCGTACCCTGCGGAAGACACCGGAAGCCCGAGACTCGTAAATAGTAGATAGATAAACCGCTCACGGTAGCTTCCGGCGTCAAGAAGAAATCAACGCGCATGGGAAGGGTGTCATAGATAGTCTAGTTCAGCAAGGGGTCTTGACAGTTAGCCACTGGCAAGTCCCCGATGCGCAGAGGTTTTCACTCCGGCGGGCAGAATGGAAATGCGCCGCAGAAACGATATGCACATATGGTGAACGCCGACTAGAGCGGGTCGACACATACATGCCCGAAGGGGGTGTCAGGAGACGTGTCGGACCGCCCTTAGCGGAGAAGGGTGTGCTCGAATAGTTGGAGTAAACTGATGGGGGAGTTTCTGGCATAAGATAAAACTACCTGAAAGTCTATGCGAGAACTCTCCTACTCCAACAATCAATCCTCTCGAGACCTTAATTGAGTGAAGCGTCAGGCTTAACGATATTAAGTTTTACCGTCTACTTTACTCTTACATCTGTGTGAACTTTTGGCGATAAGTTTGAAGTTGTTTGGTGCGGTCGCAACCTCGGGATCCATCTTCCTAGGGGTGCCCCCGTTACACTTATTTATCATGCTTTGGAAAGTCACCGGGGCATTACACAACTCAAATGGCATGACCGTGTATTCATACAGTCCATATCTGTACCGGAAGGCCATGTTCTATTCCTCACCTTCTGCCATCCTCAGAAGGTAGTAGCTGTTCTTTAAGTCCAACTTGTTGAACACAGCGGCTTTTCCTAACCTGTCCTGCAGTTCGTTCATCAACGGTAGGGGACATTTGCTCTTTACCGCAATTTTGTTCCGCCCTCGGTAATCTATTACTAGTCTTAATGTACCATCTGGGTTTGGTACAAAGAGGATAGGGGCTGCTTCTGCGGAACTGGATCACCGTAGCTTTCATGTTCGCAGCCTGTCGTTGAGATATTCCCGCAGTGGATTAAGCTCCATTTCCGATAATGGATAGATAAGCCCAAATGGAGGTTGAGTTCCAGGTTGCAACCCGATCGTATACTCATACTTCGAGCGCCCCGGTAACGCCTCAATCTGTTCTTCACTGAAGATATCCCCATAGTGCTTATACTCGCGAGGTAGCTTAACCGTAATGTCGGCATCTTCCTCCTCACAAAATTGCACAATTCCTAATAGGGACACATTACTAGGGTCTTCGTCCAGTAACTCTTCATCAGTCATGAACACTAACCGCCCCTGCTCTGCCCCGCAGTTGGCCTTGTAGAAACCTGAGTGCCAGGTTAGTGATCCGGTCTTCCAATCTCTGTCCGGGTTATGGTGTTTCAACCAAGACATAGATGGGTACCCATCCACCTTAGTGTCGGTGTAACGGGGGCACCCCTGGGAAGATGGATCCCAAGGTTGCGATGGTACCAAACAACTTCAAACTTATCGCCAAAAGTTCACACAGATGTAAGAGTAAAGTAGACGGTAAAACTTAATATCCTTAAGCCTGACGCTTCACTCAATTAAGGTCGCGAGAGGATTGATTGTTGGGGTAGGAGAGTTCTCACATAGATGTTCCGGTAGTTTTATCTTATGCCAGAAACTCCCCCATCACTTTACTCCAACTATTCGAGCAAACCCTTCTCCGCTAAGGGTGGTCCGAGACGTCTCCTGGGACCCCTTTCAGGCATGCATGTGTCGACACTCTCTAGTCGGCCTTCACCCTGTGTGCATATTGTTTCTGCGGCGCATTTCCATTCTGCCCGGCGGAGTGAA
>PYWC01000099.1:159128-188530 GCA_003182015.1 Tuber magnatum | reverse complement strand
CGGTAGGATGTGGCTCCTTCAGTGCCCACGCGTTCCTCACTTCTTGAGTAATGCGCGACCGTACCTTATCTCGTACCTGCACAGGGTCTGTATAGCTAAGCTTATACATATGGTCAATTATCTTGTCCTGGTACTCATCGATGTGATATGGCTTCATCACTAGGTCTCGCCACTCAAGCAGGGATTGGTCTCGTTCCGCTTGGTCACCTCCGAAACTCCGTTCGAGCCGTTCCCGGAATCCTGTCCACGTTCTTAACGGGTTACTGTTATTAACTGGAACTCCGGTATGCTTGGCTGCCTCCTTATTGATGAGGGAGTGCAGCCCAAGATACCATGTTCGGGCAGTGTCTTCTAGATGGGGGATCACCAGGTTTACCTTGTCCATATCAGTCAACCTGCACCCTGCAAAATACTCGAACTTAACTTCCACCCGTGTCAGGAAACTGGCGAGTTTGGTTACCTTTCCCTTAAACGCCGGAATGCCGCTCAGGTTTTCCGGCTTCTTGCGTCCCTGTCAGGAGGATGGCCGTGCGGTCGATCTGCTCTGTCGTTCCCTTGCTAGCTTCTTAGCACAGCGGTCCCACTGTCGTTTCTTCTCGTAGCTCCAGTCATCCTTGCAAGCGCCACGAAAGGGAGTCAAATCAGGGAGAGAATCGGCATCATCATCATCCGAGCTGTCCTGGTCAGAGTGCCCAGGATCTCCACCTGCCCCCGTAGTACCACCAACTGGTGGTCTATTTCCACCTCCACTACCCCCGGTATTTCCACCTGGGGTCCCCTGGGGTCTATCATACCCATCAAACCTTTCCTCCTGGCCATCCTGATTCCCATCCTCGGGGGGGTTAGCCCCTGATGGTACTGATGCCAGTGGTGGAACAGGTCATTGCCCATGCTCAAGAGTTGGGTTCGGAGCCGCCTGAGTTGTCGCCAGAAACGACCGAAGCCCGGGACCACTCAAGGGTTGCATTGGGGGCCCCGCGTGTCTCTACTACCCACAGTACCCACATGTTGGTCATCCGTCTCCCTCCTTCTGTCTTCTATGTTGCCTTACCGGGGTCCGTCGTCCCTTCCTGCACCTGTACGTGTGGTAATGAATCCACCCCATGCGGGTTTCTTCCAATTTGCAGCCCGACAGACAGTACTCCTCTTGCCTGTCCGACTCACCACTAGTGATCGTGGAGAGGACGGAGGGAAGAGTTCGTTTTGAGGGGGTAGAGGGAATCACAGGTGCCCAAGGAACGGAACGAGCAGGTATCCCAGGTCCCGGGATCGGAGTCCCACGTGATGGAGCCATGGGTGCTCGCTGTTCCTGGCGCGTTACCTGTTCAAGGAATCCAGGTGAAGCCGCACGCAGCGGTCGGTACCCTGGGGTAGCCGATACTGCAGGCGGGAAANAAGAGATCCCCATATCGGAGATCCTATATCCGAGGAATTCAACCTCCCGTTGGTGGAAACTGGACTTCTTCATACTTACACATAGTCTAGCTTTCCGCATTTTCTTCATTACACGCTTTACCATTGCGACGTTCTCTTCCATAGTTTCGTTGTAGATCAGGATGTCATCCATGTACGCGATGACACCTTCAGCCATGAGATCTCGAAAGACCTCATTTATCCTTCTTTGCAAAGTGGCCTCGGCATTACACAACCCAAACGGGACCACCATGTATTCATACCGTCCATATCTGCACCGGAACGCCATCTTCCATTCCTCACCTTCTGCCATCCTCAGAAGGTAGTAGCCGTTCTTTATGTCCACCTTGGTGAACATAGCGGCTTTTCCAACCTAACTCGCAGTTCGTTCATCAACGGTAAAGGATACTTGCTCTTCACCGTGATTTTGTTGAGCCCGCGGTAATCTGTTACCAGTCTTTGTGTACCATCTGGTTTTGGCACGAAGAGGATAGGGGCTGCTGCTGAGGAACTGGATCACCATAGCTTTCCCCTTCGCAGCATGTCACTGAGATATTCCCGAAGTGCCTTAAGCTCCTTTTCCGATAACGGATAGATAGGGGTAAACGGAGGTTGAGTTCTGGGTTGCAACTCAATCGTATGGTCATACTTTGAGTCCGCCGGCAATGCCTGAATCCGTTCTTGACTGAAGATGTCCCCGTAGTCCTTATACTCAGGCAGTAGCTTGATGGTAATGTCAGCACATTCCTCATCGCAGAATTGTACAATTCCCAACAGATCCACATTACTAGGGTCTTCAGCTAGTAACTCTTCATCAGACATGAACACTAACCGCCCAGGCGGTTCGCCTTGCAGAAATCTGAGCGCCAGGTTGGTGATCCGGTTTTCCAATCTATGTCCGGGTTATGGTCTTTCAACCAAGACATAGGTATATACCCGTCCACCTTGGTGACGGGCATGTCCGCGACTTCAAAGCGCATTTCGTTATGGTGGTCGCCTATTCTCATTTCCAATCATTTGGTATAGTGCAGACCTGACCCCGGAATGTGATTACCGCTTGCGTCGCTTATCGGCACATGTACCTTTCGTCGTATACATGGTGCCTGCGTTAGTTTAACCCATCGGCTGCTAATCACTGGCCCAGCAGCTCCACTATCGAGTAGCAGGAGCGCCTTGGCGCTTACCTGTCTAGCTCCAATCTTCAAGTGTAACTTTACCCGCAGGTGGATACACTTGCTATGACGAGGCAAGTGATCATGCTTCTGCCTCTTCACTTGTCGCAGGAACTTAGTCATCTTGGGTTACTAATTCTGCTCTCTTGCCTTTCGACACAAGAGCGGCCACAGAGGGTCGGTAAACATTAAGGGATTGGGATTCGTTTTATCAATAGCTAGGGTGGTTCCTATCACGCCAGCATGGTTTCGGGTACTGAGCCCTACTCAGGTAAACTTGAAAATAGCCTCATTTATTCAATCAAGTCCAGCCTGAACCAATTCCGCTTGTTCTAAAGTAACAACTTTTTCCCGAGTTGGGTAGAAGTCCCCTGTGGGACCGGTTCCAAGCGTAGCAATCTTGCTTCCCCAATGTCGAGCGTCTCCTCGAGCGAGACCTCTACCAGGCTCAACCGAAATAACGTCCTATAACTTGTCCGTACAGCTAAGGAAGTCCTGAAAGAAATAGACATAACTAGACCAAAGGAAATAACATGAAAGCCCACAATGGAGAGATAGCCCAGTCCACCATGCACGGCCCGCAACATCTATCGGCCCACACCACCTGGGTGTAGTTACCATCAGGGTCGTTAATGCAGTAGAGGGGTACTTACCCATCCCAGAAGCCACTTCCGGGGCTCCTTTTCATCTATCCCGCAGGGGTCTCTGGATGCAGGTTAATAAGGTTATACCTTCACAGAATGGGGTCTTACCTATTCTGTGCCGTCAGTATCAACCTCCATGATCTGAGGTGATGCCTGTCGGACTTCAAGTATCTTTGACGAGGTAGCCTGAGGTGGCGCCTTGATGCGCTTTAGTCGCTGGTCCATACCTGCGGGCTCGCTTGCCGGGGCTGACCGTTTCAACCCACGAGCCTGTTTAGACGAACTAATGACTGGGGACGCCGTGGCGCACTTTCTCCAAAAGTGACCCNCATCCCACTTCCGGAGATAGACACACTGGGCCTTTCCGCAGTTACCCAGCCTAGCTGTGTATTGCCCCTTCATAGGTCCCCAAGTGCGCTGACACCAATCTAGGGCGTAGCCATGTACCTAAATACTTGTGCCCACTATGTCTGCTCATCTCGGAGCCCGGGCCATCGGATCTCCGTAGGTCAAGTACTCACTTACCTGCCTGTTCCTACCAGTTCGCCTCCAGGCTATCTGTATGGGTGTAGGTTCCGGCCACCATAGCCCCTGTATTCTGGGTTGTTACAGTCGGCCATACCTGCGACTTCAAAGTGCATCTCGTTGTGGTGGTCACCTATCCTCATCTCCGATGACTTGGTATATTGTAGACCTGACCGAGGAATATGATTACCGCTAGGACCACTTGTCGGCACATGTACCTTGAGTCGTACACATGGTGCCTGAGTCTGCTTAACCCATTGGCTACCAAGTACCGGCCCAGTAGCTCCACAATCGCGCAGCAGGAGCGCTTCCGCGCTAACCTGTCTAGCTCCTATTTTCCAGTCTAACTTAACCCGCAGGTGGATTGACTTAGTATGACGAGGCAAGTCGTCACGCTTCTGCCTCTTCGCTTGTCTTGGTAACTCAGTCATCATAGCTTAGTAATTGCCTTTAGTCTCCTGCATTCTGACACAAGAGCGGCCACAATGGGTCGGAAAACCTTAAGGGATCGGCATTCCGCTTTTTATCAATAGCTAGGGTCTTTACTATCAATGCAGCATGATTTCGGGTACTCAACCCTCCTCAGGTAAACTTCCAAATAGCATCATTTATTTGATCAAGTCTCACCTGAACCAATTCCGCTTGTACTAAGCATACCAATTTGTTCCCCCGGTGGGTAGAAGTCTGCTGTGGGACCAGTTCCAAGCGAAGCCGCCTTTCTTCCCCAATGTCGAGTGTCTCCTGGAGCATGGCCTCATCCCGCCTCCACCGAAATCATGTCCTATGACTTGCCCATCTAGCTAAGGAAATCCTGAACGAAATACGTATAACTAGAACAAAGGAAATAACCAGAAACCCAACAAAGGAGAGATAGCCCAGTCCACTGCACACAGCCCGCAACATCTACCTCCCAACCCCACCTGGGTGTAGTCAGTATCAGGGTCGTCTATGCGGCAGAAGGGTACTTACCCATCTCCGAGGCCACTTCCGTTTCTCATATCCATCTATCCCTCAGGGGTCGCTGGCTACGGGTTAATAAGGGTACACCTCAAACAGAATGGGTTCTTACCTATTCCGATCCGTCCCTATCAACCTCCATGATCTGTGGTGATGCCTGGCAGACTTCAAGTATCTTTGCCGAGGAAGCCGGAGGTGGCGCTGCAATGCGCGTCAGCCGCTTGTCTGACCCTGTGGGCTGGCTTAGCGCGGCTGACCTTTTCAACCCACGAGCCTGTTTGGATGAACTAATGACTGGGGATGTGGCGGTACACTTCCTGCAGAAGTGACCACTTCGTCTACACTTGGTGCACCGGTTATGCTTGCTCCGATGTTTGGCCCAAGTCGACGGGATTTCCTTATGCGCTGTTGCCTGCTCAAAAGTTGCGCCTTTGCCTGTTTCCCGGCATTGAAATTGGTGGCTTTGGCAGACCTCTGGTTTGGTCTGCGCGAACCTTTCTCCTGTTTCTTGAACCCATACGATGTCGTGGGTCTATGGTCCTTCTTCTCAATAGATTGAGACTGCGGGGCTGGGTGGATGACGCGGTTACTGCACCCGTTGTTGTCCTCCAGCAGCTGCCCAACCTTCCGGAGAAGATCAAGGTACTCGTTCGGGTCGGTGGGATGGGGCTCCCTAAGTGCCCATGCATTCCGAACCTCTTGTGTGATGCCTGATCGTATCTTGTCTCGTACCCGTACTGGATCTGTATAGCTAAGGTTATACATGTAATCAAATATCATATCCAGGTACTCATGCATGTGATGGGGCTTCATCACAAGATATCGCCACGCGAGAAGGGATCAATCTCAGTCTGCCTGGTGTCCACTGAAACTTAGGTCCAGCCATTCTCGGAACCCTTTCCATGTCCGTAATGGGTTGCTGTCTTTGACAGGGATGCCAGTGCGCTTGGCAGCTTCCTTGTTAATGTGCTCATACAATCGCGGACACCATGCCCGGGCGGAGTCTTCAAGAAGAGGGATTACCAAGTTTATCTTATCCATGTGGGTTACCTTGCAATCCGTAAATGATTCCAATTTGACCTCTACCAGGGTCAAATAAGCTCGCAAGTGCTGTAACATTGCCCTTGAATGGAGGGATACCACTCCGCTTCTCCGGCTTCTTCCACGGGTGTCTTGGTGTTGGCCTAGAACCTGAACTGGTACCCCTCCGTGATCACGCTAGCCGCTTGGCCCGGCGATGCCAGTGGCGTTTCTTCTCATTGCTCCCGTCATTCTTGCGAGCACCAAGGAAGGAGGTCAAGTCCCGGAGAGGATCTCCATCGTCATTATGATCCGAGCTGTCATGCTCAGAGTCCCCTGGATCTGCCCCTGCTCCCACCGTACCACCCACAGGTGGGACATTTCCGTCCCCACCACCTCCCGTGTTCCTGCCTTGGGATTCACGGGGTCTATCGTACCCATTAAACCGTTCCCCCTGGGCATCCTGGTTACCATCCTCCGGCGGGTTAACCCCTGATGGTCCTGCTGCCGGTGGTGGAACAGGGCATCGCCCACTCTCAGGAGTTCGGTTGGGCACGGTCGCTGTGGAACGGGGGCACCCCTAGGAAGATGGAACCCAAGATTGCGACCGCACCAAACAACTTCAAACTTATCGCCAAAAGTTCACACAGATGTANATCTTGAAAAAATGAGAGCGCCGCGGCGCGAGGGTCTGTAATCAGCCGGTCAAGACATGCAGCAGGTAACTGAACAGGAGCGGCCTCTAAGAGCAACTGGTGGCCGTCGCGGTCAATACCGCGAAGATCCGCAAAAACCGGCGCACAATACGTGTTGGCAGTGTTCTCGTCAAGGTCAAGGTCTGAATCCGCGTTGGATTTCATTCTGGTTCTAAGTTCGGTACTAGCCCTTGCGCTTTCCACCCTGGGCTATTGGTGGTAGACAAGGGTACCAGTATTCACGCAAGGTCAGTGCCGAAGGTCAGAAACAATTAATCAGGAGAGGAGTTAAGCGAGGAGCTCACTTAATGATATACTGTAACGGGGGCACCCCTGGGAAGATGGATCCCAAGGTTGCGACCGCACCAAACAATTTCAAACTTATCGCCAAAAGTTCACACAGATGTAAGAGTAAGGTCGCCGGTAAAACTTAATATCGTTAAGCCTGACGCTTCCCTCAATTAAGGTCTCGAGAGGATTGATTGTTTGAGTAGGAGAGTTCTCGCATAGACTTTCAGGTAGTTTTATCTTATGCCAGAAACTTCCCCATCACTTTACTCCAACTATTCGCGCACACCCTTCTCCGCTAAGGGTGGTCCGACACGTCTTCTGGCACCCCTTTCAGGCATGCCTGTGTCGACACTCTCTAGTCGGCGTTCATGCTATGTGCATATTATTTCCGCGGCGCATTTCCATTCTGCCCGCCGGAGTGAAAACTTCTGCGCATCGGTGACTTGCCAGTGGCTAACTGTCAAGATACCTTGCTGAACTAGACTATCTATGACACCCTTCCCATGCTCGGTGATTTCAACGTGGCCCTGGAAGCCACCGTGAGCGGTTTATCTATCTACTATTTACGAGTCTCGGGCTTCCGATGTCTTCCGCAGAATACGGTGGTTCGGGAGCGGTCCAATGGGCGCTACCCATGACCACCACCTCAGATCCACCTAACCTGTGGTAGGAACCATGCTTCTGGTGTCTCTGCACTTCCCTTTTTGAGCCTGTGGCGTTGGGGACACTTCTGGGTTTGGTAGGCGTAAAACTCTCCCAGTCACCCCGGTACCACCCGGGACCACCTTCGGGACCCCTACGGGTAATTCCCGTTAACCCCGCCGGTTTTGGTCCGTTTTACTCCAAACAACTTGGAGGAGGTACTCCACCTTCCACACTATGCCCCCTTATATATCCTGCGAACAGCTTACGGTCGACCGGACGGCAGCAACGTATACGGTGTTGCAAGCGGGTCTCCAAAGATCCTCCTTTGGTAGACTGCACACAACTACACAACCGTTTGCCCATGACGTCCGGGCCTCAAGGCGGGGCCGGAGGGGCATGATAGGAATAATGTCTTCAATTTACAGCTTCTCCGTAGCTGCGTAGCTCGCCCAATAGCATCTCCCGGAACCCCAGATTCCAGTATTATGCATGGCTTCGTGTGACAAACATTCCAGTCATTTTTCCCAAACTCCCCGAGGGACTTCGTATTGGCAGGTAGGGTAACTCAGGTCCTTGAACAGGGTAATCCAAGCCTCAAGGCAGGGTAACCCTGTTCTGAGGGTAGGGTAATCTTGTCCGGTGGACAAGTGGACTTTCTCCTGTTACCCTATCTATCCCACTTCCGGGGATAGACACACTCGGCCTTTCTCTAGTTACCCAGCCTAGCTGTGTATTGGCCCTTCATAGGTCCCTAAGTACGCTGACACCAACCTTGGGCGTAGCCATGTACCTAAATACTTTTGTCCACTAAGTCTGCTCATCTCGGAGCCCGGGCCATCGGGTCTCCGTAGGTCAAGTACTCACTTGCCTGCCGGTTCCTACCAGTTCGCCTCCGGGCTACCTGTATGGGTGTAGGTTCCGGCTGCCATAGCTCACGTATGCTGGGTCGTTACATCACTCCCCTCTTCTCTACGGTCCGTCCCGGACCGTTTAGCGTCGTCTTTTCTTTCCACGACTCGATTCCCCCAAGACCCGATGGTCCCTGGGCTTGGACGGATATCTTTGGTGGAAATCTAGCATGGCCTGTAAGCCTGTCCCTTCTAGCATCTCATAGGGCTCCCACGAGTTCTCCTCAGCTCCATAGCCTTCCCATGAAACCAGGTACTGGACAAAGCGCGACGGAAACTTCGCCTTTGTTCCACCATACCAGCGACTGTCCACAACAGCTTCGATGACGTAACTGGGCTCATTGTCCACGAGCTCGGGGGTAGGGATCTCCTTGATCCTACCCGATTCCGGATCCTCGCGATAGGGTTCCAGCAGCGTGACATTGAAAACCGGGTGGATGCTCCATCGGGTGGGCAATTGGAGTTCGTATGCTCGGGTACCCACCCGACGTTTGACCACGAAAGGGCCAAACATCCGGTGGTCCAGCTTCTCCATGGGACGCTTGGTGCGGATGTTCTTCCGGTTCAACATCACGCGGTCCGCTTTCTTAGCCCGCCCAGCAGCCACATCTTCCAAGGTAACATAGTCCGGGGATGGCAGCCGTTTCTGGTCATGCCATTTCCGCTGCCTTTCCTGTGCCCGTTTAATCGTTTCTCGAATCTGTTGCCAGGTTCCTTCCCATTCCTTAACCAAGAGTTCACTACTTGGGTGTATCCCTTGGTTGTCAGACACAACACCCGACCAGTTTGTTCGTGGGTTGAACCCATAGTTGATCTCAAATGGTGACAACCTGGTGGATTCTGATGTTGAGGTGTTATACGCATACTCCGCAAGGGGTAGCAGCGAGACCCAGTCATCCTGTTGATAGGAGCAGTAACTACGCAGGTACTGCTCCAGTGTCTGATTAACCCTCTCGGTTTGCCCATCAGTCTCTGGGTGGAATGCAGTCGAAACGTTTAGTTTCACTTGCAGCAAGTGCATCAGACTCATCCAGAACTTGGATGTGAATCGGCTATCTCGGTCGGAGATGATTGACTCTGGCAGTCCATGAAGGCGCCAAACCTCCTTCAGGAATATCAAGGCAAGCTCCTTGATAGGTACCTCAGTGGTCAGGGGTATGAAATGGGCCATTTTCGAAAACCTGTCTACTATGACCCAGATCTTGGTATACCCTTCGGACTCTGGCAGCGCGACAATGAAATCCATTGAAATTGCTGTCCAAGGCCGCATAGGAACATCGATAGGTTCCAGCAGCCCGAACTTCTTGTGCCTGATGGATTTATTTCTTTGGCATGCATCACATGTCCGCACATAGTCAGTGATGTGCTCATCCATCTTAGGCCAGTAGAAGTTAGCCCTCACCCTGCCAATGGTTTTGTAAGTCCCGAAGTGTCCCGCGATTCGGGAGTCATGTTCTGCCTTCATGATTGTCTGCTTCAGATTCTGACCCTTGGGAACATACCACCTGTTCTTGTACAGGAGTAAGCCCTTTTCCGTCGTGAAATGTCGGTCGACCTCTTTGTCACCTGCAGCTGTTGCCTTCAGGATCCTTAAGTACTCCTGGTCTTCGCTTATCGCTACCCGCAACTGATCCAAAAAGGACGACTTGAGCCGAAATCCCTGGCACACTTGCAACACCTGTGGTCGCAAGATGTCCCGTTCCTGGCTCCCGACCCACTGTCCGGGGCGAAAAAACGACTGTGGCGGAAAATCACTCCCCCCTTCAGGGCGGTAGTCCCTACGCCGCGACAAAGCATCCGCCTTCTCATTCAACCGTCCTTCTCGGTAAACCACCTTGAAGTTAAATGGTTGCAGGAATTCAGCCCAGCGGTGCTGCCTTCGGTTAAGGACCTTGGTACTATTAAAGTACTCCAAGTTCTTATGATCCGTATAGATCACCAATTGGTCCGTTACTGAGCGCAGCAGATGATCCCATTCCTTGAATGCCGCCACGATGGCAGTCATTTCCTTATCATGGACATCATAATTGATCTCTGCTGGGTGAAACTTCCTACTATGGTAGGCCACCGGATGCCATCTCTCATCCTCACATAACTGGGAGAGAACGGCTCCTAATGCAAAGTCACTAGCGTCGGTTTCTAGCCGTGTTGGCCGTTCAGGGTCAAAATGTGCTAGGATAGGTTTGGACGTGAACGCTTCCTTTAAATGATTGAAGGCCTGCTCACATGCAGGTGTCCATTCCCATCGGACATCCTTCTTTGTCAAGTCCGTGAGGGGTTTCGCTATCTTGCTGAACCCTTCTATGAACCGACGATAGAAGTTGGCAAAGCCCATAAAGCTTTGAACGTCGACGACGCATGTCGGAGGTGCCCAGTCTTTGATTGTCTGCACCTTTTCCGACAACATAGAGATCCCCATATCGGAGATCCTATATCCGAGGAATTCAACCTCCCGTTGGTGGAAACTGGACTTCTTCATACTTACACATAGTCTAGCTTTCCGCAATTTCTCCATTACACGCCTTACCATCGCGACGTGCTCTTCCATAGTTTCGGAGTAGATCAGGATGTCATCCATATACGCGATGACTCCTTCATCCATGAGATCTCGAAAGACCTCATTTATCATGCTCTGGAAAGTTGCCGGGGCATTACATAACCCAAACGGCATGACCGTGTATTCATACAGTCCATATCTGCACCGGAAGGCCGTCTTCCATTCCTCACCTTCTGCCATCCTCAGAAGATAGTAGCCGTTTTTCAAGTCCAACTTAGTGAACACAACGGCTTTTCCTAACCTATCTCGCAGTTCATTCATCAGCGGTAGAGGGTACTTGCTCTTCACCGTGATTTTGTTCAGCCCTCGGTAATCTATTACCAGTCTTAATGTACCATCTGGTTTTGGCACAAAGAGGATAGGGGCTGCTGCTGAGGAACTGGATCGCCGTAGCTTCCCCGTTCGCAGCATGTCATTGAGATATTCCCGGAGTGCCTTAAGCTCCTTTTCCGATAACGGATAGATAGGCCCAAACGGAGGTTGAGTCCCGGGTAGCAACTCGATCGTATGGTCATACTTTGAGTGCTCCGGCAAGGCCTCAATCCGTTCTTGACTGAAGATGTCCCCGTAGTCCTTATACTCAGGGAGTAGCTTGACGGTAATGTCAGCACCTTCCTCATCGGAGAATTGTACAATTCCCAATAGGTACACATTACTAGGGTCTTCAGCTAGCAACTCTTCATCGGTCATGAACACTAACCGCCCCTGCTCTGCCAGGCAATTAGCCTTGCAGAAATCTGAGCGCCAGGTTAGTGATCCTGTCTTCCAATCTATGTCGGGATTATGGTCCTTCAACCAAGACATAGGTAGGTACCCGTCCACCTTGGTGTCGGGCATGTCCGCGACTTCAAACCGCATTTCGTTATGGTGGTCGCCTATTCTCATGTCCAATGATTTGGTATAGTGCAGACCTGACCCCGGAATGTGATTACCGCTTGCGTCGCTTATCGGCACATGTACCTTTCGTCGTACACATGGTGCCTGCGTTTGTTTAACCCATCGGCTACTAAGCACTGGCCCAGTAGCTCCACTGTCGAGTAGCAGGAGCGCCTCAGCGCTTACCTGTCTAGCTCCAATCTTCCAGTCTAGCCTTACCCTCAGGTGGATAGACTTGGTATGGCGAGGCAAGTTATCACGCTTCTGCCTCTTCACTTGTCTTAGGGACTTAGTCATCTTGGCTTACTAATTCTGATCTCTTGCCTTTCGACACAAGAGCGGCCACAACGGGTCGGTAAACGTTAAGGGATTGGGAATCGTGTTATCAATAGCTAGGGTGTTTACTATCACGCCAGCATGATTTCGGGTACTAAACCCTCCTCAGGTAAACTTGATCATAGTATCATTTATTCAATCAAGTCCAGCCTGAACTAATCCCGCTTGTACTAACCATAACAAATTTTCCCGAGGTGGGTAGAGGTCCGCTCTTGGACCGGTTCCAAGCGAAGCAACCTTGCTTCCCCAATGTCGAGCGTCTCCGCGAGCGAGATCTCTCCCAGCCTCAACCGAAAATAATACCCTATGACTTGTCCGTCCCAGTAAAGAAATCCTGAAAGAAATACAAATAACTAGAACAAAGGAAATAACCTGAAAACCCACAAAGGAGAGATCACCCTGTCCACCGCATACGGCCTTCAACATCTATCTGCCCACACCACCTGGGTGTAGTCAGCATCAGGGTCGTTCATGCAGTAGAGGGGTACTTACCCATCCCAGAAGCCACTTCCGGGGCTCCTTTTCATCCATCCCGCAGGGGTCTATGGATACAGGTTATTAAGGTTCTACCTTACACAGAATGGGGTCTTACCTATTCTGAGCCGTCAGTATCAACCTCCATAATCTGAGGTGATGCCTGTCGGACTTCAAGTATCTTTGACGAGGTAGCCGGAGGTGGCGCTTCAATGCGCTTTAGTCGCTTGTCCGTACCTGAGGGCTCGCTTACCGGGGCTGACCGTTTCAACCCACGAGCCTGTTTGGACGAACTAACGACTGGGGACGTCGCGGTGCACTTTCTCCAAAAGTGACCCGTTTGTCCACACTTGGTGCACTGGTTGTGCTTTCTCCGACGTTCGGTCAAAGTCGACGGGATTTCCTTATGCGCCAGGGCATACTCAGAAGTCCCCGGCTTTGCCTGTTTCCCCGCATTGAAATTAGTAGGTTTGGCAGACCGCTGGTTCTGTCTGCCCGAACCTTTATCCTTCTTTTTAAACCTTCCGGAAGTTGAGGACCTATCCTCCTTCTTGTCCGTTGGTTGAGACCGTTGGACAGGGTGGATAACTCGGTTGCTGAACCGGGTGTTGTCTTCCAGTGTGTGTCCAACCTTCCGAAGAAGATCAAGGTAGTCGTTCAAGTCGGTGGGATGGGGCTCCTTCAGTGCCCACGCGTTCCTCACTTCTTGAGTAATGCCCGACCGTACCTTATCTCGTACCTGCACAGGGTCTGTATAGCTAAGCTTATACATATAGTCAATTATCTTGTCCAGGTACTCATCGATGTGATGTGGCTTCATCACTAGGTCTCGCCACTCAAGGAGGGATCGGTCTCGTTCCGCTTGGTCACCGCCGAAACTCCGTTCAAGCCGTTCCCGGAATCCTTTCCACGTTCTTAACGGGTTACTGTTATTAACTGGAACTCCGGTACGCTTGGCTGCCTCCTTATTGATGTGGGAGTGCAGCCCAAGATACCATGTTCGGGCAGTATCTTCTAGAAGGGGGATCACCAGGTTTACCTTGTCCATATCGGTCAACCTGCACCCAGCAAAGTACTCGAACTTAACCTCTACCAGCGTCAAGAAGCTGGCGAGTTCGGTGACCTTTCCCTTAAACGCCGGAATGCCGCTCAGCTTTTCCGGCTTCTTCTGCCGTTGTCTAGATGATGGTCGTGCAGCCGCCCTACTCCGTAGTTCCCTTGACAGCTTCTTAGCACGGCGGTCCCACCGTCGTTTCTTCTCGTCGCTCCAGTCATCCTTGCGAGCGCCGAGAAAAGGGGTCAAGTCGGGGAGAGAATCGGCATCATCATCATCCGAGCTATCATGGTCAGAGTCCCCAGGATCTCCACCTGCTCCCGTAGTACCACCGACAGGTGGTCCATTTCCACCTCCACTACCCCCGGTATTTCCACCTGGGGTCTCGCGGGGTCTATCATACCCATCAAACCTTTCCTCCTGGCCATCCTGATTCCCATCCTCGGGGGGGTTAGCCCCTGATGGTACTGATGCCGGTGGTGGAACAGGTCGTTGCCCACTCTCAGGAGTTGGGTTCGGAGCCGCCTGAGTCATCGCCAGAAACGACTGAAGCTCTGGACAACTCAAAGGTTGCATTGGGGGCCCCGCGTGTCTCCATGACCCACAGTACCCACATGTTGGTCGTCCGTCTCCCTCCTTCTGTCTTCTTCGGTGCCTTACCGGGGTCCGTGGTCCCTTCCTGCACCCGTACGTGTGGTAATGAATCCACCCCATACGGGTTTCTTCCGACTTGCAGCCCGACAGACAGTACTTGTCTTGGCTGTCCGACTCACCACTAGTGATCGTGGGGAGGATGGAGGGAAGAGTTGGTTTTGAGGGGGCAGAAGGAATCACGGGTGCCCAAGGAACGGAACGAGCGGGTGTCCCAGGTCCGGGGATCGGAGTCCCTCGTGATGGAGCCATGGGTGCTCGCTCTTCCTGGCGCCTGACCTGTTCAAAGAATCCAGGTGAAGCCGCACGCAGCGGTCGGTACCCTGGGGTAGCCGATACTGTTGGCGGGAAAGCTGCGACAGGGAAGGTATCAGGAGGGGGCAATGAAACTGGTAAAGGTGTGGGTCTTGGGGCAGCAATAGGAGGTACGGGAGTTGCAACCGACGGTGTTGCAGGGGGGTTAATGGGAGCGGGGGTCGGCCGAGGAGTAGGGTCAGGTGTATCTGGTGCTGTGATACCCTTTGGCTTGGACGTCCTTTTCTTAACCCGACGCCCATCGGTTGGTCCAATCGCCGGACTTCCTGAACGACTGCGGGCGATCGAGGAGGGGACAGACAGCGAGCCTGTTGATGCTCTTGTGAAGGACGAGGTATAACTGTATCCTTCCCCCTTGAGGCTTTCCAACATCCGTATGCCCACGGGGCTTAGGTACGCCCTCCACTGTTCATCCCGGGCTCTCATAGCCAGTTCCATCCCGAAGTTCTCCAGCTTCGTGTGGACAAGTGGGAGTGGGGGCGCCGCCTCTATCATCAGTACGTCATTCTCAGCATCAATACTATAACCTCCCGCGAAGGCCCTTTCCAGCGCTGCCATACGATCCTTCAATGCCTTCTGGTCTCTTAACATTCGCAGGTATGCCTCCTGCTGTACCTTCATCCATTCCACCGCTGCCGTAGTAATCTGTTTACGGAACACCTGCTGCTGCTGGGCATTCCAGTTCTTCAGTTCCCGCTTCGCATCCTCAATCGACTTGGATACCTCCCGGACGATGTAAGGTTCGACGAACTCGCGGGAGAACTCGCTAAAGGGTACTCCTTGCGGTGGAGGAGGGAGCATGTTGTGGACGAGGGCGGCGTCTTGGAAGAACGAAAGCGCCGCAGCGCGAGGGTCTGTAATCATAAGATCAACACATTCATCAGGTAGTTGAATAGGGGCGGCCTCCAGGAGCAATTGGTGACCGTCCCATTCAATACCGCGGACGTCCGCGAACACCGAAGCACGAAATGTGTTGGCGGAGTTCTCGTCAAGGTCAAGGTCTGAATCCGAGTTGGATTCCATTCTAGGTCGACGTTCGATACTAGCCATTGCGCTTTCCACCCTGGGCTACTTGTTCGAGACAAGGTTACCAGTATTCACGCAAGGTCAGTGCCGAAGGTCGAAAAACAATTAATCAGGAGAGGAGTTAAGCGAGGAGCTCGCTTAACGATATACTGTAACGGGGGCACCCCTAGGAAGATGGATCCCAAGGTTGCGACCGCACCAAACAACTTCAAACTTATCGCCAAAAGTTCACACAGATGTAAGAGTAAAGTAGACGGTAAAACTTAATATCGTTAAGCCTGACGCTTCACTCAATTAAGGTCTCGAGAGGATTGATTGTTGGAGTAGGAGAGTTCTCGCATAGACTTTCAGGTAGTTTTATCTTATGCCAGAAACTCCCCCATCAGTTTACTCCAACTATTCGAGCACACCCTTCTCCGCTAAGGGCGGTCCGACACGTCTCCTGACACCCCCTTCGGGCATGTATGTGTCGACCCGCTCTAGTCGGCGTTCACCATATGTGCATATCGTTTCTGCGGCGCATTTCCATTCTGCCCGCCGGAGTGAAAACCTCTGCGCATCGGGGACTTGCCAGTGGCTAACTGTCAAGACCCCTTGCTGAACTAGACTATCTATGACACCCTTCCCATGCGCGTTGATTTCTTCTTGACGCCGGAAGCTACCGTGAGCGGTTTATCTATCTACTATTTACGAGTCTCGGGCTTCCGGTGTCTTCCGCAGGGTACGGTGGTCCAGGAGTGATCCAATGGGCGCTACCCATGACCACTACCTCGGATACACCTTACCTGCGGTAGGAATCATGCTTTTAGTGTCTCTGCACTTCCCTCTCAGAGCCTATGGCGTTGGGGACATCCTTGGGCGTGGTAGGTGCAAAACGTTCCCAGTCGTCCCGGCACCACCCGGGACTACCTTCGGGACCCCCACGGTTAACTCCCGTTAACTCCGTCAGTTTTGGTCCGTTTTACTCCGAACAACTTGGAGGAGGTACTCCACCTTCCACCCTATGCCCCCTTATATATCCTGCGAACAGCTTACGGTCGACCGGACGGCAGCAACGTATACGGTGTTGCAAGCGGGTCTGCAAAGATCCTCCTTTGCTAGACTGCACACAACTACGCAACCGTTTGCCCATGACGTCCGGGCCTCAAGGCGGGGCCGGAGGGGCATGATAGGAATAATGTCTTCAATTTACAGCTTCTTCGTAGCTGCGTAGCTCGCCCAATAGCATCTCCCGGAACCCCAGATTCCAGTATTATGCATGGTTTCGTGTGACAAACATTCCAGTCATTTTTCCCAAACTCCCTGAGGGACTTCGTATTGGGAGGTAGGGTAACTCAGGCCCTTGAACAGGGTAATCCAAGCCTCAAGGCAGGGTAACCCTGTTCTGAGGGTAGGGTAATCTTGTCCGGTGGACAAGTGGATTTTCTCCTGTTACCCTGTCTATTCCACTTCCGGGGATAGACACACTCGGCCTTTCTCTAGTTACCCAGCCTAGCTGTGTATTGGCCCTTCATAGGTCCCTAAGTACGCTGACACCAATCTTGGGCGTAGCCATGTACCTAAATACTTGTGTCCACTAAGTCTGCTCATCTCGGAGCCCGGGCCATCGGGTCTCCGTAGGTCAAGTACTCACTTGCCTGCCGGTTCCTACCAGTTCGCCTCTGGGCTACCTGTATGGGTGTAGGTTCCGGCTACCATAGCTCCTGTATACTGGGTCGTTACACGCGGTTATCTGTGGAAAAGGCTGCAACTCGGGAGAACTCAAGGGTTGTATTGTGGGGCCAGCGTATCTCCATAGCCCACCGTACCTACATGTCGGTCGTCCATCTCCTTCTTTCTGCCTCCTTCCACGCCTCACATGGGTCCGTGGTCCCTACCTACACCCATAGGAGTGGTAGTGAATCCAGCCCATCCGGGTCTCTTCCGGCTTACAGCCCAATAGACAGAACTCGTCTTGGCTTTCCGAATCGCCACTAGTGATAGTGGGTAGACCGGCGGGAAGAGTTGGCTGCGAGGGTGGTGTGAGGACGACCACTGCCCAAGGAACGCAGTAAGCAGGTGTCCCATGTCTGGGGATTGGAGCCTGTCATGAAGGAGCCATGGTTGCTCACTCCTCCTGGCGTTGTACCTGTTCAAAGAATCCAGGTGATGCTGTCCGGAGTGGCCAAAACCCTGGGCTAGCCGATACTACTGGTGGGAATGCTCTGGCAGGTATGGTATCTGAAGCGGGCAATGAAACTCGCAGAGGGGGGGGTCCTGGGGCGGCGATGGGAGGTACCAGAGTTGCAACCCAAGGTGTTCCAGGGGAAAGGTTTGGAGCCAGGGTCGGACGTGGAGTATGGTCTGGTGTATCTGGCGCCCTGATACCCTTCAGTTTGGACGTCCTTTCCCTTACTCAACGTCCACCAGTTGGCCTGACCGTTGGGGGGTCCGACCTACCGCGGGCAATTGAGTGGGGGACCGACAGGGAGCCAGTAGATGCTCGTGAGCAGAAGGAGGTATAACTGTAGCCATCACCTTTCAGGCTTTCCAACATCCGTATCCAGATTGAGTTCAAGTATGCCCTCCACTTGTCGTCTCTGGCTCCCCTGGCCAACACCATGCTGAAATTCTCTGTCTTGGTATGGACGAGCAGGAGTGGGGGCACGGCCTCTAACCTCAGTGCATCAATCTCAGCATCAATACTATACCCTCCCTCAAAAGCCTTTTCCAAGGCTGCCATCCGAGTCTTCAATGCCTGCTAATCCCTTATCATCCGCAGGTATGCCTCCTGCTGCACCTTCATCCATTCCACCGCTGCCGTAGTGATCTGTGTTCAGAACACCTTCTGCTGCTGGTTGTTCCAGTTCTTCAGTTCCACTTTCACTTCCTCAGTCGGCTGGCTACTTCCTGGACGATGTGAGGGTTGACGAATTCCCGGGAGAACTCACCAAAGGGAACCCAGTCCGGCGGGGATGCAGCATGTTGTGGACTAGGGTATGGTCTGGGAAAAATGAGAGCGCCGCGGCGCGAGGGTCGATAATCAGGAGGTCAAGACATTCACCAGGTAACTGAATAGGAGGGGCCTCCAAGGGCAGCTGGTGGCCGTCCCAGTCGATACCGCGAACATCGGCCCAAACCTGCGCACAAAACGTGTGGGCGGTGTTCTCGTCAAGGTCCAGGTGTGAATCCGAGTTGGATTGCATTCTGGTTCGAAGTTCGGTACTAGCCATTTCGCTTACCACCCTGAGCTACTGGTTCTAGACCAGGTTACTAGTAGTCACGCAAGGTCAGTGCCGCGGGTCGGAAAGACTTAATCAGGGGAGCAGTTAAGCGAGGAGCTGGCTTAGTGATATACCGTAATGGGGGCACCCCTAGCAAGATGGATCCCAAGGTTGCGATCGCACCGAACAACCCCAAACTTATCACCGAAGGTTTACGCAGATGTAAGAGTCAAGTAAAGGGCAAAACTTAATAGCGTTAAACCTGACACTTCACTCAATTAAGGTCTCGACAGGATTGATTGTTCGAGTGGGAGAGTGCTGGTATAGACTTTCAGGTAGTTTTACCCTATGCCAGAAACTCCCGCATCAGTTTACTCCAACTATTCGAGTACGCCCTTCTCCGCTAAGCGTGGTCCGACCCATCTGCTGGCACACCCTTCGGGCATGGATGTGTCGATACACTCTAGGCGGCGTTCACCTTATGCTCTTATCGTTTCTGCGGTGCATTTCCATTTTGCCCGCCGGAGTGAAAACTTGTGCACATTGGTGTCTTGCCAGTGGCTAACAGTCAAGGCACCTCATGAACTAGACTATCAATGACACTCTTCCCATATGCATTGATCTCTACTTGACTCTGGAGGCTACCGTGGGCGGTTTATCTATTTACTATTTATAGTACGCGGGCTTCGAGGGTCTTCCGCAGGGCACGGTAGTCCGTCAGTAATCCCATGGGCGCTACTTATGACCACTGCCTCGAATCTTCCTTCCCTGTGGTAGGTATCATGCTTTTAGTGTCTCTCCACTTTCCTGCCAGAGCCTATAGCGTTGGGAGCATGTTCGGGCTTGGTAGGTGTAATACTCTCCCCCTCGCCCCGGCACGACCCGGGACTGCATGCAGGACCCCCACGGTGAACACCTGTTAACTCAGCCAGCTTTGGTCCGTTTTACCTCGAACAACTTCGACGAGGTACTCCACCTTCCACCCTATGCCCCCTTGGATATCCTGCGAACAGCCTGCGGTCGACCGGACAGCAGCCACGTATACGGTGTTGCAAGCATGTCTCCAAAGTTTCCTCTTTCTTAGACTGCAGATAACTACACAACCGTGTGCCTATAACGTCCAGGCCTCAAGGCGGGGCCGGAAGGGTATGATAGGAATAAGGTCTGCAATTTACAGCTTCCTCAAAGCTACGTAGCTCGCCCAATAGCATCCTCCAGAACCCCAGATTCCAGTAACATGCATGGCTTCGCGCGACAAACATTCTGGTCATTTTTCCCGTGCTCCACGTGGGACATCATATTGAAAGGTAGGGTAACTCAGGCCCTTGGGCAGGGCAACCCAAGCCCTGAATCAGGGTAACCTGATCCTGCAGGTAGAGTAACCTGTTCGGTGGACAAGACAACTTTTTCCTGTTAGCCTGTCTATCCCCTCCCCGGAGATAGACGCTTCTGACCAGTCTCCAGTTACCCGGCCTAGCTGAGCAACTGCCCCTTCAGACGTCACTAAGTACGCTGACACCGCTCCCCAGTGTATCCAGGTACCTAAGTCCCTGACCAGCCAATTCTGTTCAGTCTCGGAGCCCGGGCCATCGGGTCTCTGTAGGACAAGTCCTTGCTTGCCTGCCGGTTCCTACCAGTTCGCCTCCTGGCTCCCTGTATGGCTATAGGTTCCGTCTGCCATAGCACATGTATGCTGGGTCGTTACACCATTGCAATCGGACAACCTTCTTTGTCAAGTACCTTAGAGGTTTCACTATCTTGCTGCAACCTTCTACCAAACAGCAATAGAAGTTGGGAAAGCCGATAAACATTTGAACGTCGATAATGTAGGTAATACAAGGGAGATCCACATGTCAGAGATCTTGTATCTGCGGAATTCAACTTCCCGCTGGTGCAAACAGGACTTCTTCATACTTATACACACTCTGGCACTGCACAATTCGTCTATCACGCGTCTCACCTTTACTACATGTCCTTCATTGGTTTCGACGTAGATCCGGATCTCATCCATTTATGCAATGACTCATTTATCCCTGAGGCCCCAGTAGACCTCCTCTAGCACAGTCTGGACGCTCGCCGGGGCATTCCATAACCCAAACGCCGTGACCGTGTCTTCATACAGTCCATATCTTCACCTGAAGGCCATTTCCCCTTCCACACCTTCCGCCATCCTCACAAGGTAGTAGCCGTACTTTAAGTCTATCTTAGGGAATAAAACAGACTTTCCTACCCCATCTCATAGTCTATTCATTAGCAGTAGAGGATACTTACTCTTAACGCTGATTTTGTCCAGCCCTCGGTTATCTATTACCAATCTTCAGGTACCATCTTGTTTTGGCCCCAAGAGCTTAGGGTCAGCTGCTGCGGAACTGGATTGCCGTAGCTTTCCAGTTTGTACCACCTTGCGGAGACATGCCTGGAGCGCCTGAAGCTCCTTTTGCCATGATGGATAGCTAGACCCAAACGGAGGTTGAGTCCAGGGTTGCAACTCCAGAATATAGTTATACTTTGTATGCTCCGACAGCACCTGAATCCATTGCTGACCGAAGATATCCTCATAGTCCTCGTACTTGGGGAGTAGGTTAACCGTAATGTCGGCACCTTCCTGATTGGAAAATTGTACAATTCCTAATGGGGAAACATTACTGGGGTCTTGAGCTAGCAACTCTTCATTGGTCATGAACACCAACTGCCTCTACTCTGCTAGGCAGTTAGCCTTGCAGAAATCTGAGTGCCCTGCTAGTGATCCTGTTTTCCAATCTACATCGGTGTTATGGTCCTTCAACCAAGACATCGGTAGGTACCTATCCACCTGGGTGCTGGGCATAACTGCGACTTCAAAGCTCATATTATTATGCTGGCTGTCTATTCTCATCTCCAAGGATTTGGTATAGTGTAGACCTGACGCTGGAATGTTATTACAGCTTGCGTCACTTTTCAGCACATGTGCTTTTCGCCGTACAGAAGTTGTCTGAGTCTGCTTAACCCATCAGCTACTAAGTCCCGGCCCAGTAGCCCCACCATCCAGTAGAAGGAGCACTTCTGCGCTTACCTGTTTATCTCTAATCTTGCAGTCTAGCTTCACTCCCAGATAGATAGACTTGGTATGACCAGCCAAGTTGTCATGTTTTTGTCTCTTGGCCTGTTTTAGAGGCTTAATCATCTGGGCTTAATAATATTAGTCTCTTGCATTTTGACACCAGAGTGGCCATAACTTGTCTGTCATCTTGAAGGGATTGGGATTCAGCTTATCAATAGTCAGGGTGCTTACTATCATAGGACCATGATATCGGGTACTAAACCCCCTTCCAGTAAACTTGGATACAACGCGGTTTCTATGATCAAGTCCAGCCTGAACCAATGTCATTTGCACTAAACATAACAATTTTTCCAGAGATGGGTAGGGGTCCACTGTTGCACCGGTTACAAGCCAAGGATCACTGCTTCCCCAATGTTGTGCATCTCCCCTGGTACGACCTCACCTAGCTTCAACTGAAATATAGTCCTATGGCTTGCCCCTTCGGTTAAACAAATCCTGCAAGAAATGCATAGACCTTGAACAAAGGAGATAACCAGAAATCCAACAAAGAAAAGATAGCCCATTTCACTGCGTGCGGCCCATAACATCTATCTGCCCATACCGCTGGGGTGTAGTTACTACTAGGCTTACTCATGCAGTGGAGCGGTATTTACCCATACCCGAAGCCACTTCTCGGGTTCCTTTCCCTGCATCCCTCATGGGTCTATGGATACTGGTTAGTAAAGTTATATCTCAAGCAGAATGGGCTCTTACCTATTCCGACCCATCAGTATCAACCTCCATGATCTGTGGTGATGCCTGGCGGACTTCAAGTAGCTGTGATGAGGAAGCTAGGGCTGGCGCTTCGATGCGGTTTGACTGCTCTTCTGTACATGAGGGCGCGCTTACTGGGCCTGACAATTTCAACCCAGCATCCTGTTGGCATGAACTAACGACTGGGGATCCTGCGATACACTTTCTGCAGATGCCACCAGTTTGTCCACACTTGCTGCACTGGCTATGCTTTCTCCAAGCTTTAGTCAAAGTCAACGGGATTACCTTACCTGTTATGGCATACAGAGAAGTCGCCAGCTTTGCCTGTTCTCGGGCCTTGAAATTCTGAGGTTTTGCAGGCCTCTGATCCTGTCTGCGTGAACGTTTTACCTTCTTTTTAAACCTTCCGGAAGTCGATGATTTATTGCCCTTCTTATCCACTGGCTGTGACCTTTGGACGGGATGGATAAGGGGTTACTGAACGGGTCATTGTCTTCCATTGAATGTCCGACTTGGCAAAGAAGCTCCAGGTAGGCATTCAAGTCGGTTGGAGGGGACTTCTGGAGTGCCCATACATTCCGAACCTCTTGGATAATACCCAACTGTACCTTATCCCGTGCGTGCACTGAGTGTGTATAGCTAAGCTTATCCATCTAGTCAATTATCTGGTCTAGGTACTCGTCGATATGATGTGGCTGCATCACCAGGTCTCACCACTCAGGAAGGGATCGGGCTGGTTCCACATAGTCAATGCCGTAACTTCGTGTGAGCCGTTCCATGGATCCTTTGCAGGTTCTCACTTGGTGATTGTTGTTGCCAGGAACTGCTGCATGCATCACTGCCTCCTTAATGATGTCCAAGTGCAGCTCTAAATACTGCACTGGGCAAGAGTCTTCCGGCAAGGGTATCACCAGGTTTACCTTATCCGTATAAGGCAACCTGGACCTGGCAAAATGGTGGTACTTAACCTCCAGCAGTGTCAGGAAGTTGACAAGTTCCGTGACCATTACCTTGAATGCCGTGATACCACATAGCATTTCTGGCTTCATCCGCTGCTATCGGGGGGATGGCCACGAGGTTGATCTGCTCCCCAATTCCCGTAATAGCCCCTTAGCCGCGCGGTCCCACCGTCCTTTCTTCTCGTCACTCTACCCATTCCTGCGGGTGCAGAGAAATGGGGTCAAGTCAGGGACACAACCTCTATCATTATCATAGGAACTGTTGCAGTCAGAGTCCCCTGGATCTCCCCCCGCTCCCACTACACCACAGCCGGGCGGCACATTTCCACCTACACTACAACCCGCGTTTCAGCCTAGGGTGTCCCGTGGTCTATCGTACACATCAAACTGTTGCTCCCGGCCATCCTGATTGCCATCCTCGAGGGGGTTAGCTCCTGATGGTACTAATGCCAGTAGTGGAACAGGGTATTGTCCATTCTCAGGAGTTGGGTTAGGAGCCGCCTGAGTCATCTGCAACAATGCCTGAAGCTTCGGACAACTCAGGGGCTGCATTGGGGGCCAGCATGGCTCCAGAACCCACAATACCTACATGCTAGTCATCCATCTCTGTCCTTCTGGCTTCTTGGGTGCCTCACTTGGGTCGGTTGTTCCTTCCTGCACCCATATGAGTGGTAATGAATCCACTCCATATGGGTCTCTTCCTCTTTGCAGCCAGACAGACAGAACTGGTCTTGGTGATCCAACTTGCCGCTTGTGATTGTAGGAAGCGTCAAGGGAAGAGCTGGTTATGCAGGGGTGGAGGGAATCAGGGGTGCCCAAGGAATTGAGCGAAGAGGTGTCACAGGTCCAGGGATTGTAGGTCCCTGTAATGCAGCCCCGGGGGCTGGGTCTGCCAGGCACCTAGCACAGTCAAAAAAGGCCAGCGATACCGCTCGCGGTTGCTGGAACCCAGGGGTAACCAATATAGCAGGTAGGAAGGCTGTGGCAGCAGAGGTGTCAGAGGCGGGCAATGAAACTGGCAGAGGTATGGGTGTGGGGGTGGCGATAGGAGGTAGAGGAGGTGCAACAGAAGGTATTGCGGGAGAAATAATAGGCACAGGGGTCGGACAAGGAGTAGGGTCGGGCGTATCTGGGGCCGTAATGCCCATTGGCTGTGACATACTTTCCTTTTCGCCCAGTCCATCACTTGATGCGATTGGCGGACATCCTGAATGATTGTTGGCGATTGAGGAAGCGACGGATCGACGGCACTGTAATGGGGGCTCCTCTAGGAAGCTGGATCCCAAAGGTGCGACTGCACGGAACAACTGCAAACTTAATGCCCCAGGTTCACAAAATGTAAGAGTAAAGTAAGTGGTAAAATGTAATGTCGTAAAGCCTAACGATTCACGCGATTAAGGTCACGAGAGGCTTGATTCATAGAGTACGCGAGTTTACGCATGGACTTTCTGGTAGTTTGGTCTTATGGCAGAAACTGCGCTATTAGTTTACTCCAACTGTTCGTGCCGAGCGTTCTCCACTATGGGCGGTCCGACACATCTTCTGGCACACCCTGCGGGGATGCAGGTATCGTGACACTCTAGTCTGCCTTGACCTTATGCGGTTATCATTCCTCCGGCGCATTGCCATTTTGCCTGCTAGTTTGAAGACCTCTGCGCATCGGAGTCTTGCCAGTGGCTAACAGTCCGGATGGCACGTGACCTAGACTATCTAAGACACCCTTCCCATATGCATTGAGATCTCCTTGGCCCCCAAAGCTAGTGTGAGCGGTTTATCTATCTACTGTTTACGGTTCTTGGCCTTGCGGTGTCTGTAGCATGATACCTTGATGCAAGAGGGGTCCACTAGGCGCTACCCATGACCACTACCTCGGATCCACCTTACCCGAGGTTGAGATCTTGCTTTTAAGATCCATGTACTTCCCTTTCAGCACCTATGGGGTTGGGGACACCTTCCAGCTTGGTAGGTATAAAACTCGCCTGGCCACCCAGGGACCCGCTGCCGTTAACCCCCGCTAGCTGGCTCAGCTTTGGTCAGTTTTACGCCTTTCAACTCACAGGAGGTACTCTACCTTCCACCCTATACTCCCTTGTATATCCTGCGAACAGCCAGCAGTCGACCGGACGGCAGCCACGTATACGGTGTTGCCAGCTAATCTCCCGTGATCGTTCTTTGCTAGACTGCACACAACTACGCAATGATTTGCCTATGACATCTGGGCCTCAAGGCGGGGCCGCAGGGGTATGATAGGAATAATGTGTCAAGCTTACAGCTTCCGTGGAGCTGTGCAGCGCCCCAGATAGCATCGTGTGGAACCCAGATTCCAGTATTATGCATACCTTCACGGCACAATCATTCTGGTCATTTTTCCGGAACCCCTCCAGGGACTCGGTATTGAAAGGTAGGGTAACCCAGGACTTTTGGCAGGGTAACCCAAGTCCCATGGCAGGGCAACTTGATTCTGACTGTAGGGTAACCTTGTCCAGTGGACAAGACAACTTTTCCCGGTTACCCGGTACTTCCCGTTGCCTGTGATAGACATTTCAGAGCTTTCTCCAGTTACCTGGCCTAGCAGCGTAACCGCTCTTTCAGAGGTCTCTAAGTACGCTTACACCACTTCCTGGTTGTACCCAGGTACCCAAGTACCTGGCCACCTAAATCTGTTTATCTTCGAGTGCAGGCCATCCAGTCTCCGTAGGTCTAGTACTTTTTCGCCTGCCGGTTCCTACCAGTTCACCTGCTGGCTACCTGTATGGGTGCAGGTTCCGACTGCCAGACCCCTGGTATGCCCTGTCATTACATCACTCCCCACTTCTGTATGGTCCATCCAGGACCATTAGCATCGTCTTTTATTTCCCTGACCCGATTCGCCAAAGACTCTCTGGTCGCTGCACTTGGAATAATATATTTGGTCAAAATCCAGAATCGCCTGCAATCCGGTCACTTCCCACATCGCCCAGGGCTCCCTTGAACCCTTCACAGCCCCGTAGCCTTTCCATGCAACCGGGTACTGCACGCAGGGTGACGGGAAATTTGCCATTGCTCCATGGTACTATTCACTGTGCACCACAACTTTGATAACATAACTTGGCTCTTTGTCCACAAGTTCTGGGGTAGGCACACCTTTGATCCTACCTGATCTGAGATCGACGGGATACGGATCGAGTAACGTGAAATTGAAAACTGGGTGCATAGTCTACCCGCCGGGCACCTGGAGTGCATATGCTCGGGTACGCACCCGACATTGGACCACAAAATGGCCAAATATACGGTAGTCCAGCTTCTCCATTGGATCCTTGGTCTGGATCTTGTTTCGCTCTACCATTACACCGTCCACTTTCTTCGTGCACCCAGCTACGACAACCTTCAATGTAAGATAGCCTGGTGATGGCAACCTTTTCTGGTGGTGCTATTTCAGTTGCCTTTCCCGTGCCCACTAAATAGTTTCTCAAATCTCTTGCCAGGTTCCTGCCCCTTCTTGAACCAAGAACTCACTGCTAGTATGTATTTTTTTACTATCCAACACGACACCCAACCGGTTAGTTGGCAGGTTACACAGACTCTTCATCCTAAATGGTTACCACCGCGTGGATTCTGGTGTCGATGTGTTGTACGCATACTCTGCAATGGGTAGTAGAGTAACCCAATCATCCTCTTGGTAAGAACAGTAACAACACACGTACCCCTCCTGTGCCTGCTTAAGCCTATCGGGTTGCCCATCAGTCTGGCAGTAGAATGCAGTGGAGACCTTTAGTTTCACTTGCAACAAGTGCATCAGACCCATCCAGGACTTGGATATCAATCGGCTATCTGGGTCAGGGATAATTGACTCTAGGAGTCCATGAAGGTGCCAAACTTTCTTCTGGAATATCAAGACAAGCTCCTGCACCGGTACCTTAGTTGTCAGGGGTATGAAAGGTACCATTTGCAGGAATCTGTCCACTATGACCTAGTTCTTCGTATATATCCTACAGACACTGTCAAAACTCCCGTGAAGTGCATTGAAAGCGATGTCCGCAGTCGCATAGGATCATCAATGGGTTCAAACACACCGAACCTTTTGTACCAGATAGACTTATTTCCTGGGCAGGCATTACATGTCCGTACATAGTCGGTGATGTGCTTGTCCATCTTAGGCCAACAGAAGTTAACCCTAATGCTGCCACTGGTCTTTTAAGTCCCGCATTGTCCCGCAACTTGGGAGTCATGTTCCGCCTCCGGGATTGTGTGCTTCACATTCTGACCCTTGCGAACATGCCACCTGTTCTTGTACAGGTGTAAGCCCTTTCCGTCATGTCGTGTCCTTCAACCCCATTGTCACCAGCAGTGGCTCCCTTTAGGATTCTGCAGTATTCCCGGTCTTCCTTTATCGCTACCTGTGTCTAATCCGAAATGGAAGACTGGTGCCGAAATCCTTGGCATACCTGCAACAATGGTGGTCGCAAGATCTCCCGTTCCTGGCTCCCCACCCACTACCTGTGACAAAAGAACAACTCTGGTGGAAAATCAATGCACTCTTCATGGTTGTAGTCACTACTCCGCAACAAAGTATCTCCCTTCCTCTTGAACCGTCCTGGGCAGTAAACTACCTGGAAGTTAAATGGTTGCAGGAACTCAGTCCAGCGGTGTTGTCTATGCTTAAGGACCTTGGTACTGTTAAAGTACTCCAAATTCTCATAATCGGTATAAATCACTGATTGGTCCATTACCGAGCGCAGCTAACCATGCCATTCCTTGAATGGTGCCACAACGGTAGTCATTTCCTTGCCATGGACATCATAATTAATCTCCGCTGGCTGAAACTTCCCACTATGGTAAGCTACTGGATGCCATCTCTCATCTTTACAGGACTGGCAGAGGATCGCTCCTAATGCAAACTCACCAGCATCAGTTTCTAGCCAAGTGGGCCGCTCAGGGTCGAAATGTTCTAGGATAGTTTGGGACGTGAATGCTCCCATCAAATGCTTAAGGGCCTGCTCACATGCAGGTGTCCATTCCCATTGGACATCCTTCCTGGTCAGGTCTGTTAGATGTTCGCTATCGTGCTGAAATATTCTTTGAACCATCCATAGAACTGGGCAAAGCCCATAAAGCTTTGGACCTCGATGACGCATGTCGGAGGTGCCTAATCCCTGATTGTTTGCACCTTTTCTGACAATGTACAGATCCCCACGTCCATGTTCGTCTATCCGCGGAATTCAACCTCCCCTTGGTGGAAACTAGACTTCTTCATGCCTACGCAATGACTAGCTTTCTGCAATTTCTCCATCCTGTGTGTTGCCCTGGCAACATCCTGTTCCATGGTTTGGGAGTACATCCAAATGTCATCCATGTAAGCACTACCACCTTTGTCTGTGATCTTGCGAAAGACCTGCCTTATCATGCTCTGGAAACTTGTCGGGGTGTTACACAACTCAAATGGCATGACCGTGTATTCATACAGTCCATATCTCTAGCGGAAGTGTAATGGGGGCACCCCTAGGAAGATGGATTCCAAGGTTGTGACCGCACCAAACAACTTCAAACTTATCACCAAAAGTTCACACAGATGTAAGAGTAAAGTAGACGGTAAAACTTAATATCCTTAAGCCTGACGCTTCCCCCAATTGAGGTCTCAGGAGGATTGATTGTTGGAGTGGGACAGTTCTCGCATAGACTTTCAGGTAGTTTTATCTTATGCCAGAAACTCCCCCTTCAGTTTACTCCAACTGTTCGAGCACACCCTTCTCCGCTAAGGGTGGTCCGACACGTCTCCTGACACCCCTTCGGCCATGTATGTGTCGACACGCTCTACTCGGCGTTCACCTTATGCAGTTATCGTTTCTGCGGTGCATTTCTATTTTGTCCGCCAGAGTGAAAACCTTTGCGCATCGGCGTCTTGCCAGTGG
>PYWC01000099.1:91439-158309 GCA_003182015.1 Tuber magnatum | reverse complement strand
TGGGCGTAGCCATGTACCTAAATACTTGTGACCACTAAGTCTGCTCATCTCGGAGCCCGGGCCATCGGGTCTCCGTAGGTCAAGTACTCACTTGCCTGCCGGTTCCTACCAGTTCGCCTCCGGCTACCTGTATGGGTGTAGGTTCCGGCAACCATAGCTCCTGTATGCTGGGTCGTTACAGGAAGGCTCTCTTCCATTCTTTACCTTCTGCCACCCTCACACGGTTGTAGCCATTCTTCAAATCCAACTTGGCAAATACAATGGCTTTGCCTAACCCATCTCGCAGTTCATTCACCAATGGTAGAGAATACTTACTCTTAACTGTAATTTTCTTTAGCCTGCGGTAATCTATTACCACTCTCAATGCACCATCTGGTTTTGGCACAAAGAGGATCGGGGCTGCTACTGAGGAACTGGATCGCCGCACCTTTCCCCTTGGCAGCATTTTATGGACATATTCTGGAGTTCCTTAAGCCCCTTCTCTGATAATGGATAGGCAGGCCCAAGCAGAGGTTAAGTCCTGGGTTGCAACCCAATCGTGTGCTGATACTTCCAGTGCTCTGGTAGTGACTCAATGTGTTCTTGACTGCAGATATCCCTACACTCCTTATACCTACTGAGTAGCTTAACCATAATGTCGGCACCTTCCTCATCAGGGAATTCTACAATTCCCAACAGGTATACATTACTAGGGTCTTCAGCTAGTAACTCTTCATCGGTCATGAACACTAACCGCCCCCACCCTGCTACCCAGTTGGCCTTCAGAAATCTGAGCACCCACTTAGCGATCCTGTGTTCCAATCTATGCCAGGGTTATGGTCCTTCACCGAAGACATAGGTAGGTGTCCATCTACCTTGGTGCCAGCCATATCCGTTACTTTAAAATGCAACTTCTTGTCGTCAACTATGTTCATTTAAAATGCTTTGTTATAGTGCAGACCTGATGCAGGAATGTGATTGCCGCTTGGGTCACTTATCAGCACAGGGACCTTTTGCCTTACACAAGGTGTCTGCATTTGCTTAACCCAGCGGCTACTAACAACTGGCCCAGTAGCTCCACTATCCCGTAGCAGGACCCCCTGCACGCTTACCTATCTAGCTCCAATTTGCTTGCTTAACTCCACCTGCAGGTGAATAGACAGGGTATGACTGTGCAGGTTGTCACGTTTCTGCCTCTTCCGTTGTTAGAGGGGTTAGTCATCTTGGCTCAGGAACTTTGGTCTCTCGCCTTTCGACACAAGAGCGGCCACAACGGGTCAGCAAACGTTATGGGATCGGGATTCGTTTTATCAACAGGCCAGGTGTTTACTATTCTGCCCGCATGATTTTGCATATCAAACCCTCCTCAGGCCAACATGGAATGAAGACCTGTTCATTTTGATCCAGCCCAGTGTGAACCAATTCCCCTTGTACGAAACAGAACAATTTTCCCCCAGGTGGGTACAGGTCCCCTGTCAGAATAGTTCTGAGGGCACTGTCCCTGGTTACCCAATGTTGCGCGTCCCATCTACTAACACCTCACCTAGCCTTAACCGAAGGAATGTACTATGACTTCCCCATCCAGCTAAGGAAATCCTGAAAGAAATACATATAACAAGGACAAAGGAAATAACCAGAACCCCAATAAAGGAAAGAGAGTGCATTCCACCCCGCAGCGCCCACAACATCTACCCGCACACACATTTTGGGTGTAGTCAGTATGAGGCTCGTTCATGCACTAGGATGTTAGTTACCCATCCCAGAAACCACTTCCGGGATTTCTTACATCCATCCTTCATGGGTCTATGGATATGGGTTAGTAAGGTTATACCTTAAACAGAATGGGTTCTTACCTGTTCTGAGCCGTCGTTATCAACCTCCATAATTGAGGTGTTGCCTGTCTGACGTCAAGTATCTTGGATGAGGAGGCCGGAGGGGGTGCTTCAATGCGCCTTAGCCGCTTGTCCATTCCTGTGGGCGCGCTTACCGGGGCTGACCTTTTCCAACCGCAAGCCAGTTGGGATGAACTACCGACAGGGGCTCCCGCTGTACACTTCCTTCATAAGTGTCCCGTTCCTTCGCAGTTAGTGCCCTGCTAGTGCTTCCTCCAACGTTCGTTCCAAGTCAACGAGGTCTTCTAAATCACTATTGGACACTCCGGAGCCGCTGAGGTTTCCTGTTTCCCCGCACGGGAATTAGCAGGTTTGACAGACCTCTGGTTCTGTCTGCCCAAAGCTTTTTTCTTCCTCTAGAACCTGCCAGGCATCGAGGATCTATACTACTTCTGACCGGCGTGCTGTGACTGTCGGGCGGCATGGGTGACGCTGTTGCTGAGCCAGTTGTTGTCCTCCAGTGTATGACTGATGTTAAAGAGAAGATCAAGGTACTCGTTCAGGTCGTTCACATGTGGCTCCTTAAGTGCCCATGCATTCATAACCTCTTGTGTGATGTCTGGATGAACCTTGTCTTGTACCTGCACTGGTCTCTATAGCTTAGCTTATACAAGTAATCAATTATCTTATCTGGGTATTTATTGAGGTGATGTGGCTTCATCACAAGGTCGCGCCACTCGAGAAGGGATCAATCTCACGCAAGCTGGTCTCTGTAAAAACTTGGTTCCTGCTCTTCTCGGACCTCTTTCCACGTCGGTAAAAGGTTGCTGTCCATTGCAGGAATGCCACTGCACTTGGCGGCTTTCTTGTTAATATACCCATGCAACCCCAGATGCCATGCATGGGCTGAGTCATCAGGAAGGTGGATTGCCAAGTTTATCTTCTCCATGTCGGGTAACTGGCAATAGGCAAAGCATTCCCATTTGGCCTCTGCCAAGGTCGCGAGGCTCGCAAGTTCCCGAACTTTGCCCTTGAATAGATAGATACCACCCAGCTTTTCCAACTTCTTCTGCCGGTGTCTCGGTATAGGCCTAGAAGCTAAACCAGTAATGCTCAGGGCTTTCGATAGCCTCTTGGCCCGTCCATCCCACTGTTATTTCTTCCCACTGCCCCAGTCATTCTTGGCGAGCGCCATGGAAGGTGGCTAAATCAGGGAGAGAATTGACATCATCACCGTCCAAACTGTCATGGTCAGAGTCCCCTGGAGCTCCGCCTGCTTCCGCCGTGCCACCTCTGGAGGTACATTTCCATCCCCACTACCTCCCGTATTCCTGCCTGGGGATTCCCAGGATCTATTGGACCCATCAAACCATTTCTCCTGGCCATCCAGGTGGCCATTCTCTGCGGGGCTAGCCCCTGATGCTCCTGAGGCCGGTGGTAGAACAGGGTATCCTCCACACTCTGGAGTTGGGTTAGGCGCCGCCCGTATTATGCGGAGAAATGACTGCAACTCTGGAGAACTCAGGAGCTGCATCGGGGGGCCAGTGTGCCTCTATGACCCATGACACCCACACACTGGTCATCCATCCCCTTCCTTTTGCCTTCGCCTGTGCCTCACCGGAGTCCGTGGTTCCTTCTTACATCCATAGAAGTGAGAATGAATCCACCCCATGTGGGTTTCTTCGGACTCACAACCCGACAAACAGAAACCATCTTCGCAGTCCGAATCACCACTTGTGATGTTGGGGAGACTGGAGGGAAGACTTGGTTGTGCGTGCTACTAGCGAATGACTGGGGTCCAAGGAACGGAGCGAGCAGGTGTCCCAGGTTTGGGATTGGGGTCACCCGTTATAGAGCCACGGGTGTTCCCTCTTCCGGGCCTCTTACCAGTTCAAAGTATCGTGGTAACGCCGCGCGCAGCGGCTAGAACGATGGGGCAGTGAACACAGCTGGTGGGAAGGTTGCGGTAGGAAACGTATCAGGAGTGGGCAACAAAACTGGCAGATGTGCGGGTCTTGGGGTGGTGATGGAAGGTATAGGGGTTGCAACTGACGGTGTTGCGGGTGCAATGATAGGCGCCGGAGTTGGACGAGCAGTGTGGTCAGACGTGTCAGTGGCCACAATGCCCGTGGGCTTGGATGTTCTTCTTCTTGTACGACATCCATCAGTTGGCCCAACTGTAGGGCAGCCCGAATGACTGCGGGTGGTTGTGGAGGAAACTGACAGGGAGCCTGTTGATGCTCTTGCGGAGCAGGAGGTATAGCTGTACCCATTACCTTTCCGGCTTTCCAACATCTCTATACTGATTGGACTCAGGCAGGCCCTCCATTGCTCATCACTGGCTCTCATAGCCAACTCCCGGCCATAGTTCTTGGGCTTGGTAGGGACGAGTGGGAGTGGGGGCGGGGCCTCGAACATCAGTACATCATCCTTAGTATCAATACTATACCGTCATTGGAAAACCTATTCCAATGCTGACATCCGAGTCTTCAATGCGTGCCGATCCCTTATCATCCGGAGGTATGCCTCCTGCTGCACCTTCATGCATTCCACCGCTGCCGTAGTGATCTGTGTTTGGAACACCTGCTGCAGTGGGTTGTTTCAATTCCTCAGTTCCAGCTTTGCCTGCAGGATCGACTTCGATACCTCCCAGATGATATAAGGTTCTACGAACCGGAGGGAGGACTTCCTGAAGCGACCGCTTCTGGCCGGGAAGGGGTCATATTTTGGAAAAGGGTAGGGTCTTGTAAAAATGAAAGGGCCGTAGCATGAGACTCTGTAATCATAAGATGAAGACATTCAAGAGGTAACTGAATAGGGGCGCTCCTCGGAAGGTGGATCTCAATGGTACAACCTCAGCCAACAACTTCAAACTTAACGCCAATGGTCCAGATATTGTAACAGTAAAGTAAGCGGTAAAACCTAATATTGTTAAGCCTGACGCTTCACGGAATCAAGGTCTTGAGAGGATTGATTGTTGGGGTAGGAGAGTTCCCGCACAGACTTTCAGCTAGTACTGTCTTATATCAGAACCTCCCGGCACAGTTTACTATAACTATTCGGCGACACTTTTCTCTGCTAAGTGCCGTCGAACATGTCTCCTGGCACAACCTTTGGTCAACCATGTGTCAGCACACCCTGGTCGGCATTCACCTTATACGGTTACCATTTCTGCGGGGCCTGGCCATTTTGCCCGCTATAGTGAAAGCTTCTGCCTATCGGAGTTGTGCTAGTGGCTAACAGTCAAGACGCCGTATGAACTTGTCTATCTGGGGTGGCCTTCCCATGTGCATTGCTCTCTACTTGGGCCCGGAAGCTACCCTGAGGGGTTTATCTGTCTACTATTTGCAGTTCTCGGACTTCCAATGTCTTCCGCAGGGTACCATGAGCCGGGAGGGGTCCAATGGGTGCTACACATGACCACTACCTTGGATCCACCTTGCCTGTGGTAGGAATCATGCCTTTATTGTCTTAGTACTTGCCTTTCAGGACCTATGGGGTTGGGGGCACTTACCACCTTTGTCAGTTTAAAGGTCTCCCGGCCCCCCGGGCAACACCCCGGACTATCATCGGACCCACCTGCGGTTAACTCCAGTAACTACGCCAGTTTCGGTCCGTTTTACTGCGAACAGGTTGTAGAAGGCACTCAATCTCGCACCCTATGCCCCCTCAGAGGTCCTGCGAACAGCCTGCAGTCGACTGGATGGCAGCGACATATACCGTGCTGTCCGCAATTCTCCCAAAATCCTTCTTTGCTAGACTGCATACAACCAGGCACCGGTCTGCCCATGACGTCCGGGCCTCAAGGCGGGACCGCGGCGGTATGATAGGAATTATATCTCCAGTTTACGACTTCTTTGGAGTTGTCTAGCTCGCCCAATAGCAACCCCCGGACCCCCAGATTCTAGTATTATGCATGGCTGAGGCTAACAAACATTCCCATCATTTTTTCCAAACTACACCAGAGACTTTGCATTGCACGGTAGGGTCACCCAGGAGTTTGGGCGTGGTAACCCACGTCCCATGGTGGGGTAACCTGGTTCGGAGCGCAGTGTAACCTTGTCCGTGGGACATGATAACATCTCCCTGTTACCCTGTCTGTCCTGTTCCCAGAGATAGACATTTCTGCCCTTTCCCCAGTTACCCTGCCCAGTTGAGTAATTGCCCCTTCAGAGGTCCCTAAGCACACTGACACCGTCTCCCAGTTGTACCCAGATACCTAAGTACCTGGCTGGCTAATTCTGTTCCCCTCCGGACAGGGCTATCGGGTCTCCGTAGGTCAAGTACTTACTTACCTGCCAGTTTCTACCAGTTCACCTCCTGGCTACCTGGATGGGTGCAGGTTCCGACTGCTATAGCTGATGTGTGCTGGGTCGTTACAAGCCCTTCGATGCTCTTGTGAAGGAAGAAGTATAGCTGTAGCCAGCACCCGTGAGGCTTTGCAGCATTCATAAACCTACGGGGCATAGGTATAACCTCCATTGTTTATCTCTGGCTCTCCTGGCTAAGCCTATCCTGCAATTCTCAAGTGTGGTATGGACGAGTGGAAGTGGGGGTGCAGCTTCTATCCTCCGCACGTCATGCCTTGTATCAATACTATACCCTCCAGCAAAGGCCCTTTCCAATGCTGCCATACAATCCTTTATTAACTTTCCCACTCCCAGCATTCGCAGGTAGGCCTCCTGGTGTACTTTCATCCAATGCACCACTGCTCTAGTAAGCGGTTTACTAAACACCTCCCATTCCAGGTGGTTCTAGTTTCTCATCTCTTGCTCGGCTTCCTCGTATGACTTCGCTACCCCATGGACGCTGTATGCTTCGATCAAATCCGCGGAGAAATGGCTAAAGGCGACATCTCGCGGCAGTGGAGTGCTCATAGGGTGGATAATGGCAGAATCTTGGAAAAACAGTAGCGCCACACCATAAGGGTCTGTAATCATAAGATCCACAGACTCATCAGTCAACTCAATAGGAGCAGCTTTCAAGAGTAACTGGAGGCCATCCCATTCAATACCGTCATCAAGGGCAAAAACTAGCATATGCAACGTGCTGATGGTGTTCTCATCAAAGTCGGGTTCTGAATCTGTATTGGATTCCATTTGGGTACAAAGTTCGGTACTAACCATTGCCCTTTCCACTCCGGGCTTCTTGTCCTACACTGGGTTACCACTATTCATGTAAGGTCGGTGCCGCTAGTGGGAAAATAATTCATCCAGAGGGGAGTTAAGCCAGGGCTCACTCAACGATATACTGTAATGGGAGCACCCATAGGAAGATGGATCTCGAGGTCGTGACTGCACTGAACAACTTCAAACTTATCCCCTAAAGTCTGCGCAGATGGAAGACTAACGTAAATGGTAAAAGTTAATATTGTTAAGCCTGACGCTTTACTCAATTACGGTCTGGAGAGGATTTATTGTTGGAGTAGAAGAGTTCTTGCCTAGATGCTCAAGTGGTTTCATCTTATGCCACAAACGCGGCAATCGGTTTCCTCCCGCTATTGGAGTGCACCATTCTCCACTAAGAGTGGTCCCACACATCTCCTGGGATACCTGTTGTGAATACCTGTGTCAACATACTCTTCGCGGCCTTCTCAGTATGCGGTTGTCCTTTCTATGGTGTATTCCCACTTTGCCCACCCGGATGACAACCTCGACATATCGGTATCTTGCTAGAGGCTAACTGTCAAGACTCCTGATGGACTGGACTATCTAGGGCACCCTTCCCATGTGCGTTGATCTCTACATGACCCCGGAAGGTACTCCGAGCGGTTTATCCATCCACCATGCACCCTTGTCGGTCTTCCTGTGTCTTTCCTAGAGTACCATAGACCGTGAGCGCTTCAATAGGCACTACCCATCACCACTACCTTTGATCCACCTGATGTTTGATAGAAATTATACTTTTGGTGTCTCAGTACCCCGCTTACTGCGCCTGTGGTGTTCGGAAGACTTCTCTGGCCTGGTGGGTGCAAAAGTCTCCCGGTCGCCCTGCTACTACTCAGGACTACCTTGGGGACTGTCTCGGTTAAACCCCGCTAACTGCGCTGGTTTGGTTCTGTTTTACCCTGCACAACTTGCTGGAGCTGGTCCACTGTCTACCATACACCTCCTTGTATATGGTGCAAACTGCGTATGTTCGACCAGACAGCAGTGACGTATATGGTGCTGCAAGGGGCACTGCAAAGATCCCTCGTTAGTTCACTGCACACGACTATGCAGCCGTTCTGACATGATGTCCGGGCCTCAAAGCTGGGTCTGAGGGGTGTGATGGGAACAATGTCTCCAATTTAAAGCCTTTTCGCAGCTGCGTATCGCGCCCAATAGTATCTCTTGGAACCCCAGATTCCACTATTATGCCTGACTTCACTGCGCAAACATTATGGTCCTTTTTCCTGCACTCTTCACGGGCTATCATATTGAAAGATAGGGTAACACTGGACTTTGGACAGGGAACCAGATCCTGAGTGTAGGGTAACCTTGTTTGCTGCACAAGACGACTTTTCCCGCCTACCCTGTCTATTCGGTCACCCGAGATAGACACTTTCTGACCTTTCTCCAGTTACCTGGCTTAGCTGTGTAACTTTCCCTTTAGAGGTCACTACGTACGCTGAGACCACTCCTGGGTGCATCCAGGTACCTAAGTACCTGGCTAGCTGATCGTCTTCATCTCGGAGCCCGGGCCATCACGTCTCCGTAGGTCAAGTACTACTCTGCATGCCACTTTCTACGAGTTCCCCCCCTCGCTACCAGTATGCATGTAGGTTCCAGCCACCATAGCGCATATACGCTGGGTTATTACAACGAGCACGTCAAACACTGGGTGAGAATGTGTGATACATGCAGAGGAAAGCACCCTATCGGGCAACAGGGTTTGGTCAATTGGAACATATTGATGTTCCGATGTAGCCTGGGAAGGTGACCTTAAGTGACCTTGTTATAGTAGTCCTGGAGGCTGAAGGGTATACCAAAATCTGGGTCATCAAGAACAGATATTCGAAATTGGCACATTGCTTATCCCGGACCACCAAGGTACGGGGCAAGGAGCTTGTCTTAATTTTCAGGAAGGGAGTTGGGCACCTTCATGGACTCCCAGAGTCAATCACCAGAGACCAGGGTAGCTGATTTACATCCACGTTCAGCATGGGTTTTGTGTACTTTGTGCAAGGGAAACCAAAGGTTTCGACAGCATTCCACCCCCCAACCGATGGGCAAACTGTGAGTTCTAATGAAACCCTGGAGGAGTCCTTGCATCGCCACTGTTCCTGCGAACAGGATGGTTCGGTTTCCCTACTCCCACTTGCAGAGTACCACTACTATACCTGAATATTGGAATCCACCAGGTTGGTACCATTCGTGGTCAGTTAGGGGTTTGATCGAAGGACAAACTACAATAGCTGTAGCATCTAACAACCAAGTGATACAACTCTGCAGTGCGCTATTGGTTAAGGAATAGGAAGGAACCTGGCAAGAGATTTGAAAAATGATCCAACAGGGGCAAGAAAGGCATAGAAAAATGGCACCACAAGAAAGACTTCCCATCCCTGGACTAGATTACCAGAGAACATATGGCGCATAGGTAAATCAAGACGGCACACCGTACGATATTGAACTAGGAAATCATGGGCCCGAAGTGCCCACTAGAGAAGGCAGACCACCAGGCGTTTGGTCCCGTGGTGGTCAAATGTTGGGTGGGTACCCAAGCATACGAACTTGAATTGCGGGCCAGATAGAGCATCGCCCCAGTTTTCAATGTCACATTGTGGGAACCAGATAGCAAGAACCTGGGGTCCAGTTGTAACGGGTGCACTCCTAGGGAGATGGATCCCAAGGTTGGGACCGCACCGAACAACTTCAAACTTATTGCCAAAAGTTCCTACAGACGTAAGATTAAAGTAAATGGTAAGACTTAATATCGTTAAGCCTGACGCTTCCCTGAATTAACATCACGAGACGATTGGTTGTTGGAGTAGGAGAATTCTTGCAGACTTTCAGGTTGTTTTATCTTATGCCAGAAACTCCGCCATCAGTTTACTCCAACCATTCGCGCACACCCTTCTCCAGTCAGTGTGGTCCGACATGTCTCCTGACACCCCTTGTGGGCATGCTTGTGTCAACAGTCTCTAGTCGGTCTTCACCTTATGTGGTCATCGTTGGTGCAGTGCATTTCCATCTTGCCTGCCGTAGTGAAAACTTCTGCGCATCGATGTCTTGCCAGTGGCTAACGGTCAAGGCACCTCATGAATTACACTATCTACGACACCCTGCCCATATGCATTGATATCTACTTGACTCCGGAGACTACTAGGAGCGGTTTATCTATTTGCTATTTACAGGTCACGGGCTTCCCGTATCTTCCGCAGGGCACGGTAGTGGGGAGTGATCCAGTGGGCGCTACCCATGACCACTACCTCCGATCTACCTTACCTGTGCTAGGGATCATGCTTTTACAGTCTCTGCACTTCCATTTCAGAGCCTATAGTGATGGGAGGACGTTCGGGCTTGGTAGGTGAAAAGCTCTCCCTGTCGCCACAGCACCACCTGGGACTACCTTCAGGACCCCCACGGTTAACACCCATTATCTCTGTCGGTTTGGGTCCGTTTCACTCTGAACAACTGGGAGGAGGTACTCCACCTTCTATCCTATGCCCCCCTGTATATCCTGCGAACAGCCTAAAGTCGACCGCATGGCAGCGACGTATACGGTGTGGCACGCATCTCTGCAAAGTTTCCTCTTTGCTAGAGTGCGGACCACTCCCCCACCGTTTGCCCATGATGTCTGGGCCTCGGGGCGGGGCCGGAGGGGTATCGTGCCAACAATGTCGCCAATTTACAGCCTCCTCCCGGCTATGTAGCTCGCCCAATAGCATCCCCCGGAACCCCAGATTCCAGTGTCATGCATGGCTTCACATGAGAAACATTCCTGTCAATTTTCTCCAACTCTTCGATAGACTGTGTATTGAAAGATAGGGTAACTCAGGACTTTGGGCAGGGTAACCCAAGCCCCAGGGTTGGGTAACCTTGTCCAGCGGACCAGATAACCTTTACCTGTTACCCTGTCTATCCCGTCGCCGGGGATAGGCATTTCTGACCTGTCTCCAGTTACCCGGCCTAGCTGAGCAACTGCCCCTTCAACGGTCCCTCAGTACGCTAACACCGCTGACCGGTGTGTTAAGGTACCTAACTCCTTGAGCAGCCAATTCCGTTCATTCTCCGAGCCCCGGCCATTGGGTCTCCGAAGGTCAAGTACTCACTTGCCCGCCGGTTCCTACCAGTTCGCCTCCTGGCTACCCGTATTGTTATATGCTCCGTCCGCCATAGCTCATATATATGGGGTTGTTACATCACTCCCCTCTCCTCTAAGGTCTGTCCCGGGCCGCCAGCATCGCCTCTTATTTCCACAAAGCGATTCTCCCAGGACCCTAAGGTCCATTGGCTTGGACAGATATCTTTGGTGGAAATCCCCCATGCCCTGTAAGCCTGTCCCTTCTAGTATCTCATAGGGCTCCCATGAATTCTCCTCCACCCCGTAGCCTTCCCAGGAAACCAGGTACTGGACGAATCGCAATGGAAACTTAGCCTTCGCTCCTCCGTACTATCCGCTGTCCACCACTGCTTCAATAACGTAACTGGGCTCGTTGTCTACAAGTTCCCGGGTAGGGACTTCCTTGACCCTGCCTCCTGCGGGATCCTCATGATAGTGTTCGAGCAGCTGACATTGAAAACTGTATGGATGCTGCATCTGCTGGGGAGTTGGAGTTCATAGGCTCGGTTACCCACTCCACGTGTGACCCCAAAATGGCCAAACATCCGGTGGTCCTGCTTCTCCATTGGACGCTTGGTGCGGCTGTCCTCTCGGTTTAATATTACGCGCTCCACTCTTTTTGCATGCCCAGCAGTCACAACCCCCAAGGTAACATAGTCTGGTAATGGCAACCTTTTCTGTTCATGCCATTTCTGTTGCCTTTCTTGTGCATGTGGAATCTTTTCTCGAATCTTTTTCCAGGTTCCGTCCCATTCCTTGACCAAGAGCTCACTACTAGGGTGCATTCCTTCAGTATCAGACACGTCACCAGACCAGTTTGTCCTTGGGTGAAACCCTTAGTTTATCTTAAATGGTGACAGCCTGGTGGATTCTGATGTCGCGGTGTTGTACGCATACTCCGCAAGGGGTAACAGCGAAACCCAATCCTCTTGTGGGTAGGAACAGTAACTACACAAGTACTGCTCCAGTGTCTGATTAACACTGTCAGTCTGCCCATCAGTCTCACAGTGGAATGCCATCGAAACTTTTGGTTTTGCTTGCAACAAGTGCATTAGACTCACCCAGAACTTGGATGGGAATCGGCTATCTCGATCGGACATGCTTGATTTTGGGAGTCCATGAAGGCACCAAACTACCTTCAGCAATATCAAGGCAAGCTCCCTGACAGGGACCTCCATGGTCAGGGGTATGAAATGAGCCATTTTCGAGAATCTGCCCACTATGACCCAGATCTTGGTATGCTCTTCGGACACTGGCAGCGCTATAATGAAATCCATTGAAATTGCTGTCTACGCCCGCATGGGAACATCAATAGGTTGCAGCAGCCTGAACCTCTTGTGCCTGATGGATTCATTTCTTTGGAACACATCTCATGTCTGCAGGCAGTTGGTGATGTGCTCATCTATCTTAGTTCAGTAGAAGCTAACCCTAACCCTGTCGATGGTCTTGTAAGTCCCGCAGTGTCCTGCAATTCGGGAGTCGTGTTCTGCCTTCATGATTGTCTGCTTCAGATCCGGACCCTGGGGAACATACCACATGTTCTTGTGCTGGAGTAAGCCCTTTTCAGTAGTGAAATGTGGGTCGACCTTCTGGTCAGCGGCAGCGGTTGCCTTCAGGATTCTTAAGTAGTCCTGGTATTGGGTTGTAGCTACCCATGGCTGATGCAAAAAGGAGGACTGGAGCCGAAATCCTTGGCCTACCGGCAACACTTGTGGTCCCAAGATGTCCCTTTCCTGGGTCCCAACCCACAGTCCGGGGCGAAAACCAACTGTAGCGGGAAATCACTCCCCGTTCTCTGCGGTAGTCCGTACACCACGACAAAGCATCTGCCTTCTCATTCAACTGTCCTGCTCGGTAAACCACCTTGAAGTTAAATGGTTGCAGGAACTCAGACTAGCGCTGCGACCTGCGGTTAAGGACCTTGGTACTATGGAAGTACTCCAAATTCTTGAGATCCCTATAGATCACTAACTGGTCCATTACTGAGCGTAGCAAATGATCCCATTCCTTAAACGCCACTACGATGGCCGTCATTTCCTTGTCATGCACATCACAATTAATCTCCGCTGGGTGAAACTTCCTACTATGGAAGGCCACTGGATGCCATCTTTCACCTTCACAGAACTGCAAGAGAACAGCTTCTAATGTAAAGTTACTGGCGTCGGTTTCCAGCCCGGTTCGCCGTTCTGGGTCAAAATACGCTAGAATAGGTTTGGACGTGAATGGTTCCTTTAAATGACTGAAGGCCTGCTCACATGCAGGTGTCCATTCCAATTGGACTTCGTTCTTTGTCAAGTCCACTAGAGGTTTCGCTATCTTGGTGAACCCTTCTATGAACGGACGATAGAAGTTGGCAAAGCCCATAAAGCTTGGAACGCAGATGACGCGTGTCGCAGGTGCCCAATCCCTGACTGTCTGCACCTTCTCTGACACCATAGAGATCAGCATATCGGATATCTTGTATCTGCGGAATTCAACCTCCCATTGGTGGGAACTGGACTTCTTCATGCTTACACATAGTCTAGCTTTCCGCAATTTCTCCATCAGATGCCTCACCATCTTGACTTGCTCTTTCATAGTTGCGGAGCAGATCAGGATGTCATCCATGGATGCTATGACTCCTTCCTCCATGAGATCCCGAAAGACCTCCTTTATCATGCTCTGGAAAGTTGCAGGGCATTACACAACCCAATGGTATGACTGTGTATTCATACTGTCCATATCTGCACCACAAGGCCGTCTTCCATTCGTCACCTTCCACCCTCCGCAGAAGGTAGTAGCCGTTCTTCAAGTCCAACTTGGCGAACACGACGACTTTTCCTAACCTCTCTCGCAGTTCGTTCAGCAACAGTAGAGGATACTTGCTCTTCACCGTGATTTTGTTCCGCTCTCGGTAATCTATTAACAGTCTTAATGTACCATCGGGTTTTGGCACGAAGAGGATAGGTGCTGATGTGGAGAAACTGGATCCATGTAGCTTTCCGGTTCGCAGCATGTCATTGGGATATTCCCGCAGTGCCTTCAGTGCCGTTTCCGCTAATAGATAGATAGGCCCAAACGGAGGTTAAGTTCCGGCTTGCAACTCGCTCGTATGGTCATACTACGAGTGCGCTGGTAATGCCGCAATCCCTTCTTGAGTGCAGATATCCCCACAGTCCTTATACTTGCGAAGTAGCTCAACCGTAATGTCGGCACTTTCCTTATTGGAGAATTGCACAATTCCCAACAGGCACACATTACTAGTGTCTTCAGCTAGTAACTCTTCATCGGTCATGAACACTAACCACCCCTGCTCTGCCAGGCAGGTAGCCTTGCAGAAATCTGAGTGCCAGGTTACTAACCTAGTCTTCCAATCTATGTCACGGTTATGGTCTGTCTACCAACACAGAGGGTGGTACCCATCCACTTTGGTGTCGGGCATATCTGGGACTTCAAAGCGCATCTTCTTGTGGTGGTCACCTGTCCGCATCTCTAATGACACGGTATAGTGTAGACCCGACCCAGGAATGGGATTACTGCTAGCGTCGCTTATCGGCCCCTGTACCTTTTGTCGTACACAAGGTGCCTGAGTCTGCTTAACCCAGCGGCTACTACGCACCGGCCCAGCAGCTCCACTATCGAGTAGCAGGAGCGCTTGCGGGCTAACCTGCCTAGCTCCTATCTTCCTGTGTAACTTGACCCGCAGGTGGACAGACTTAGTATGACGAGGCAAGTTGTCACGCTTCCGCCTCCTCGCTTGTCTTGGTGACCCAGTCATCTTGGTTTAGTAATTCCCTTTAGTCTCTTGCCTTTCGACACAAGAGCGGCCACAAGCGGTCCGTAAACGTTAAGCGATTGGGATTAGTCTTTTCATCACTAACTTGGGTGTTTACTATCAGGCCAGCATGATTTCGGGTACTGAACCCTCCTCAGGCAAAGTTTAAAATAGCATCATTTATTTGATCAAGTCCAGGCTGAACCAATTCCGCTGGTACTAAACATAACCATTTTTTCCACGAGGTGGGTAGAGGTCTGCTGTCGGACCAGTTCCAAGTGAAGCAATCTTAATTCCGCCATGTCGAGCATCTCCTCACGCAGGATCACACCTGGCCTCAACGGAAATGATGTCCTATGACTTGCCCATCCAGCTAAGGAAATCCTGAAAGAAATACGTATAACTAGAACAAAGGAAATAACAAGAAACCCAACAAAGGAGAGATAGCCTAGTCCACCACGCACGGCCCGCAACATCTACCTGCCCACAGCACCTGGGTGTTGTCAGTATCAGGGTCGTCTGTACGGTAGAAGGGAACTTACCCATCTCCGAAGCCACTTCCATGGCTCATATTCATCTATCCCTCCGAGGTCTTTGGCCATGGGTTAGTAAGGTTGCACCTTAAACAGAATGGGTTCTTACCTATTCCAATCCATCCGTATCAACCTCCATGATCTGAGGTGATGTCTGGCCGAGTTCAAGCATCTTTGATCAGGAAGCCGGAGGTGGCGCTCGAATGCCCTTCAGCCGCTTGTCGGTCCCTGTGGGCTCGCTTACTGGGGCTGACCGTTTCAACCCACGAGCCAGTTTGGATGAACTAATGACTGGGGACGGGGCTGTACACTTCCTCCACACGTGACTACTTAATCCATACTTGGTGCACAGGTTGTGCTCTCTCTGACGTTTGGTCAAAGTGGATGGGATTTCCTTATACCCTATTGTAACTCAGAAGTTGCGGGCTTGGCCAGTTTCCCCACATTGAAATTACGAGGTTTGGTAGACCTCTGGTTTGGTCTGCGCGAACCTTTTTCCTTCTTCTAGAACATGCCCGATGTCGAGTGTCTATCTTCCTTCTTCTCAGCGGGTTGAGACCGGGGGACTGGGTGGATCATGCGGTTACGCAATGGGTTGTTCTCCTCCGCCGTGTGCCCAACCTTCCGGAGAGGATCAAGGTACTCGTTCAGGTCGCTCGGATAGGGCTCCTTCCGTGCCCACGTATTCCGAACTTCTTGTGTGATGCCTGATCGAACCCTGTCTTGTGCTTGTACTGTATCCGTATATAGCTAAACTTATACATATAATCGCTTAACTTGTCCAGGTACTCATCGATGTGATGGGGCTTCATGACAAGGTCTTGCCACCTGAGAAGGGATCGATCTTGCCTGGCCTGGTCTCCGGCGAAACACAGTTCCAGCCATTCTCAGAACGCTTTCCATGTCTGTAAAGGGTTGCTGTCTTAGGCAGGAATGCCAGTGCCCTTGGCGGCTTCCTTGTTGATGTGCCCATGGAACCCCAGATACCATGCCCGGGCGGAGTCTTGAAGAAGAGGGATCACCAAGTATAACTTAGCCACGTCAGTTAACTTGCAATCCGTAAAGTATTCAAATGTGACCTCTACCAAGGTCAAGAAGCTTGCGAGCTCTGTAACATTGCCCTTGAATGGAGGGATACCACTCAGCTTCTCCGGCTTCTTGTGCCGGTGTCTTGGTGGTGGCCTAGAACCCGAACCCGTACCCCTCAGGGCTCACGCAAGGCTCTTGGCGTGGCGATCCCACCGTCGTTTCTTCTTATTGCTCCAGTCATCCTTGCCAGCACCAAGGAAGGGGGTCAAATCCGGGAGGGAATCTCCATCGTCATCATCATCTGACCTGTCATGGTCCGAGTCCCCGCGATCTTCGCCTGCTCCGGCCATACCATCTCCAGGTAGGGCATATCCGTCCCCGCTACCTCCTGTGTTCCCGCCTTGGGATTCCCGTGGTCTATCATACCCATTGAACCCTTCCGCCTGGCCATACTGGTTACCATCCTCCAGGGTTTAGCACCTGATGGTACTGATGCCAGTGGTGGAACATGGCGTCGCCCACTCTCAGGAGTTGTGTTGGATGCCGTCTGTCTTATCCACGGAAAAGACTGCAACTCTGGACAACACAAGGATTGTATCGGGGGGCAAGCATGCCTCTATAACCCACAGCACCCACATGTCGGTCATCTATCTCCTTCGTTCTGCCTCCTTCCGTGTCTCACGGGGGTCGGTGGTCTCTTCCTACACCCATAGGAGTGGTAGTGAAACCACCCCATCAGGGTCTTTTCCGACATACAGCGCGATAGACTGAGCCCGTCTTGGCTGTCCGAATTGCCACTTGTGATTGTGGGTAGACCGGCGGGAAGACTTGGCTTCTAGGGGGCCGCGAGGACGACCGGTACCCCAGTAACAGAGCGTGCAGGCGTTGCAGGTCTGGGGATTGGAGTTCCTCGTGACGGAGCGATGGGTGTTCACTCCCCCTGGCATCTTACCTGTTCGAAGAATCCTGGAGACGCCGGGCGCAGTGGCCGGAACCCTCTGGTAGCCGATGCTGCTGGTGGGAATGCTGTGGCAGGGAAGATATCTGGAACGGGCAACGAAACAGGCACAGGGGTGGGTCTTGTGGCGGCAATGGGAGGTACGGGAGTGTAACATGGGCACACCGAGGAAGATGGATCCTAAGGTTACGACTGCACCGAACAACTTCAAACTTATCGCCAACAGTGCACACAGATGTAAGAGTAAAGTAAACGGTAAAACTTATTATCGTTAAGCCTGACGCTGCACTCAGTTAAGGTCTCGAGAGGATTGATTGTTGGAGTAGGAGAGTGCTCGCATAGACTTTCAGGTAGTTTTATCTTATGCCAGAAACTCCCCTATCCGTTTACTGCAACTGTTTGAGTACACCCTTCTCCGCTAAGGGTGGTCCGACATGTCTCCTGGCAAACCCTGCGGGTATGCATGTGTCGACACAGTCTAGCCGGCGTTCACCTTATGCGGTTATCGTTTCTGCGGTGCATTTCCATTTTGCCCACTGGAGTGAAAACTTCTGCGCATCGGTGTCCTGCCAGAGGCTAACAGTCAAGGCACCTCATGAACTAGACTATCTATGACACACTTCCCATATTCATTGATCCCTGCCTGACTCTGGAGGCTACCGCGAGTGGTTTATCTAGTTGCTCTTTACAGGTCGCGGGCTTCCGGTGTCTTCTGCAGGGGACGATAGACGGGGAGGGATCCAATGGGCGCTACCCACGACCACTACCTCGGACCTACCTTACCTGTGGTAGGAATCATGCTTTTAGTCTCTCTGCACTTCCCTTTCAGAGCCTATAGCGCTGGGAGCACCTTTGGGCTTTGTAGGTATAAAACCCTCCCGGTTGCCCTGAGACGACCCGGGGCTACAGTCGGGACCCTCATGGTTAACACCCGTTAACTCCATCAGTTCTGGTCCATTTTGCTCCGAACAACTTGGAGGAGGTACTCCACCTTCCACCCTATGCCCCCTTGCGTATCCTGCGAACAGCTTACAGTCGAGCGGACCGCAGCGACGTATACGGTGTTGCAAGCATGTCTGCAAAGATCCCTCTTTGCCAGACGGCACACAACTACACAACCGTTTGCCCATGACCTCCGGGCATCAAGGCGCGGCTGGAGGGGTATGATATGAATAATGTTCCCAACTTACACCTTCCTCGAAGCTACGTAGCTAGCCCAATAGCATCCCCCGGAACCCCAGAATCCAGTATCATGCATGGCTTCGCATGAGAACCATTCCAGTCAATTTTCCCAAACTCCCCCAGGGACTTCGTATTGCAAGGTACGGTAACTCAGGACTCCGGGCAGGGTAACCCAGGACCCAAGGCAGGGTAACCTGATCCCGAGAGTAGGGTAACCTGGTCCTGTGGACAAGTTAACTTTTCTCTGTTACCCGGCCTATCCCATCGCCAGTGATAGACCTTTCTGACCTGTCTTCAGTTACCTGGCCTAGCTGATCAACTGCCACTTCATAAGTCCCCAATTACGCTGACACCGCTCCCGCGTGTACCCAGGTACCTAAGTCTGTGACCCGGCAATTCTGTTCATTCTCGGCGCCCGGGCCATTGGGTCTCCATAGGTCAAGTACTTACTTGCCTGTCGGTTGCTATCAGTTCGCCTCCGGGCTACCTGTATGGGTATAGGTTCCGTTTGGCATAGCTCATGTATGCTGGGTCGTTACAGGGAGTTGTAACAGAATGTGTTGCAGGGGAAATGTTTGGAGCCGGGGTCGGACGGGGAGTAGGGTCGGGTGTATCTAGTCCCGTGATACGCTACAGTTTGGACGTCCTTTTCCTTACTCGAGGTCCATCAGTTGGCCCGACCATTGGGCTGCCTGACCTACAGTGGACAATCCAGGGGGGGACCGACAGGGAGCCTGTAGATGCTCGGGGGAAGGAGGAGGTACAACTGTAGCCCTCACCTTTCATGGTTTCCAACGTCCATATACTGATTGGGCCGAAGTATGCCCCCCCTGGTCGTCTCTGACCCTCATGGCCAACTCCATGCCGAAGTTCTTGGGCTTGGTCTGGAAGAGTGGGAGTGGGGGCACTGCCTCTAACATCCGTACATCATTCTCAGCATCAATACCATACCCTCCTTCCAAAGCCTTTTACAAGGCTGCCATCCTAGTCTTCAATGCCTGCTAATCCCTTACCATCCGCAAGTATGCCTCCTGCTGCACCTTTATCCATTCCACCACTGCCGTAGTGATCTCTGTTCAGAACACCTGCTGCTGCTGGGTGTTCCAGTTCTTCAGTTCCCACTTCACGTCGTCAATTGACTTGTCTACTTCCCGGGCAATGTAAGGTTCCACGAATTGGCAGGAGAACTCGCTAAAGGGAACTCCGTGCGGCGCGGGAGGGAGCCTGTTGGAGACTAGAGTAGGCGCTTTGAAAAATCCTAGCGCCACGGCGCAATGGTCTGTAATCAGGAGGTCAAGACATTCAGCAGGTAACTGAATGTGAAAGGCCTCCAGGAGCAGCTGGTGGCCATCCCAGTCCATACGGCGAACATCCAGAAAAACCGACCCACGAAGCATGTTGGCGGTGTTTTCATCAACGTCAAAGTCTGAATACGGGTGAGATTCTGTTCCGGTTCCAAGTTCGGTACTAGCCATTGGGCTTTCCACCCTGCCCTCCTTGTTCTAGACAAGGTTACTAGTATTCGTGCAAGGTCTGTGCCAGGGGTCGGAAAAACAATTAATCAGGAGAGGAGTTAAGCGTGGAGCTCGCTTAACGATATCCTGTAATGGGGACACCCCTACGGAGATGCATCCCAAGGTTGTGACCGCACTGAAGAACTTCAAACTTATCGCCAAAGGTTCACACAGATGTAACATTAAAGTAGGCGCTAAAACTGAAGATTGTTAAGCTGGATGCTTCTCTCAGTTAAGGTCTCCGGAGCATTGATTGCTGGAGTAGGGGAGTTCTCGAGTGGACTTTCAGGTAGTTTTATCTCATACGAGAAACTCCGCTATCAGTTTGCTCCCACCCGTCGAGCACACCCTTCTTCGCTCAGGTTGGTCCAATGCGTCTCCGGGCACCTCCTTCGGGCATGCATGTGTCGGGACACTCTAGTCTGCGTTCACCTTATGGGGTGATCGTTTCTGTGCTGCATTTCCCTTTTGCCCACCGGAGTGCAAACTTCTGCGCATAAGTGTCTTGCCAGTGGCTACCAGTCAAGGCCACTCATGAACTAGACTATCTATGACATTCTTCCAATATGCATTGATCACTACTTGACTCTGGAGGCTACCCTGAGCGGTTTATCTAGTTACTCTTTACGGGTCTCGGGCTTCTGGTGTCTTTCGCAGGGCACCGTAGTCCGGGAGTGATCCGATGGGCGCTACCCATGACCACTACCTCAGATCTACCTGACCTGTGGTAGGAATCAAGCTTCTAGGGCCTCTGAACTTCCCTTTCAGAACCTATAGCGATGGGACGACGTTCGGGCTTGCTAGGTGAAAAACTCTCCCAGTCGCCCCGGCACCACCCGGGACTACCTTTGGGACCCCCATGGTTAGCACCAGTTAACTCCGCCAGCTTTGGTCCGTTTTACTCCGAACAACTTGGAGGAGGTACTCCACCTTCCACCCTATGCCCCCCTATATATCCTGCGAACAGCGTATGGTTGACCGGACGGCAGCGACGCATACAGTATGGCAAGCATGTCTGCAGAGTTTCCTCTTTGCTAGACTGCACAGAACTACCCAACGGTGTGCCCATGACGTCCGGGCCTCAAGGCGGGGCCGGAGTGGTATGGTACCAACAATGTCTCCAATTTACACCTTCCTCGAAGCTACGTAGCTCGCCCAATAGCATCCCCCAGAACCCCAGATTCCCGTATCATTCATGGCTTCCCATGGCAAACATTCCTGTCAATTTTCCCGCACTCTTCGAGAGACTGTGTATTGCAAGATAGCGTAACTCAGGACTTTGGGCAGGGTAACCAAAGCCCCAGGGCAGGGTATCTTTGTCCAGCGGACCAGATAACTTTCCCTGTTACCCTGGCTATCCCATCGCCGGGGATAGACATTTCTGACCTGTTCCCAGTTACCCGGCCTAGCTGAGCAACTGCCCCTTCAGAAGTCCCTAAGTACGCTAACACCGCTCACTGGTCTGTTCAGGTACCTAAGTCCCTGACCAGTCAATTCTGTTCATTCTCGGAACCTGGGCCATCGGGTCTCCGTAGGTCAAGTACTTCCTTGCCCGCCAGTTCCTACTAGTTCGCTTCCGGGCTACCTGTATGGGTATAGGTTCCGCCTGCCATAGCTCATGTATGTTGGGTCATTCCACCAGTAGCATCAAGGAGATCTCTATTCCAAACTTGAGCACCCCAAGCCCTGTTACGTTACTTTAGGTATCGTGGACAGTTGATTCTACAGTACCGCCAGGACGAAATTCGCATCGTCCTTGGTCCAGTACCAGGTTGTATGGGAAGGCTGTCGGGCTGTTGAGAACTCGTGGGAGCCCTAGGAGATGCTAGAGGGGACTGGGTTACAGGGCAGTCTGGTTTTCCCCAAAAGATATTGGTCGAAGGACCGGGACAGTAGACTCTTAGGTGAATTAAGTCATAGAAATAAGGGACGACGGTAACTGTCCGGGATGGACCATAGGGATGCGGCGAGTGATGTATTGACTTAGCATACATGAGCAGTGGTAGCCTTAACCTAGACCCATACAGGCCGCCATGTGGTAGACCCATAGGAATAGGCATGCAAGTAAGTACTTCACATATGGAGAGCTAATGGCTGGGGCTCTGGAAGGAACAGAAATGGTTGACAAGGCACTTGGGGACTTGGCCACATCCATGAGTAATGTCAGCATACTTAGGAAACGCTGAAGGGGCAGCTACTACACTAGGCTGGGTAACTGCTGAAAGGTGACAAGAGTCCGTCTCTGGCGCAGAGCTGGACTGGGTAACCGGGTAAAGTCACACTCTTTAAGGGATATATTTACCCTATGCTCTGGATGAGGTTGCACTGGCTAGGGGTCCAGCTTACCTAGTCCAAAGTGTTGGGTTGCCCTAGCTTTCAATGGGAAGCCCCTCGCGGAGCAAGAGGAAAATGACTCCAACTTTGTCCTGTGACGGGAGACACAGTACTGAAATCTGAGCTTCCAGGAGATGCTATGGGGTGTGCTATGCCTCCCTGAAAAAGCTGTAAGTTGGAGATATTATTTCTATCATGCCCCCTCCGGCCCCATCTGGAGGAGTAGACATGATACGCAAACGGTTCTCTAGGTGTGTACAGTGTAGCCAAGACAATCTTTACAGGCCCACTTCAAACTCCACATAGATCACTACAGTCGTATTGAACGAAAACCATTCACTCGATCAACAAGAGCGTATAGGCTAGCACGTGAAGTACCTACTCCAAGTTCTTCACAGTAAAAGAGACCAAAACTGGTGGAGTTAATGGGCGTCACCCCTGGAGGGCCCACAGATAGTCCCGGGTGATGGGAGGGTGAGGTCGAGGGTTTTACACCAATCATGACTAAACGTGTTCCCAATTCCATACGCTCTACAAGTCAAGTGCAGAGAAACTAAAAGCATGATCCCTACCACAGGTAACGTAGACCTGAGATAGTGGAATTGTGTAGCAGCCATTGCATCACTCCCAGACTACAGTATCCTGTAAAAGCCACTGTAAGCATAATAATTGTAAATAGGAGATAGCTAAACCGCCCATCTTAGCTTCCGTGGTCACATAGAGATCAATGCATACAGGAAGGGTGTTATGGATAGTCCAGTCCACCAGGTGTCTTTACTGTTAGCCACTGGAAGACACCAATGTGCAGAGGCTTTCACTTAGCCAGCCAAAACAGGGATGCACTACAGAAATGATAGCAACATAAGATTAATGCCCACTAGGGTGTGTCGACATGTGCATGCCTCACAGGTGTCACAGGGGACATGACGGACCACTCTGAGCGGAGAACAGTGCGCTCACATAGTTGGAGTAAACTGTAGAATGAGTTTCTGGCATAAGATAAAACCACTTGAAAGCCCATGTGAGAACTCTCCTCCTCCAACAGTCAATCCTCTCAAGAGCTTAATTGAGTAAGGTATCAGGCTTAACTATATTGAGTTTTACCGCTTGCTTTACTCTTACCTGGTTCTAAGGTTCGATCATAGGTTGCAGATATTCAGTGCAGTTGCAACCTGGGGATCCATCCTCCTCCTGGTGCCCCATTCCATATAAGCAATGTTTATTGAGTTACTACACTACACACTCCACTGCAGGAGACTTTGTAGGCCCTCGCCTAGTGGGAAGTAGATAGAATATAGACAAACTAGAGGCCCTAACCGGGACTTGTATAGATGAACTAGATATAGGAAGGTGTTCATAAAACAATACGCTCTCCTGGTTAACTAGACTGATAGTTACTGGCAAGGCAGTGATGTGAAGAGGTTTCCACTCCTGCAGCTATTATTGAGACAACGCAGAGAAACTCAGCAGTATGGAGAGATTGCTGACCAAAGTGTGCCAACACGTGCACCCCCAGGGCGATATGGACCAGGTTCTGTACAACCTTTATTCAAGAATGGCATGCTTGAAGTGTTGAGGTGAACTGATAGGGGAGTGTCTGGTATAAATTCTAACTACCCGAATCTATGCAAGACCTCTACCACTCCAATACGAACAATGTATTCTCCTTGTATCTGAATTGATGCTAGTGTTTAGCCTAGTAATACTGACTTTTACCATTTACTTTACTCTTAGATTTGTCTATGAACTTGTCCTTCTAAGTTTGCAGTTGTTCCCTGCCATTGCGGTCTTGGGTCAATCTTCCTTGCAGTGCCCCTTTAACTCTAATGCTAATATCGGTACTATTTCACTCTGCTGGGCCTGAGGTTCTAACCATTTTGTGGTACAGCAGGTTTTCTTCATTTATCATGCATTATAGAATCAATACGACTAGAAATATGCTTTATTTTGAAGGGTTTAGGGTTTATATAACATATAGCTTAGCTTACAAGGTCCAGTTCAGTTAATGCAACGTGAAAATTGTAGCAGTAACAACCTATATGTAGAACTTCAGAGTAATACTTGCTTGAGTCCTGATTCTATGCTAGGTCCCAGTATGAAAGACAGGTGCATCCTGGCTTTCGGTATCGACACCGCTTTGTCCTAATTAGCAGTTTTCATCTTGTATGTTATGTGCATGGGACACCCTGGATGCATAGGATACAAGATTGATTTCTGGCTAATATACTCCAGCTAGGACAACAAGAAATTGGTCTTCTTTGAGTTGCATCTAGATATATTATATTGCCTCCATAGGTAGTAGTAGGAGCACAAGTTTCATCATACCCACAGTGTTGTCAGGCAAGGTCTGGTACTCTGTTGTCATTTTTCCTCCCTCCAGCCATTTGATCATATGCGATTGTTGCTTCTTCTCTACTGCCCACACTGTCAAGCTCATCATAGTGGTGAATTGACCATCTATTGTAGCCTGTGCATCTGGTAGTTATTGGTTGTTTGCTTATAGTGTAATGGGGACAGTGCTTGGATGATGGATCCTACAGTTGTGACAGCACCCCACCACTTCAAACGTATACCCAGAAGTTTACACAATTGTAACAGTAAAGTAATTGGTAAAAATCAATCTTGTTGACCCTGATGCTTCACTCAATTAAAGTCTCGAGAGGATTGCTTGTTGAAGCAGGAAAGTTCTCGCATAGATCTTCAAGCAGTTCTATCTTATACCAGAAACTGCCCCCTTAGTTTACTTCAACCATTTGGGTATACCCTTCTCCGCTAAGGCTGGTGCAACACATCTTCTTCGACACCTTGCAGATATGCATCTGTTGACCCACTCTGGTCAGCGTTCAACTCCGGCAGTTATCAGTTCTGTGGTGCATCTCCATTTGGCGCACTAGCCTGAAAGACTAGTGCCATATGTACCTTGCAGGTGGCTAACAGTCAAGACACCTGATGTATAACATGTTCGGTCCTGGCCTTGGTCACATAGTGGTACGATAGGAGCAGACAGCTTCTTACTGAACAAGAATCGAGCCCTGCTTTACTAACAAAGCGTTTGAAGGGGTGTAATAGGAGATCAAAGGAGCAACCATTCCATCAAGTATATTTAGAGTATTGTCAGTCAAAGTCTGCTGTTTCCATTGTCGGAACTAGAGGTCTTTAAGCACCGCCTATCGCTTATCTCCAGGATGAGCGATATTCCAAAACCTGGTATGTATCAACTAATAGGACACGAAACAATACAAGTATCAAATGATATGCTAAAAAACAAGCGTGAACCTTGTGTTTATCAACCAATAGCATACGGAGCAATACAAGTATCAAACGATACTGTGAACTCAAACATAAGACATTGTGTGTATCAACCAATAGCACACAAAACAGTACAAGCATCAAGCGATACTGTCAAACCAAACATAAAACCTAACCTAGTACCTGTCCTGATTATATCATAAACGTCACTACCGAGTACACCCTTCCCATATGCATTAATCTCTACGCAACTCTGCAAGCTACTGTGAGTCCTTTATCTATCTAGTATTTACGACCCCAGGACTTCCGGTGTCCTCCCCAGGTTACACTAGTCTTCTGGTACTCCAATGAGCACTACCCATGACCACCATCTCGGGCCCACCTTACACATGGTAGGAATGGTGCTTTTAGTGCCTCTACACTTCTCTTACAGAGCCTATAGTGTTAGGGACAGGTGTGGGTTTAATGTGTGTAAACCTCATCCAGTCGCCCGGGCACTACCCAGGACTTCCTTCAGGAGAGATACGGTTAACTCCCATCATCGCCATCAGTTTCAGTCCATTTTCTATGGAACAACATGGAGGATATACTCCACCCTCCACCCAATGCCCTCTTCTATCCGGTGTGAAGAGCCTCTGGTGGACCGGACGGCCGCGACGCATGCGGAGTTGCCAGCAGGTCTACAAAGATTCCCCTTTGCCAGACTACCTATGAGGGTGTAACCATTATCCCATGATGTGCGCACCTCAAGGTGGGTCTGGAGGGGCATGGTAGAAATAAGGTCTCCAATTCATATCCTCTCCACAGCTGTGTAGCTTGCCCAATAGCATCTTCTGGAAACACCAATTCCTGTATTATGCATGGCCATCTGTGATAACCATTGGTGTTATTTCCCTCACACACGCGCAGCACCTTCATATTCCAAGTATGAGTAACCCATATTCGCAGAGAGGGTAACCTGAGTCCCGAGGCCCAGTACCTAACACCCCTGGGTAGGGTAAACTACTCTGGAGGTCATGGTAACTTTACCCAGTCACCCTGTCAATCCCTATAGTGCAGATAGACTTCTCTCCCCTCCATCTGTCCAGTTATCCAGCCACGTAGGGTAACCAGTCCTCAGCTAATCGTTAGGCACGCCAACAGCTCCAAAGTCTAGATACTTTCTTTCTCATAACAGAATTCAGATCATCAGGCTTCTGTGGGTCAAACCCTCGTCTATCCGCATGGTCCGACCAATATGCCTCACTACTGCCTGCCTGGGTATACATTCGGTCTGCCATAGCTCACCCATGCTACCTTACTCCAAGTGGTAAGTAACCTAGTAGAGTGCTGTTGTCCTGTTCAATATCTATTGCTAGGTTTTAGAACCTATTTCAGGAATGCATTATATTCTTTTGCACTTGCTAAACCATGTCCAGTTCATAATGTGGTGCTTCCTGGACGTTGACATTCTTAAACCTGTTCTGGCGTACATTCTTGCAGATTACTCTTATCCTACCTCCACCTTTGTTACAGCTTTCAATATTAGGGATTAGGTATTTGCCTGCTGTTTCTCAGAGCAAGGATTTCGAATATATAGTCTTAGTATTGTGGCACTCCTTTCGGTAATCTGGGAGAAAAAAGACCTTTCCGGCTACTAGATGAATTTCACAATTTTCCCCTATCTCCTGCAGATATGTTAGTTTCTTTTCTTGCAGATTTGCTTCCTTTGCTACACCTGCCACCTTGAACTGCGTCCAGTTGGGCTGACACTTATACTGACAACTTTCCTACCATGTGTGGAACTGATGCTGTTGTTGCTTTTCCTCATGTTGTGGAGTCATAATTTGTATCTGAGAATAAACTTGCATTCCAGTCACACTCATGCAGGACAACACGGCTCGATAGTCAACTTCCTTGTAGAGAGGACCCAATTCAACCATCTACTTCTGCTACTTCAGAGAGTGTACGGTTGTTATAAGTTAAACTTTGTTGTCGCTATTTATTATGTCTCCGCATGACGTGCCTTGTACAATCCACTATCTTGGTCGATAGTTGTATAGCCTGTCATCAGAAGTCTTTATAATCAGTGACAAGTTTAATTACCATTGTGCCATACCTCACCGCTGCAATAGTGGGGTTGTCAATGGGCATACTCAATGGGCACGATCAGCGGGTGTGAACAATTAACCACAATCAACGTGTGCAAACAATTAATCACGATCAACTGGTACAAACCTTTAACCATGATTAACCATGAGAATTGTAAAGTAAATTAAATAATAAAAATACTCAATACCTTGTATAACCTCCCCTTACTTCCAAAACTGCAGCCACCCTATCAGGCATTGATTTCCACCACTTCTCAAAAAACCCCTCAGGAATTGTCTCCCAAACTAATAGTAATACATGTGCCTGCCTTTTCTTAACAGCTTCCTTTCCTCTGTGGGTATTTCCAATCCTTAGATACTGCTGGTGCAATAGCTCTTTAAGCTCCACCCATGCATGCACAATAGGATTCAAACCAGATGAATATGGAGGGTGTTCTTCAACCTCAATACAGTTTCTCTCCAACCAATCCATAACACTATAAGTCTTATGAACAGGAGTATTGTCTTGCTGAAAAAGAATATCTTGCATACCAAAAGAAATCACTTTGATGAATAGCGGGAAAAAGATCCCTTCTCAAGAGCCTAACATACCTGATCTTATTGGTATTTTGAGTAATAGGAACCAAAGAACATTTTCTCTTCTCCTAAAAGCAACCCTAAACCATAAGAGAAATTCGTTTATCCTTCTCCTTAGGATGAATACAATTAGACAGCCACTTCTCTCTAGGTTTTCTGAAAACCCATTGTTGTCTTGGATCCTTGGATTTCTCCACACCACATTCATCACTCCAAATAACTGCTTCAAAATCCTCCCCTGTCCAGTCTTTATAAACTGTAGCCCACTTGTGTCTCTTTGCCACATGCTCAGTCTTGAGCTTTGGTCTTGCTTTGGCTAGCCAGTTCTTGATATTGACTTCTCTGAGCACTCTGTCAACTATTTTACTTATTAGCCAATCATGTCCTATCACTCATAGTAGCACCAGGGCTGGGATGTTACCTGTAGAAAGGGAAACACAGAGCGCATATTTATCCCTGAAATCAGATCTGGTCATTTTCCGGTTGGACTTAGCTGTCCGGACAATTGCGCAATGTTGCTCATGGCTGAGCACTGGACTACAACCAGGGTGAGCAGCCCTTTCTAGTGCTTGCAGCTCACATGCTCGGACAATGAAGCTTTTAACTATAGTCCAGGGGCGCCAAATAGTTAGAGCAACAAGGGCAATATTGCGGAGGCAGTAGAGAAAGCCAATAATTATGCCTTTTTCAATGTTGGACATCTCTCTTCACTTGGTTTTGGGAGTTCTTTTTTGTTTGGTGCTGCGGGGTTTGCATATCCAGAGTTGTAAGCCATGGTAATAGGGAAAAACAAAATGAGAAGCAGGAGGGATGAATTGTATTGTTGTTCATGGTCAGAAGGGTCTGGCTTTTTTTGCGCAAGGCAGCTGACTAAGTATCACGAACACTTCTGACCACTGGCTGGACATATGAACCTTTAAAAGTGTCAAATGTGATACTTTCTACAAGACAGTACTTTTAAACTCTAGTGAGAATAGCATAGCCTGAATTGTCAAAAACCCCTGTTCTCATGTTTACCATCTTGACCATTAAGCATTCAAGGCGTCTGTCTGAAGACCTGTTTATAGGAGTTCTTCTAACACTGTAGCTAGTTAGATCAGTAGTTAAAGTGGCAAAGTCATATGTTAGAAGATACAAAGAAAATGGTATCAAGAGCTTATTCTCCTGGGTCCCTTCCACTTTTTTTATACTCACACTTCCTATTTCTGTAACCCTGGGATATAAAACTATAACCTTATTCAACGTCCTTATGATACAGTTATGTGCCCTAACTGCGTCATATGTGTGAAACCTATAACTCAGGATCCCGGCTATGTATGAAAGTCAGGACATCATCGGACTCATGACTGTAAGTTGCTCAAGTATACTAACCAGTAACCACCAAGCAGTAAAAACCCACAACCTCAATATAAGTCATAGTGCGATATCTTCTAAGACCTTGTAACTCTGTCTGTTAAGTCCGCTATAATATGACCAACTAACCACCTGATTCACTATTTGTATCAACTAGTCGTGCGTAGGGCACCCTGATCAAACGTCCACATAATAGTACTTGTACAAGGCCTGACCACCTAGAGCCATCTACAGCTGAACTTGACACAAGGTAATGGATGGTGGCAGAGCCTCTGAAACACGATAGCATATCCTCGACAGAATACTACTGTGTTGGGTGCTGGGTATATATTCATGAAACATAGGCATGCAATTAGTTCCTATAGACAGCTAGAAGTCCTAGATGGTTGACCATGAAATAGTGTGAGACGAACTAGCAAAACTCTTACAAGGACAGGTACAGAGCTCACAAGATAGGGAAGATCAAGGTAGAGTATTATTCTAAGAAAGATGGGCTGGAAGTGTACTTGAAAAGGGTCCACCAAGTATGAAGAATCCAGGGCACAGATGCTTGGGTATGGCGGATATGGGAGGAAGAGGGGAAATATAGGAAAATTGTTCGGCGTTGTAAAACCCCCGGGAGAAAAACTGACAACCATAGAGCACTACTTGACCCGGTCTAAGGGTTATTCCAAACTAGGAAAACACTAGTGTTGTGTGAGAACAGGGGATCAAGAAACAATTATGAATTGTTAAGCATACATACATCACCTTGCATATGATGAGTAAGGAGTTCATAAAGGAATAGAGGCTCTGGTAGATGGTACAATAGCTGGGAACGAACCAGGAAGGGGGTGGTAGAAGTGGTTCAAGGATGTTAAAGTCTGATGGGCCTCAGGCTGGGGGTTCTAAAGGGGAGGGTCCATGCAGAGTTCTAGGCAAATAGTGCAAGGCACACCGCGGTAGACGAGACAAGATAGAAGAGCAAGTGTCACAGCAGGACACATTTGTATCAAGGCTGAAGCAGTTGAAGGACAAGGTCATGTGGATCAGAAGCAGAGTTCAGAGGTTCTGATGACATGATAAAGAAACAAACTTGTAATTCCTAAGTACAGGTGTAGACAGGAAATCACGAGATTGCAGAAGAAAAGTAAATCTAAGAGGAGCACAGGACTTTATATACCCCAGGAAAATCCTCCCCTGATAAAGTGCTAGCATCCTTAACATCTCTAACCCTTCCCTCCTGCACAGCCGTGATCTTCTGGCAGTTTGCATGAGGTTCTATTATGTAAAACCTTGGCTAACCACTCCTTTCACTGACAGTGCAATTATCCTCTCTCAGGTTGCCAGGGATGCGAGCAACACCCCAATAGTATCGATCCACTACCAGGTGACCATGAGACTGGCTCCCCTCCACTACACCAAAGACATCAGAGGTGCACACCTATTACTCAGGAAGGGGGCCTGGTTTCTTTGGGTAGTAGTGGTGGAACTGGTCGATTGCCAGTAGCCCATTGACAGTGTTGGCTGGTTCCAGGTGGCTTCCTCATATTCCCTCCATGTAAACTGCTATCTCAGCCCTCACTGTACAAGTTTGTGATCCTCCACCTCCTCTGCCCACTATTCCTTTTCTCCATCGACTTCAACTGGTGCCGGGGGAGGGGCAATCTGCCATGGAAGGCAGTTCTCCTCAATCAGCTCAAGCAAGGAAACATGAAACACGTTGTTGTAACGACCCAGCATACGTGAGCTATGGCAGCCGGAACCTACACCCATACAGGTAGCCCGGAGGCGAACTGGTAGGAACCGGCAGGCAAGTGAGTACTTGACCTACGGAGACCCGATGGCCCGGGCTCCGAGATGAGCAGACTTAGTGGACAAAAGTATTTAGGTACATGGCTACGCCCAAGGTTGGTGTCAGCGTACTTAGGGACCTATGAAGGGCCAATACACAGCTAGGCTGGGTAACTAGAGAAAGGCCGAATGTGTCTATCCCCGGAAGTGGGATAGACAGGGTAACAGGAGAAAATCCACTTGTCCACCGGACAAGATTACCCTACCCACAGAACAGGGTTACCCTGCCTTGAGGCTTGGATTACCCTGTTCAAGGACCTGAGTTACCCTACCTGCCAATACGAAGTCCCTCGGGGAGTTTGGGAAAAATGACTGGAATGTTTGTCACACGAAGCCATGCATAATACTGGAATCTGGGGTTCCGGGAGATGCTATTGGGCGAGCTACGCAGCTACGAAGAAGCTGTAAATTGAAGACATTATTCCTATCATGCCCCTCCGGCCCCGCCTTGAGGCCCGGACGTCATGGGCAAACGGTTGCGTAGTTGTGTGCAGTCTAGCAAAGGAGGATCTTTGCAGACCCGCTTGCAACACCGTATACGTTGCTGCCGTCCGGTCGACCGTAAGCTGTTCGCAGGATATATAAGGGGGCATAGGGTGGAAGGTGGAGTACCTCCTCCAAGTTGTTCGGAGTAAAACGGACCAAAACTGACGGAGTTAACGGGAGTTAACCGTGGGGGTCCCGAAGGTAGTCCCGGGTGGTGCCGGGACGACTGGGAACGTTTTGCACCTACCACGCCCAAGGATGTCCCCAACGCCATAGGCTCTGAGAGGGAAGTGCAGAGACACTAAAAGCATGATTCCTACCGCAGGTAAGGTGTATCCGAGGTAGTGGTCGTGGGTAGCGCCCATTGGATCACTCCTGGACCACCGTACCCTGCGGAAGACACCGGAAGCCCGAGACTCGTAAATAGTAGATAGATAAACCGCTCACGGTAGCTTCCGGCGTCAAGAAGAAATCAACGCGCATGGGAAGGGTGTCATAGATAGTCTAGTTCAGCAAGGGGTCTTGACAGTTAGCCACTGGCAAGTCCCCGATGCGCAGAGGTTTTCACTCCGGCGGGCAGAATGGAAATGCGCCGCAGAAACGATATGCACATATGGTGAACGCCGACTAGAGCGGGTCGACACATACATGCCCGAAGGGGGTGTCAGGAGACGTGTCGGACCGCCCTTAGCGGAGAAGGGTGTGCTCGAATAGTTGGAGTAAACTGATGGGGGAGTTTCTGGCATAAGATAAAACTACCTGAAAGTCTATGCGAGAACTCTCCTACTCCAACAATCAATCCTCTCGAGACCTTAATTGAGTGAAGCGTCAGGCTTAACGATATTAAGTTTTACCGTCTACTTTACTCTTACATCTGTGTGAACTTTTGGCGATAAGTTTGAAGTTGTTTGGTGCGGTCGCAACCTTGGGATCCATCTTCCTAGGGGTGCCCCCGTTACAGTATATCGTTAAGCGAGCTCCTCGCTTAACTCCTCTCCTGATTAATTGTTTTTCGACCTTCGGCACTGACCTTGCGTGAATACTGGTAACCTTGTCTCGAACAAGTAGCCCAGGGTGGAAAGCGCAATGGCTAGTATCGAACGTCGACCTAGAATGGAATCCAACTCGGATTCAGACCTTGACCTTGACGAGAACTCCGCCAACACATTTCGTGCTTCGGTGTTCGCGGACGTCCGCGGTATTGAATGGGACGGTCACCAATTGCTCCTGGAGGCCGCCCCTATTCAACTACCTGATGAATGTGTTGATCTTATGATTACAGACCCTCGCGCTGCGGCGCTTTCGTTCTTCCAAGACGCCGCCCTCGTCCACAACATGCTCCCTCCTCCACCGCAAGGAGTACCCTTTAGCGAGTTCTCCCGCGAGTTCGTCGAACCTTACATCGTCCGGGAGGTATCCAAGTCGATTGAGGATGCGAAGCGGGAACTGAAGAACTGGAATGCCCAGCAGCAGCAGGTGTTCCGTAAACAGATTACTACGGCAGCGGTGGAATGGATGAAGGTACAGCAGGAGGCATACCTGCGAATGTTAAGAGACCAGAAGGCATTGAAGGATCGTATGGCAGCGCTGGAAAGGGCCTTCGCGGGAGGTTATAGTATTGATGCTGAGAATGACGTACTGATGATAGAGGCGGCGCCCCCACTCCCACTTGTCCACACGAAGCTGGAGAACTTCGGGATGGAACTGGCTATGAGAGCCCGGGATGAACAGTGGAGGGCGTACCTAAGCCCCGTGGGCATACGGATGTTGGAAAGCCTCAAGGGGGAAGGATACAGTTATACCTCGTCCTTCACAAGAGCATCAACAGGCTCGCTGTCTGTCCCCTCCTCGATCGCCCGCAGTCGTTCAGGAAGTCCGGCGATTGGACCAACCGATGGGCGTCGGGTTAAGAAAAGGACGTCCAAGCCAAAGGGTATCACAGCACCAGATACACCTGACCCTACTCCTCGGCCGACCCCCGCTCCCATTAACCCCCCTGCAACACCGTCGGTTGCAACTCCCGTACCTCCTATTGCTGCCCCAAGACCCACACCTTTACCAGTTTCATTGCCCCCTCCTGATACCTTCCCTGTCGCAGCTTTCCCGCCAACAGTATCGGCTACCCCAGGGTACCGACCGCTGCGTGCGGCTTCACCTGGATTCTTTGAACAGGTCAGGCGCCAGGAAGAGCGAGCACCCATGGCTCCATCACGAGGGACTCCGATCCCCGGACCTGGGACACCCGCTCGTTCCGTTCCTTGGGCACCCGTGATTCCTTCTGCCCCCTCAAAACCAACTCTTCCCTCCATCCTCCCCACGATCACTAGTGGTGAGTCGGACAGCCAAGACGAGTACTGTCTGTCGGGCTGCAAGTCGGAAGAAACCCGTATGGGGTGGATTCATTACCACACGTACGGGTGCAGGAAGGGACCACGGACCCCGGTAAGGCACCGAAGAAGACAGAAGGAGGGAGACGGACGACCAACATGTGGGTACTGTGGGTCATGGAGACACGCGGGGCCCCCAATGCAACCTTTGAGTTGTCCAGAGCTTCAGTCGTTTCTGGCGATGACTCAGGCGGCTCCGAACCCAACTCCTGAGAGTGGGCAACGACCTGTTCCACCACCGGCATCAGTACCATCAGGGGCTAACCCCCCCGAGGATGGGAATCAGGATGGCCAGGAGGAAAGGTTTGATGGGTATGATAGACCCCGCGAGACCCCAGGTGGAAATACCGGGGGTAGTGGAGGTGGAAATGGACCACCTGTCGGTGGTACTACGGGAGCAGGTGGAGATCCTGGGGACTCTGACCATGATAGCTCGGATGATGATGATGCCGACTCTCTCCCTGATTTGACTCCCTTTCTTGGCGCTCGCAAGGATGACTGGAGCGACGAGAAGAAACGACGGTGGGACCGCCGTGCTAAGAAGCTGTCAAGGGAACTACGGAGCAGGGCGGCTGCACGACCATCATCTAGACAACGGCAGAAGAAGCCGGAAAAGCTGAGCGGCATTCCGGCGTTTAAGGGAAAGGTCACCGAACTCGCCAGCTTCCTGACGCTGGTAGAGGTTAAGTTCGAGTACTTTGCTGGGTGCAGGTTGACCGATATGGACAAGGTAAACCTGGTGATCCCCCTTCTAGAAGATACTGCCCGAACATGGTATCTTGGGCTGCACTCCCACATCAATAAGGAGGCAGCCAAGCGTACCGGAGTTCCAGTTAATAACAGTAACCCGTTAAGAACGTGGAAAGGATTCCGGGAACGGCTTGAACGGAGTTTCGGCGGTGACCAAGCGGAACGAGACCGATCCCTCCTTGAGTGGCGAGACCTAGTGATGAAGCCACATCACATCGATGAGTACCTGGACAAGATAATTGACTATATGTATAAGCTTAGCTATACAGACCCTGTGCAGGTACGAGATAAGGTACGGTCGGGCATTACTCAAGAAGTGAGGAACGCGTGGGCACTGAAGGAGCCCCATCCCACCGACTTGAACGACTACCTTGATCTTCTTCGGAAGGTTGGACACACACTGGAAGACAACACCCGGTTCAGCAACCGAGTTATCCACCCTGTCCAACGGTCTCAACCAACGGACAAGAAGGAGGATAGGTCCTCAACTTCCGGAAGGTTTAAAAAGAAGGATAAAGGTTCGGGCAGACAGAACCAGCGGTCTGCCAAACCTACTAATTTCAATGCGGGGAAACAGGCAAAGCCGGGGACTTCTGAGTATGCCCTGGCGCATAAGGAAATCCCGTCGACTTTGACCGAACGTCGGAGAAAGCACAACCAGTGCACCAAGTGTGGACAAACGGGTCACTTTTGGAGAAAGTGCACCGCGACGTCCCCAGTCGTTAGTTCGTCCAAACAGGCTCGTGGGTTGAAACGGTCAGCCCCGGTAAGCGAGCCCTCAGGTACGGACAAGCGACTAAAGCGCATTGAAGCGCCACCTCCGGCTACCTCGTCAAAGATACTTGAAGTCCGACAGGCATCACCTCAGATTATGGAGGTTGATACTGACGGCTCAGAATAGGTAAGACCCCATTCTGTGTAAGGTAGAACCTTAATAACCTGTATCCATAGACCCCTGCGGGATGGATGAAAAGGAGCCCCGGAAGTGGCTTCTGGGATGGGTAAGTACCCCTCTACTGCATGAACGACCCTGATGCTGACTACACCCAGGTGGTGTGGGCAGATAGATGTTGAAGGCCGTATGCGGTGGACAGGGTGATCTCTCCTTTGTGGGTTTTCAGGTTATTTCCTTTGTTCTAGTTATTTGTATTTCTTTCAGGATTTCTTTACTGGGACGGACAAGTCATAGGGTATTATTTTCGGTTGAGGCTGGGAGAGATCTCGCTCGCGGAGACGCTCGACATTGGGGAAGCAAGGTTGCTTCGCTTGGAACCGGTCCAAGAGCGGACCTCTACCCACCTCGGGAAAATTTGTTATGGTTAGTACAAGCGGGATTAGTTCAGGCTGGACTTGATTGAATAAATGATACTATGATCAAGTTTACCTGAGGAGGGTTTAGTACCCGAAATCATGCTGGCGTGATAGTAAACACCCTAGCTATTGATAACACGATTCCCAATCCCTTAACGTTTACCGACCCGTTGTGGCCGCTCTTGTGTCGAAAGGCAAGAGATCAGAATTAGTAAGCCAAGATGACTAAGTCCCTAAGACAAGTGAAGAGGCAGAAGCGTGATAACTTGCCTCGCCATACCAAGTCTATCCACCTGAGGGTAAGGCTAGACTGGAAGATTGGAGCTAGACAGGTAAGCGCTGAGGCGCTCCTGCTACTCGACAGTGGAGCTACTGGGCCAGTGCTTAGTAGCCGATGGGTTAAACAAACGCAGGCACCATGTGTACGACGAAAGGTACATGTGCCGATAAGCGACGCAAGCGGTAATCACATTCCGGGGTCAGGTCTGCACTATACCAAATCATTGGACATGAGAATAGGCGACCACCATAACGAAATGCGGTTTGAAGTCGCGGACATGCCCGACACCAAGGTGGACGGGTACCTACCTATGTCTTGGTTGAAGGACCATAATCCCGACATAGATTGGAAGACAGGATCACTAACCTGGCGCTCAGATTTCTGCAAGGCTAATTGCCTGGCAGAGCAGGGGCGGTTAGTGTTCATGACCGATGAAGAGTTGCTAGCTGAAGACCCTAGTAATGTGTACCTATTGGGAATTGTACAATTCTCCGATGAGGAAGGTGCTGACATTACCGTCAAGCTACTCCCTGAGTATAAGGACTACGGGGACATCTTCAGTCAAGAACGGATTGAGGCCTTGCCGGAGCACTCAAAGTATGACCATACGATCGAGTTGCTACCCGGGACTCAACCTCCGTTTGGGCCTATCTATCTGTTATCGGAAAAGGAGCTTAAGGCACTCCGGGAATATCTCAATGACATGCTGCGAACGGGGAAGCTACGGCGATCCAGTTCCTCAGCAGCAGCCCCTATCCTCTTTGTGCCAAAACCAGATGGTACATTAAGACTGGTAATAGATTACCGAGGGCTGAACAAAATCACGGTGAAGAGCAAGTATCCTCTACCGCTGATGAATGAACTGCGAGATAGGTTAGGAAAAGCCGTTGTGTTCACTAAGTTGGACTTGAAAAACGGCTACTATCTTCTGAGGATGGCAGAAGGAGAGGAATGGAAGACGGCCTTCCGGTGCAGATATGGACTGTATGAATACACGGTCATGCCGTTTGGGTTATGTAATGCCCTGGCAACTTTCCAGAGCATGATAAATGAGGTCTTTCGGGATCTTATGGATGAAGGAGTCATCGCATACATGGACGACATCCTGATCTACTCCGAAACTATGGAAGAGCACGTCGCGATGGTAAGGCGTGTGATGGAGAAATTGCGGAAAGCTAGACTATGTGTAAGTATGAAGAAGTCCAGTTTCCACCAACGGGAGGTTGAATTCCTCGGATATAGGATCTCCGATATGGGGATCTCTATGTTGTCGGAAAAGGTGCAGACAATCAAAGACTGGGCACCTCCGACATGCGTCGTCGACGTTCAAAGCTTTATGGGCTTTGCCAACTTCTATCGTCGGTTCATAGAAGGGTTCAGCAAGATAGCGAAACCCCTCACGGACTTGACAAAGAAGGATGTCCGATGGGAATGGACACCTGCATGTGAGCAGGCCTTCAATCATTTAAAGGAAGCGTTCACGTCCAAACCTATCCTAGCACATTTTGACCCTGAACGGCCAACACGGCTAGAAACCGACGCTAGTGACTTTGCATTAGGAGCCGTTCTCTCCCAGTTATGTGAGGATGAGAGATGGCATCCGGTGGCCTACCATAGTAGGAAGTTTCACCCAGCAGAGATTAATTATGATGTCCATGACAAGGAAATGACAGCCATCGTGGCGGCGTTCAAGGAATGGGATCATTTGCTACGCTCGGTAACGGACCAGTTGGTGATCTATACGGATCATAAGAACTTGGAGTACTTCAATAGTACCAAGGTCCTTAACCGAAGGCAGCACCGCTGGGCTGAATTCCTGCAACCATTTAACTTCAAGGTGGTTTACCGAGAAGGACGGTTGAATGAGAAGGCGGATGCTTTGTCGCGGCGTAGGGACTACCGCCCTGAAGGGGGGAGTGATTTTCCGCCACAGTCGTTTTTTCGCCCCGGACAGTGGGTCGGGAGCCAGGAACGGGACATCTTGCGACCACAGGTGTTGCAAGTGTGCCAGGGATTTCGGCTCAAGTCGTCCTTTTTGGATCAGTTGCGGGTAGCGATAAGCGAAGACCAGGAGTACTTAAGGATCCTGAAGGCAACAGCTGCAGGTGACAAAGAGGTTGACCGACATTTCACGACGGAAAAGGGCTTACTCCTGTACAAGAACAGGTGGTATGTTCCCAAGGGTCAGAATCTGAAGCAGACAATCATGAAGGCAGAACATGACTCCCGAATCGCGGGACACTTCGGGACTTACAAAACCATTGGCAGGGTGAGGGCTAACTTCTACTGGCCTAAGATGGATGAGCATATCACTGACTATGTGCGGACATGTGATGCATGCCAAAGAAATAAATCCATCAGGCACAAGAAGTTCGGGCTGCTGGAACCTATCGATGTTCCTATGCGGCCTTGGACAGCAATTTCAATGGATTTCATTGTCGCGCTGCCAGAGTCCGAAGGGTATACCAAGATCTGGGTCATAGTAGACAGGTTTTCGAAAATGGCCCATTTCATACCCCTGACCACTGAGGTACCTATCAAGGAGCTTGCCTTGATATTCCTGAAGGAGGTTTGGCGCCTTCATGGACTGCCAGAGTCAATCATCTCCGACCGAGATAGCCGATTCACATCCAAGTTCTGGATGAGTCTGATGCACTTGCTGCAAGTGAAACTAAACGTTTCGACTGCATTCCACCCAGAGACTGATGGGCAAACCGAGAGGGTTAATCAGACACTGGAGCAGTACCTGCGTAGTTACTGCTCCTATCAACAGGATGACTGGGTCTCGCTGCTACCCCTTGCGGAGTATGCGTATAACACCTCAACATCAGAATCCACCAGGTTGTCACCATTTGAGATCAACTATGGGTTCAACCCACGAACAAACTGGTCGGGTGTTGTGTCTGACAACCAAGGGATACACCCAAGTAGTGAACTCTTGGTTAAGGAATGGGAAGGAACCTGGCAACAGATTCGAGAAACGATTAAACGGGCACAGGAAAGGCAGCGGAAATGGCATGACCAGAAACGGCTGCCATCCCCGGACTATGTTACCTTGGAAGATGTGGCTGCTGGGCGGGCTAAGAAAGCGGACCGCGTGATGTTGAACCGGAAGAACATCCGCACCAAGCGTCCCATGGAGAAGCTGGACCACCGGATGTTTGGCCCTTTCGTGGTCAAACGTCGGGTGGGTACCCGAGCATACGAACTCCAATTGCCCACCCGATGGAGCATCCACCCGGTTTTCAATGTCACGCTGCTGGAACCCTATCGCGAGGATCCGGAATCGGGTAGGATCAAGGAGATCCCTACCCCAGAGCTCGTGGACAATGAGCCCAGTTACGTCATCGAAGCTGTTGTGGACAGTCGCTGGTATGGTGGAACAAAGGCGAAGTTTCCGTCGCGCTTTGTCCAATACCTGGTTTCATGGGAAGGCTATGGAGCTGAGGAGAACTCGTGGGAGCCCTATGAGATGCTAGAAGGGACAGGCTTACAGGCCATGCTAGATTTCCACCAAAGATATCCGTCCAAGCCCAGGGACCATCGGGTCTTGGGGGAATCGAGTCGTGGAAACAAAAGACGACGCTAAACGGTCCGGGACGGACCGTAGAGAAGAGGGGAGTGATGTAACGACCCAGCATACATGAGCTATGGCAGCCGGAACCTACACCCATACAGGTAGCCCGGAGGCGAACTGGTAGGAACCGGCAGGCAAGTGAGTACTTGACCTACGGAGACCCGATGGCCCGGGCTCCGAGATGAGCAGACTTAGTGGACACAAGTATTTAGGTACATGGCTACGCCCAAGGTTGGTGTCAGCGTACTTAGGGACCTATGAAGGGCCAATACACAGCTAGGCTGGGTAACTAGAGAAAGGCCGAGTGTGTCTATCCCCGGAAGTGGGATAGATAGGGTAACAGGAGAAAATCCACTTGTCCACCGGACAAGATTACCCTACCCTCAGAACAGGGTTACCCTGCCTTGAGGCTTGGATTACCCTGTTCAAGGACCTGAGTTACCCTACCTGCCAATACGAAGTCCCTCGGGGAGTTTGGGAAAAATGACTGGAATGTTTGTCACACGAAGCCATGCATAATACTGGAATCTGGGGTTCCGGGAGATGCTATTGGGCGAGCTACGCAGCTACGAAGAAGCTGTAAATTGAAGACATTATTCCTATCATGCCCCTCCGGCCCCGCCTTGAGGCCCGGACGTCATGGGCAAACGGTTGCGTAGTTGTGTGCAGTCTAGCAAAGGAGGATCTTTGGAGACCCGCTTGCAACACCGTATACGTTGCTGCCGTCCGGTCGACCGTAAGCTGTTCGCAGGATATATAAGGGGGCATAGGGTGGAAGGTGGAGTACCTCCTCCAAGTTGTTCGGAGTAAAACGGACCAAAACTGACGGAGTTAACGGGAGTTAACCGTGGGGGTCCCGAAGGTAGTCCCGGGTGGTGCCGGGACGACTGGGAACGTTTTGCACCTACCACGCCCAAGGATGTCCCCAACGCCATAGGCTCTGAGAGGGAAGTGCAGAGACACTAAAAGCATGATTCCTACCGCAGGTAAGGTGTATCCGAGGTAGTGGTCATGGGTAGCGCCCATTGGATCACTCCTGGACCACCGTACCCTGCGGAAGACACCGGAAGCCCGAGACTCGTAAATAGTAGATAGATAAACCGCTCACGGTAGCTTCCGGCGTCAAGAAGAAATCAACGCGCATGGGAAGGGTGTCATAGATAGTCTAGTTCAGCAAGGGGTCTTGACAGTTAGCCACTGGCAAGTCCCCGATGCGCAGAGGTTTTCACTCCGGCGGGCAGAATGGAAATGCGCCGCAGAAACGATATGCACATATGGTGAACGCCGACTAGAGCGGGTCGACACATACATGCCCGAAGGGGGTGTCAGGAGACGTGTCGGACCGCCCTTAGCGGAGAAGGGTGTGCTCGAATAGTTGGAGTAAACTGATGGGGGAGTTTCTGGCATAAGATAAAACTACCTGAAAGTCTATGCGAGAACTCTCCTACTCCAACAATCAATCCTCTCGAGACCTTAATTGAGTGAAGCGTCAGGCTTAACGATATTAAGTTTTACCGTCTACTTTACTCTTACATCTGTGTGAACTTTTGGCGATAAGTTTGAAGTTGTTTGGTGCGGTCGCAACCTTGGGATCCATCTTCCTAGGGGTGCCCCCGTTACAGTTGTGTGTTCCTGTCGAGGCAGGGGGATCGAGGGGAGATGTATGGGTGCCTAACAAAGCGGTGACAAGGTAGGGGCCACAATGTCTATTGTCGAGCTTCCGAGAGGGTTGGCTGGTCACAATGCTTCTGGGGTTGAGCTAAACTTCGTCACCCGCTCAGAAGGGGACTGCCATTAGGCCATCTCGGTTGGCATACCCTTGTTCATAATCCTGTGCATAGTTGATTTTGGAGAAAAGATAGCTCTGGATGTCCTTCAGATACCAAGTGAAGACTGTAGCTGCAGACATCACTTGTGATCCTTCCAGAGTGTCTAGATATCCATCCAGTGGTCAGAAACATGGTTGACAAAGAACGGGGATAGGACCCTAGATTCAGACTCATTGTTGCACAATGTGTATACCGCCATTGGAAGCCTAAGGCCCCAATCGTCCTGTTGATAGGTGACGTAGACTCACAGGTATTGCTTCACAATAGCATTCATTCATTCTTTCAGTCCAGTAGTCAGTCTGGGGATGGTAGGCTATTGTGAGTTTGCAGGATACCTGGACCTGATCACAAACCACATCCTAGAATACTGAGGGAAACTTAGTACCGCAATTTGTAGTGATAGTAGCAAGAAGGCGGCAGTATTTCCATAGGTGTTTGGGGTACAATTGGGCTATGGTAGGAGCATCGATCATTCTGTTGCAGGGAATCGCGTGCTACACCTTGGTTAAGGTATGCGCAAGGATTACAATGGTATCATTGCCCAGACTCCAGAGTAGGCTGGTAACAAAGTCCAAGGAGACATACTCCGAAGCCTTGTTGGAGACAGGTAGTGGACTCTGTATGCCAAACATAGTATGCTTAATGTATGACTCCTGGGGAAAGTCTGACAGTTCTGCCGGAAACGACTTTTGTCTCGATCCATACCTGGCCCGTAGAACTGGCAGAAACATATTCACACATTTTGGGCCTACCAGGGTCTTCGGCCACTTGGCAATTGGGGAGTCTCTTAGACCAGTCGCAGCTGCAAGGTCTGATGGTGGGATGCATATCCGTGGTCATGGTACAGTAGCCGGTTCCCCTCCATATGGTATTCCACAAGGGAGATAATACAGGTATGTCATTCATCTTGGTGCAATGCCTTCGGAATCTGTGTCGGGGTCAGGTCTGTATGATATACTTCCCCTCATCAATGCCCCATGGGATATGGTACTGTGGGCAGCGTGATGTTCACCAACAAACCCATGTCCTTGGGCTTCAATACTGCCTGTGTCTGGTGTTCTTATCTTTGCGCTTCTTCCTTCTCTTGCAGTCCTTGCATCAGGGTTAATGCATCTGCTTTTCAATTGAGCTTTCCTGGCTAGGATTCAATGTGATAGTCAAATTGGGTAAGGAACTCTAACCACCAGGCTCATTTACAGTGGAAGAGTCAGTTGGTGTTGAACCACTTTAGGTTGCCATGGTTGGTCAGGATTGTAACCTTACGCCCTGTGAGATGGAGTCGGCATTCCTTAAAAGTGTGGAGTATGGCCATGAGTTCCCCGTCATCTACGTCATAGTTGCATTCAGCCAGAGTGTGCTTGGGGGAGTCGAAGGCAATGGTGTGAAGCCCCCTGGAGTCCTCATGTTGGGACACAATGCCAACGGATAGATTGCCTAAGGTGTCGGTTGAGATGATTACCATTTTGAAGAAATCCAAATAGACTAAATCATGGTAGGTCGTGAAGGCAGTCTCTGGTTTCTCGAAAGCATGCGGACGCCGAGGGGTCCGAAGAAATGGTTGATGCTTTTTCATGAGTGCTGTAATGGGCCGGGCGGGATGGCAATAAGAATTTCTGGACAAGTGATAGAATTTATCAAATCTCGTGCTCGTACGCAGAGCCCCTACAGCCGTGGGTGTAGGCCATGCGATTATGGTTTCCACCTTACCGTTGTCTATCCTGATCTCTGGGGTAGTGATAATAAACCCATGGTAGTCAACTTGATCCACATGGAACACACACACCTGGGACGTAACCTCTAACTGAGTATCGGCTAGGGCTTTCCAGATGGGATGGATGCACTCGATATGTTCCTTCTGCATCTCACCGTTGATGGGAATATCATCCAAATTGGTCGTACAAAAAGAGTACAATCTAGGCTGTAGTGCCTTATTAATTTATGGCTGAAAGGTGGTAAGGGCATTAGTGAGACCAAACAGCATGACCTTGGATTCATATCAGGCATATCGGGTCTAGAAGATAGTTTTCCATTACTCCTCTTCCTTTATGCTGATCAAGTTGTATGCTCTGCACATATGCAGATTAGAGAAGATTTTGGGCTTTGGGATTTGCATAAAGGTCTCCCTTGACAGGAGTAAGGGGCCCCTGTCCTTCATTCTCCTGTTACTTAGACCCAGGTAGTCTATGAATAACCGTAATGATTTGTCCATCTTTTTGATGAACAGGATAAGGGAAGCCAGGAGTGATATGGAGTGCCAAAGGACGTTCTTTTGGAGACCTTCATTGAGCCAGCCCTGCAGTGCCTCCATCTACAGAAGGGACACATTGTACAGGGGGCCAAAAGGGGGTCCAAAAGCTGCTAGCAAGAGAATATTGATGTTGTCTGATCGATATGAGGAAAACCAAATGTCTTTCTTTTCAAACAATAGTGGCATGAAATCGTGGTATTCTGGCAGGGCAATATCTTGGACTTCTTGGTCCTGGAGTACCTTGTAGCCCAAGGCTCATTCGATGGCATGAGCTTTATGAAAGTGGGGGATAACCTCTTCCATGACTTGAATAGCGCCACCGCCGGAGGTGCGGTTTTCCAGGCAAGAAGCAACTTGAATGTAATATCCTTGGTGAGGACTCTGATGCTCACATTGTGTTGTTTCAGGCATAGAATACCTAGGTTCAAGGAGTTTCCACCTACTGTAGTGATGAGAGTGGGTACAGCTTCTAAGTGGTCATTGATCTTCTGCCCTATGTGGGTGAGGTTGGTAATGGTGCCATAGCTGATTGGCCTGCCAGCTATTACTACTAATTGAATGCTTTCTTGGAACTCACAGAAGGGGAGGTGGTTGTGGGGAGCGAAGTCTTTATTGGTGAATACATATCCAATGGCTCTGGAGTGAATGAGGGCATCGGAATGGATTGCATTTTGGTTGTCTATGATGTCACAGGTAATCACCAAGTAGCTCTCTCCAATTCCGTTGTTTATTTGATACAAAGACTAACTAGATATAGATAAACAAGGCAAAGACCTAACATCTCCTACGCCAGTAGTGTATTCTGCATGAGGAGCGACTGGTTTTCAGACTGTTCGAATAGTAGGCAGGTGCCGTCAGGATGCATTGGGGGCTTCAACTGCAAGATGGCCGTGGCCTACTGACAGTGGGGTCTCTTGGTCGGGTATTGTCGGGTCATGGGTCCATGACAAGCACAGTATAGGTATTGTCCCCTTCTCACCCTCTTGTCTTGCTATGCCTCAGACAGCGTTCGAGGACCTGCTAACAGGTTGTAACCAAGACACCGCGAGGAAGAAAGATCCTGCGGTGGTGAGCGCACCAAAATACTTGAAACTTACTGGGAAAGGTTGGCACAGATGTAAGAGTAAAGTAAATGGTAAAACTTGATATGGTTAACGCTAAAGCTTCACTCAATTAAGGTCTCGCGAGGCTTGATTGTCGAAGTAGGAAAGTTCTCACATGAACTTTCCAATAGTTTCATCTTATACCAGAACATCCTTGGTCAGTTTACTCCAAGTATTCGAGCACAGCCTTCTCCTTTAAGGGTTATCTGCCACATCTCCTGGTGCCCCCTTCGGGCATGCATATGTCAACAGACTCTAGTCCACATTCAGCTTATATGGTTATCCGTCGCACAGTGCATTTCCCTTTCGCCCACTGCAGCGAAAACCTCTTCACATCGGTGTCTTCCCTGTCGCTAAGAGTCAAGACACCTAATGAACTAGAGTAGTCTATAACGCCCTTCCCATATGTCTTGATCTCTACATGACATGGAAAGCTACAGTGCCCGGTTTATCCCTCGATTATTGATACCTCCCAGGCTTCAGTCATCTTCCGCCGGGTGCGGTAGTCAGGGAGCGGTCCAATGGGTGCTACCCATTACCACTACCTCAGATCCACCTTCCCTCCGCTAGGAATCATGCCTCTAGTATCCCTGCACTTACCTTACAGAGCCTGTAGCTTTGGGGACACTTTTGCGCTTGCCAGATGTAACACCGTTCTGGGCACCACAGTGCTTGCAGGGACTTCCTTTGGGACCGCCACGGGCAACTACTGTTAACTGCACTAGTTTTGGCGCGCTTTGCTTCCCACAACTTGTAGGGGGTACTTCAACCTCCCCCCTATGCCCCCTAACATATCCTGCACACGGCCTCTGGTCAGCTGGACAGCAGGGATGTATACTGTGTGCCAAGGAGGTCTCCGAAGATTCCTCTTTGCTAGACTGCACACAACTATGCTGCCATTTGCCCCTTATGTCCAGCCCTCAAGGCTGGGACAGAGGGGTATGATAGTAATAAGGTCCCCTATTTACAGCTGCTTTGGAGCTGCCTAGCACCTCAAATACCATCTCCCAGAACCCCAGGTTCCAGTAATATGGATGGCATAAGGGGACAAACATTGCGGTCATTTTTCCCAAACTGCGTGAGAGACTGCCATTAGAAATACAGGGTAACTCGGGCCTTGGAACAGGGTAACCCAAGTCCTGTAGCTCGGTAACCTGATCCTGTGGGTAGGGTAACATGGTCCAGTGGACACAATGACCTTAACCTGTTACCCTGGCTCTTCTGTTGCCAGAGATAGACACTTCTGACCTTTCTCCCCTCACCTGGCTTGGCTGAGCAACCGGCTCTTCCCAGGTTCCTAAGTATGCTGACACTCCCCCTGGATGCGGCCAGGTACCTAAGTACCCTGCCAGCTAATTCTGATCATCTCGGGGCCTGGGCCATTGGACCTCCCTAGGTCAAGTACTTACCAGCCTGCTGGTTCCTACTTGTTCACCTTCTAGCTGCCTGTATGGCTGTAGGTTCCAGCTGTCATAGCTCATGTATGCTAGGTGGTTACAGAGGTCCACCAGACCCAAGGCTATAGCTATATCAGTGGTGATAGTGGGAACAGGAGTGGTCAAGGGGGGTTGAGTAGACACAGGGGCGCGCTATGCGGTGTGGGAGGAGCCTTTCTTGTCACCCGCGTAGGTCTAACATTATTGTCTAACTTCTTTAACAAGTTCACGGAAGTTACCAGTGTCCCTGCAGGTTAGTAGTGGTTGCCAGGTTCTTCTTCGTTTCTGCCCTGAGACCTGGCTAGAGGGCAGCCCACTTAGCACCATCATTCTGGTTGGTATCGGTGGCCAGAGGCTCAAAATCTGCAAGGTATTCCCGGACGATGTGGTTCCTCAGGGAGAGTCCGTTATTCCTCTTTCTACTGTGGCCACACAGTTGGGGTCCCCACAGGCTAATCTAGCACTACCCAGAGGGCCTCGGTGTTGTCACCGGTGATGCCCACAGCTGTGACATTGGGTTGTGCCTACAGGAAGGCCAAACCTGTGCAGAGGCCAATCCTTTATGCCAGACAGTGTTGTTTATTATCCAACATGTGGTGTTCCCCACAGCGCTTCATAGAGGGTTGCTGGGGACAAGGGTGTTACTTGTCAGTGGTGCCAGGGAACCTTTCTGAGTTTGGGATTGAGGCTTTGTTACTGCTGCCGGTGGGTGCTGCAGGACCTTTGAGAACAGTGGCGAGAGTGTTGTTGAGGGAGATAACTATCGGGTCCGCGCATGCTAAGTCCTCTTCCATGGTAGTCGGGCCAGCCTTAGGGTATTGGCCTTCAGGGCACAGGGTCTGAAGTTCTTCTGTCAAGGTTTGTGGTTCGTATTCCGACCATTCATCAGCGGCGGACACAGCAGATGCCAGCAGGTTTACAGTCTGGGGGAGGATATCAGAGATGTGGGTACGATGGTTGTATCTCCGGTCCAGAGTCAGGTTGCATAACGGTTCCTTACACAGGCTGGCAGTCTGCTTCAAGTTAGTGACAAGCCTTGGAGGGCATTTTGATAGATCATGACACGATGTGCTGTGGGTTGGATCCTTGTGGATGCAATGTTGTGTAAAGGCGAGGGTCCATGGAGGGGTCAGGGCAGACAGGCCAAAGCATACGAGGCTAGGTGGGACTAGATGGAATGGCTAGCATGTGAAGCAGACCTGTTTGTATCAAGGCTCAAGGTGTTCCAGGTTAGGGTCTTGGGGATCCAGGTCAGGGTTTAGAGGTTCTGGCAATATGACGAAGACATCAAGTTCTAAATCCTAAGTACAGGTACTGACATGAAATTACCATGTTGGACAAGGAAAGTATATCTAAGAGTGGCACAGGCCTTTACATAATCAAGGAAAACCCCTGGCTGACAAAGCGGTAACATCATTAACATTCGTAACCCTTTTCTCCAGTACAGCTGGGTTCTTCCATCTGTTTCTCTGAGCCTCCATGATGCGAAGATTCTGCCAACCACCCCTTTCTCCCTCATTGCAACCATTCTCACTCATGTCTCTATGGATGCGACCAACACCACAACACTATCAATCCTCTGCAAGGTGGCCATAACAGTAGTAGAGATAAGGTACTGTCTGAAATATTAACAGAGGTATCTAGTTCGTTATGTTTTGAAAAGCTCCCATGGAAATATGTTAGAGGCAATGAAAACTGGGAGGTTTCATACTATAATATACCAGTATACAGGAGTTGTGACAACCTGAACATAGACCCCTAGGGCTGATCCAGGGATCAGGTAGTATGGAGAAGCAGGAAAGTAACTGGGTGTATCATAGAGACTCAAGGATTAGGATTCTACTATAAATGTTTAAGGACTTTGATACTTAGGTACGTGAATACTTGGTACATGGACATGAGCAATGTTAGCATAACTAGAGAGCTCAGAAATGCCAGTTACCCTGCTGGGGTAGGTGACTAGCGAAGAGGTCCAAGTGTCTCACTCTGGTGAAGGAGTAGGTAGGATAACCAAATGAGGTGATCTAGACATATCAGTTAGATTGCACTACCCGGAAAGCCAGCTTCCTCTACCATACGACTTGGTTTACATTCTCAAGAACCCAGAGTGACCCTGCCTTGGACTGCAAAGTCTCTTGGAGACTTGAAGAAAAATAACCAGAATGTCTGTCATGTGGAACCATAGAGGGTCACAGAATCTGGCATGCACAGGAAGGCTATTGGTCAAGCTACCAAGCTACAAAGAGGCTGTAAGTGGGACATAATATTGCTATCATATGCCTCCGGCCCTGCCATAAGCTCTAGACAGCATGCGCAATTGGTTGCATAGTTATGTGCAAACTAGTAAAAGATGAGTCTTGGTAATATGCTTATGAGATCATATATATTCTGGCTATCGACCCAAACATGTACTGTTCCCAGCATATATGAGGAGATATGTGTGAGGAAGGCTAGTACATGTACCAAATTGTTCACCGTAAAACTTCACAGAATTGATAGAGATAGCAAAAGGTAACCATAGAGGTCCTCAGGGTGGTGCTAGGTAGTACTAGGGATGATCAGGGTAGTCTTACACCTACCAAGGCTAAATATAGCTCTATGCTATCACGTCTATAGGAGAGGTTTGAGGACACTGGGAGAATGATCCTTATAGTAACTAAGGTGGTCTTGGTCACAGTAGTTGTGGGTAGCATCTACGGGATTACTGGGAATACCCCAGCATACATGACCTATGGCAGACTGAATCTACATCCAGGTAGGCTGCTCTAAAGCAAACTAGTAGAAACAGGAGTGCAAGCGAGAACTGGACACGGGGAAGACAAATGGCCCGAGTTCCGTTATGAACAGCAAAGTCATACAAGGTACTTAGGGACTTGGGCATCCACCCTTGTGGACTGTTAGGGTACTGAAAGATTCCTGGAGGACAAGTTGCCTGGGTAGATTCGGTAACTGGGCAGGGCAGAGGGAAGTCTGTCTTCACCAGAGGAATAGACAGGATAATAGGGTAATGTTACATGAAACTCCAGAGTAGGTTACCCTACATAGGGATTACAGTTGCCATGCTTGGGTGTCTTAGTTGCCCTACCTCAGAACCTGAGTTGCAACCACTTACGATACCAATTCCTGCGGAGGGTTGGGAAGAAACGACAGAAATGTTAGTCAAGGGAGGCTGAACATAATGGAGGAATTGCGAGTTCCTTGAGATTACGCTGCAGGACCTATGTAGAGTCCAAGAAGCGGTAAGTTGGAGACAATGTTCCCATCATACAATCTTGGCCCTACATTGCGGCCTCCTTGTTATTGACAAACGGTTGTCTAGCTGTACAAAGTCTAGCAAAATTGAATCTTCTTAGACCAGATTGTAACACCATATACCTCCTGGCCATCGGTCAAACTGCAAGCCATTCCCAAGTTACATTGGACGTCCTATGGTGACAACTAAAGAACTGCCTATAAGTGGTTGGAAGCAAAAGGGATGAAAATAGGTGCAGTTTATAGGCTTTAACTGTTTGGGTCGCGAATGTCCGGGTGGGTGAGACTGGGCAGAGCAGGAGAGCATCACCCGCATTAAACCTGAACATATTTCCAACACCCTAGTCTCTGCAAGAGACGTGTAGAGGCACTGAAAGCATGACTCCTGCCTTATGAAAGTTGGATTTGTGACGGTGGTCATGGGTAGCACCCGTTAGGGTACTACATAACCACCAGACCCTGGGGAAGATACTGGAAGTCTTCATGTAATAATGAATAGATGGATATATCATACACCGTAGCTTCTAAGATTATGCAGAGATGAATGCACAAGGGAAGGATGTCATAGTTGGTCCAGTTCATCAAGTGTCTTGACTGTTAGCTACTGGCTAGGAACAAATATGAAGAGGTTTTCACTCGGGTGGTCTAGGGTGTTCAGGTTGGGCCCTAGTCATGTAGCGGGGGGATCGGCGCAGCTGGCTTCTTGATCAACAAGAAGCGAGCACTGCTTACTAGAGGAGGCTTTGAAAGGGCATAATAGGGGATCAAAGAAGTAGACGTCCAACCAAGTATATTTAGAATATTGTCCGTCCGTCGAAGTCTGCTCCTTCCATGGTGGGAATCAGTCCTTATTAAATACAGCCAATCACTTATCTCCCGTATGAGTGATATTCTAGAACCTTGTGTATATGAACTAAGAGCACACGGAACAATACAAGTATGAAGTGATACTGTGAAACCGAATATAAAAGATTGCGTGTATCAACCGATACCACAAGAAACAATACTAGTGTCAAACAATACTGTGAAGGCAAACATAACACAGAACCAAGTACCCGCACCACTTACAGGTGGGCCAAACAGGGCTGGGGTACACAAACAATAACCAGAAGAGGTGCCTGCCACCTAAAGTGTGTTAATACATGCATGCCCAAAAGGGGTACAAGGAGGCATGTCCGACCACCCTTTACATAGAAAGGTGCGCTCAAATAGTGGGTGTAAACTCAGGTAGGAGTTTCTGGCAGAAGATAAAAACACTTGAAATTCTATGCGAGAACTCTATGAATACAACAATGAATCCTCTCGAGACTTTACCTGAGTGAAGTGTCAGGGGTAGCCATATTCGGTTTTGACACTTACTTTACTCCTGCAATTATGTGAACTTTTGGCAATAAGTTTGAAGTTGTGCAGTGTGCTCACAACCTTACAATCCATCCTCCTAGGGGTACTCCCGCTACACTACTATGCTGGAGAGCTGACTGTTGCAGCCTCCATAGACTCTGGGCTCCACAGAAGTGGGTAGTATATTTAGACTACAGGCGCCAGTAGAGGCTTTTATAGATCAAATATATATTGGAAAATGTTTGCAAATGGTAGGATCTGAGAAGTAATTTGATTGTCAGCTACATCAAAAGTGCCACTATGCTGTAGTTGTTATTCGAGTGCCAGAAATTGGGATGTGCTGCCGATTCTGCTGAGCTTACAGGGAATGTGTAAGCGAAGCAACCCTAGTTAGCTGGATGCCAAAGTTGTGACCGCAGTGACCAACCTCCAACTTATCACCAAAGGTTCACGCAACGATAATGGTATAGTAAATGGTAAAGCTTAAGCCAGTTCAGCCAGACCCTTTGCTCAGTTAATGTCTCGCATGGATTGATTGTTGTAGTAGAAGAGTTCTCGCATAATATTTCCCGTAGTTTTAGCAGATACCCAGGGCTCCCCTTGTTGTTTAGTGCAACTATTCAAGCACACCCTCCTCCGTCAAGGTTGTGCTGACATGGCTCCTGACAGATCATTCCGGCATGCATGTGTCGACACACTCTAGTCAGTGTTAACATCATGCAATTATCGCTTGTATTTTGTATCTCTATTTTCAAACTGGAAAGAAAACTTCATCATCTCGGTGCCTTGCTAGTGGGTAACCGTCAAGACACCTAATGAACCAGACCATCTGTAACACCCTTCCTATATGCATTGATCTCTGCATAACCTCAGAAGCTGCCGTGAGCAGTTTATCTATATACTATTTACTACTCTCAGACCTCAGGTATCATCCATAGGTTATGGCTGTCCTGTAGCGCCCCAACGGGCACTACCCATCACCACTATCTTGGATCCACCTTACCTGTGGCTGGAACCATGCTCTTAGTGCCTCTTGACTTCTCTTGGTGAGCCTATAGTATGTAGGGCATGTTCAGGCTTGATAGGTTCAAAGCTCTGCCAGCCCTCATGACATGACCCACGACAACCGTGGGGACTGGATAAGTTAACTCCCCTTAGCTCGCACAGTTTTAGTCCATTTCACTCCAAACAACCTGCAGGAGGTACTCCGCTTTCTATCCTATGCCCCCATATATCTCCGGGGAACAGCTTATAGTCGACCTGATGGCAGCCCTGTATACGGTGTTGCAACCTGGTCCACAAAGATTCCCTTTTACCAACCTGCCCACAACTACTCAACCCCTTCCTCCTTACATCTGGGCCTCAAGGCGCGGCTCGGGGTGAATGATAGTAACAATGTCTCCAGTTTACAGCTTTAACGGAGCCCTATCGCTCGCCCTGTACCATCTCCTGGAATCTGCGATTACTGTATTATGCACTGCTTCATGCAACCAACATTCCTGTCATTTCCCCCCAACTACCCAAGCAACTTCACATTCCCAAACAGGGTGACTCAGGTTCCTAGACAGGGTGATCCATGTTCCAATGGAGGGTGACCGTGATTCTTTAGTAAGCTAATATTCTCCTCAGGTCACAGGAACTTTACTCTATTACCCGGTCTATTCCTATAGCGGAGGTTAGCCTCTCTCCCTTCTGCCTGCCCTGTTGCCCTGCCTAGGAGGGTAACTTGTTCAGAGCCAATTCTTGACTATGCTAACACCTCTCCAGGTTGTTTGCCTCAATGTTCATAATAGACCCTGGACCATCTGGCTTCTGTGAGTCAAACTCTTGCTTGCCCTCCTGTTTCCACCAGTTGGCCTCTCAGTTACCTGCATGGGTGTAGGTGCAGTCTGCCACAGCTCATGTATGCTGGGTCATTACTGAATACCAACTAGGGTGTGTTAGCACATGCATCGTGATGGGGAAAGGAAAGAAGTACCAATCAACTCTGAATGGTAAAGTCTGTACTGAAAACCTTGTAGCAAACCAGTGTAAGTGTTTTGGGTATAAATTTTGACTACTGAATCTATGCTACAAATATGATACCTTAATACAATCAATATACTCTTGAGACCTTAATTGTGTAAACTGTCTGGCTTACCAATATTAAGTGTTGCTCTTTACTTGACTCACATATTGGTCAGTAAACTTTTAGTGATCAGTTTGAAATGGTTCAATATAGTCCATACCTTTGCATCTGTCTTCTTTAAAGTGCCTCGCATGCTTTTACCTTAATCAAAATTGGAGTTACGCAGCTTTGCAGGACTCAAGGTTATGAGTTCTTAATACATTTTTCTTAGTGAATACCATTGAGCACCTCGTAGTTGGTAACTGGGGCACCTTAAGGAAGACAAACCCAGGGGTTGTGACAGCACTGAACAACCTCAAACTTATTGCCGAAGGTTTACATACAAGTGGAAGACTAAAGCAAACTGCAAAACTTAATATAATTAAGCCAAACACTTTACTCAATTAAGGTCTTAAGAGTATATTCATTGTGTTAGAGCAGCGGGGTTGTTGCATAGATTAAGGTATTGAGAAATTATGCTAGAAACTCCTCTATCAGTTTACATCAAGCCTTCGAGTATACCCTACTCGACTAAGGGTTGTTTAGCACTTCTTCCACGCACTCCTTGGGATACATGTCTCAACACTCTCCAGTTGGTGTGCTACTTATGCCACACAGTTTCTGCAGCATAGTTCTATTATACCGACTAAAGTCCAAACTTCTCCTAATAGGTGTCCTGCCAGTAGCTAATGGTCCGGACACCTGGGAGAGCCTAGTCAGACTCCTCTAGTATTAAGTCTAGTACAGTGATCCAATAGGTGCTACCCATAACAACTGTAGTTGAAACAACCTCTGACATAATAAGAATCTGGCTTGTAGTATTGTCAAACTTATTTCACGGAGGTCATAGCATAGGACATATTTAGGCGGGATAGGTCTAAAGAGCTGCTCATTGGACCTGGAAAGCACGCAGGACCATTCTAGTGAGCCCAACAGTGGAACGACCCAGCACACATGAGCTATGGCAGTTGGAACCTACACCCAGACAGATAGCCTGGAAGGAAACTGGTAAGGACCAGCAGGGAAGTGAGTACTTGACCTGCAGAGACCCGATGGTCCTGGCTTTCAGAGTGAACAGGATTAGCTGAGCAGGTAGTTGGGTACCTGGGTACACCTAGGAGAGGTGTCAGCGCACTTAGGGACTTGTGTAGGGGCAGTTGCTCCGCTAGGCTGGGTAACTGGAGACAGGTCAGAAATGTCTATCGCCGGGAACATGATAGACAGGGTAACAGGGAAAAGTTATATTGTCCGCAGGACAACCTTACCCTACCCTTTCGATCAGGTTACTCTGACCTGGGGCTTGGATTACTGAGCCTAAAGTCCACACTTACCCTACCTTTCAATACGAAGTTTCTTGCAGAGTTCGGGAAAAATGACCAGAATGTTTATCACCCGAAGCCACACATAATACTGGAATCTGGGTTCCGGAGGATGCTATTGGGCGAGCTGGGTAGCTCCGAAGAAGCTGTAAATGGGAGACATTATTCCTATCATACCCCTCCGGCCCCGCCTCAACGCCCGGGCGTCATGGGCAAACGGCTGCGCAGTTGTACGCAGTCTGGCAAAGTGGAAGGTTTGTAGACCTGCTTACAACACCGTATGTGTCGCTGCTGTCGGGTTGACCACGGGCTGTTCGCCGAGTATACAAGGGGGCATAGGACAGAAGGTGAAGTACCCCCTCCAAGTTGTTGGGAGTAAAACGGACCAAAACCAGCGGACCTAACGGGAGTTAACCGTGGGGGTCCCGCTGGTAGTTCCCGGTGGCACCGGGGCGGCCGGGAGAGCTTTACACCTACGCAGCCTGGAGGTGTCCCAACTTCACAGGCTCTGAAAGGGAGGTGCGGAGACACTATAAGCATGATTCCTACCACGCTGAAGGCGGGTCCGAGATAGTACTCATGGGTAGCCCACATTGGACCCATCCCGGATCACAATCCCCTGCAGAAGACATCCGAAGCCCGCGAAGCAGAAATACTGGATTGATAAAACGCTCACGGTAGCTTCTGGGGCCGAGTAGAGATCAATGCAAATGGGAAAGGTGTTGTAGATAGTCCCGCTGATACGGTATGATGACTATTAGCCACTGGCAAGACGCCGATGAGCAGAAGTTTTGACTTCGGTGGGCAAAATGGAAATGGACAGCAGAAACAATAACCGCATAATGTGAATGTTGACTAGAGTCTATCGACATATGCATGCCCCAAGAGTGTGGCAGGAGACATGTGGGAGCGCCCGTGGCCGAGCAGGCTGTGCTCGAATCCTTGAACTAAACTGATGGGAGAGTTTCTGGCATATGATACAACTACCTGACAGTCTATATGAGAAATCTGCTACCCCCACAATCAATCCTCTCGAGACCTTAATTGAGCGAAACATCAGGCTTAAGGATATTAAGTTTTACCGCTTGCTTTAGTCTTACATTGGTATGAACTTTTGGCGATAAGTCTGACGTGGTTCAGTGCGCTCACAACTTTGGGATCCATCTTCCGAGGGGTGCCCCCGTTACAGTCTATCGTTAAGCGAGCTCCTTGCTCAACTCCTCGCCTGCTTAATTGTTTTCGACCTTCGGCACGTACCTTGCCTGAATACTTGTAACCTTGTCTGGAATGAGTAGCCACGTGTGGAAAGGGCAACGGCTAGGACCGAACTTCGATCCAGAATGGAATCCAACTTGGATTCTGACGTTGATCTTGATAAACATGCGGCCAACACGTTTAGCGCGTCCGTTTTTGGGGTTGTTCGCAGTATTGTCTGGGATGGTCTACAGTTGCTTCTGGAGGCTCCCCCTATACAGTTACTGCGTGCATCCCTTGACCTCATAATTACGGACCCTCGCACTGTGCGGCTACAACCTTTTTCAAGACCTTACCCTTGCCCACGACATGACCCCTCCTTCAGCCCAAGGGGTCCCATTTAGCCTGTTCTCCCGCGAGTTCGTTGAACCTTATATCGTCCCGTAGGTATCCAAGTCAACTGAGGAAGTAAAGCGGGAACTAAGGAACCGGAACACAACGCAGCGGGGGGTGTTCCGGAAACAGATCACTACGGCAGTAGTGGAATGGATGACAGTGCAGTAGGAGGCATACCTGCGGATGATAAGGGCCCAGCAAGTATTGAGAACTTGGATGACAGCATTGGAAAAGGCTTCCCAAGGAGGGTATAGTATTGATGCAGAGAATGATATACTGATGTTAGAGGCCATGCCCCCACTCCCACTCGTCCATACCAAGCTTGAGAACTTCGGCATAGAATTAGCCATGAGGGCCAGAGAGGACCAATAGAGCGCTTACCTGAGCCCGATCGGTATACGCATGTTGGAAAGCCTGAAACGTGATGGCTACTGTCATACTTCCTCCTTCTCAATGGCATCTACACGCTCCCGGTCTGTCCCTCCCTGAATCGCCGCAGTCATTCGGGCAGCGCAATGGTTGTGCCAACTGATAGACTTCAAGGAAGGAAAAGGAGGTCCAAACCAAAGGGTATCACGGCTCCAGAAACGCCTGACCTAACTCCTCCTCTGACCCCTGCCCCTAACATTCTGCCTGCAACACCCTCGGTTGCAACTTCCGTACCTCACATAGCCACCCAAGGACTGACCCCTCTACCAGTTCCACTGCTAGTCCCTGGTTCTAACGCGTCTCCTACCACTCCTTTCCTACTCCCCGCCTCGGCACTTCCTGGATTCCCGTTGATGTGTACCGCGTCACCTGGTTTTTTTGAACAGGTACGGGGCCACCAAGAGTGAGCACCGGAGGCTCCAATGTAAGGGACCCCTATCCCGGGGCCGGGAACACCTACTCATGGGGTTTGTTGGGCAGTGGTCATCCCAACGGCACCCTGGAAGCCAAGTCTTCCCAGCGGGCTCCCCACCATCACAAGTGGAGATTCAGAGAGACAAGACGAGTTCTTTCTGTCCGGCTGTATGTCAGAAGAGACCCGCTTAGGCTGGATGCATTACCACTCATATGGGGGTAGGAAGGGACCACGGACCCTGGTGAGGCATAGAAGGAGGCACAGAGAAGAGGATGGACGACCAATATGCGGGTACTCTGAGTCATGGAGGCACGCTGGCCCCCCAATGCCACCCGGAAGTTGTCCAGAGTTGCAGTCTTTTGTGCAGATAACACAGGCGGTGCCCTACCCGACTCCTGGGAATGGGCGATCCCCTGTTTCACCACCAGCATGAGGACCATAAGGGGCTAACCCCCCCTGAGGATGGTAACCATGATGGCCAGGAGGAACGGTTTGATGGGTACGATAGACCCCGGGAATCCCAAGGCGGGAACACCGGAGGTAGTGGGGACGGAAATGCCCCACATGGGGGTGTTACGGTGGGAGCAGGTAGAGATCCAGGGGACTCTGACCATAACAGCGCGGATGATGATGACGATGGGGATTCTCTCCCGGATTTGACCCCCTTCCTCGGTGCTCGCAAGGAAGACGGGAGCAACAGGAACAAGCGACGGTGGGATCGCGGGGGCAAGAGGCTGGCGAGAGCCCTGAGTGGTACTGGTTCGACTTCGAGGCCAATACCAAGACACCTGCAGAAGAACCCGGAGAAGGTTAGTGGTATCCCTCTATTTAAGGGCAAAGTTACAGAGCTCGCCAGCTTCTGACCTTGGCAGAGGTCCAATTAGAACCCTTTACGGATTGCAAGTTCGCTGACATGCACCAGGTAAACTGGGTGATCAGCCTTCTTGAGGACCCCATGCGGGCACGGTACCTAGAATTGCGTGGGCACATTAACACGGAAGCCACCAAGGGCACGGGCATCCCTGTTCAAGATGGGACCCCCTTACGGACATGGAAAGGCTTCCGAGAACGGCGGGGACAAAGTTCTCGTGGGGACTAGGTGCAGCAAGATCGATGGACTCTCGAATGAGGAGACCTTGTGATGAAGCCGCATCACACTCATGAGTACCTAGACAAGATAATTGATTATATGTATAAGCCTAGCTATACAGATCCAGTACTGGTAGCAGTGTAACGGGGGCACCCCTAGGAAGATGCATCCCAAGATTGCGACCACACCGAACAACTTCAAACTTATCGCCAAAAGTTCACACCACTGTAAGAGTAAAGTAAATGGCAAAACTTAATATAGTTAAGCCTGATGCTTCTCTCAATTCAGGTCTCGAGAAGATTGATCGTTGGAGTAGGAGAGTTCTCCCATAGACTTTCAGCTGGTATTATCTCATGCCAGACACGCCCGCATCGGTTTACTGCAACCATTAGCGCCTACCCTTCTCGGCTCAGAGTGGTCCGACACGTCTCCTGGCACACCCTTCGGGCATGCATGTATCGACACACTCTGGTGGGACTTCACTTTATGCAGTTTTCCTTTCTGCAGTGCATTTGCATTTTGTCCGCCGCAGTGAAAGCTTCTGCATATCTGTGTCTTGCCAGTGGCTAACAGTCCAGGCACCTCATGAACTGGACTACCTATGACACCCTGCCCATATGCATTGATCTCTACTTGACTCCGGAAGCTACTGCATGCAGTTTATCTATTTACTGTTTATGGGTCCTAGGGGTCCGGTGTCTTCCATAGGACATGGTAGTCCACGACTGATCCAATGCGCGCTACCTATCACCACTACCTTGGATCTACCTTACCTGTGGTAGGAATCATGCTTTTAGTGTCTCTGCACTTCCCTTTCAGAGCCTATAGCATTAGGGACACTTTCAGGCTTAGTAGATGTAGAACTCTCCCTGTCCCTCCAGGACTACTGGGGACTACCTTCGGGACCCCCACGGTTAACACCCGTTAACTCCGCCAGTTTTGGTCCGCTTTACGCCGAACAACTTGGAGGAGGTACTCCACCTTCCACTCTATGCCGCCTTGAATATCCTGCGAATAACCTGCTGTCGACGGGACGGCAGCGACGTATCCAGTGTTGCAAGCATGTCGTCAAAGATTGCGCATTAATAGACTACGCAAGACTACACCACCGCTTGCCCATGACGTCCGGGCCACAGGGCTGGGCCTGAGGTGTATGATGGGAATAATGTCTCCAATTTACAGCTTCCTCGAGGCTACGTAGCTTGCCCAATAGCATCCCCCGGAACCAGAGATTCCAGTTTTATGCATGGCTTGGCGTGACAAACATTACAGTCAATGTTCCTGAACTACACGAGGGACTTTGTATTGAAAGGTATGGCAAGCCAGGAGTTGGGGCAGGGTAACACAAGCCCCAGGGCAGGGTTACCTGATTCCCAAGGGTAGGGTAACCTTCTTAACGGCACAAGATAAGTTTTCCCTGTTACCCTGTCTATCCCGTCGCCGGCGATAGACATTTCTGAGCTGTCGCCAGTCACCCGGCCTGGATGAGCAACAGCCCATTCAGAAGTCCTTAAGTATGCGCACACCGATGCCAGGTGTATCCAGGTACCTAAGTCCCTGACCAGCCAATTCTGTTCATTCTCGGAGCATGGGCCATCAGGTCTCCATAGGTCCAGTATTGACTTGCCTTCCGGTTCCTACCAGTTCGCCTCTTTGCTACCTGTATGGGCATAGGTTCCGTCTGCCATAGCTCATGTATGCTGGGTTGTTACATCACTGCACTCTTCTCTACGGTCCGTCCAGGACCGTTAGTGTCGTGTCTGATTTCCACAACGTGATTCACCCAAGACCCTATGGTCACGGGGCTTGGACGGATATCTTTGGTGGAAATCCAGAATGGGCTGTAAGCCTGTCCCCCCAGGATCTCATAGCACTCCTATGAGTTCCCCTCCGCCCTGTACCATTCCCATGAAACCAGGTACTGGACCAAGAGTGACGGAAACTTCGCCTTCACTCCTCCGTACCATCGGCTGTCCACAACGGCTGCGATAAAGTAACTGGGCTCGTTGTTCACACGTTCTGGGGTAGGGACTTCCTAGACCCTACCTGCTGCCGGATCCTCGCAATGGGGTTCGAGCAACGTTACCTTGAAAACTCGCTGGGTGCTCCCTCTGGTGTGCAGTTGGAGTTGGTAGGCTCGGTTACCCCTCGTTGCTTGACTACAAAAGTCCCAAGATCCAGTGGTCCGGCTTCTCCATCGGACGCTTGGTGCGGATGTTCTTGGGGTTTAGCATCACGCGTTCCGGTTTCTTTGCCAGCCACCCCCGCCATCACATACTCCAAGGTAACAGAGTCTGGTAATGACGACCTTTTCTGCTCGTGCCATTTCCGCTGCCTTTCCTGTGCCCGTTGAATCGTTTCTCCAATCTCTTCCCCGCCTCCTTCCCATTTGTTGACCAAGAGCTCACTGCTAGGGTGTATTCCTGCAGTATCAGACATGACACCCGACCAGTTGCCCCTTGGGTTAGGGACATAGTTGATCTCAAATGGTGACAACCTGGGGGATTCTGATGTCGAGGTGTTGTACGCATACTCCGCAAGGGGTAACAGCGAAACCCAATTATCTTGTTGGTAGGAACGGTGACTACCCAAGTAGTGCTCCAATGTCTGATTAACCCTCTTGGTTTGCCCATCATACTGAGGGTGGAATGCAGTCGAAATGTTCACTTTCACTTGCAACAAGTATATTAGACTTATCCGGAACTTGGATGTGAATCAGCTATCTCTCTTGGAGATGATTGACTGTGGGGGTCCACCAAGGCCTGAAACCTCCTTCAGGAATATCAAGGCAAGCTCCCTGATAGGTACCTCCATAGTCAGGGGTATGAAACGTGCCATTTTCGAGAATCTGTCTACTATGACCCAGGCCTTGGTATACTCTTCAGACTCTGGCAGTGCTGGAATGAAGTCCTTTGATATCGGTGTCCATGGCCACATAGGAACATCAACAGGTTCCCGTAGACTGAACATCTTGTGCCTGAGGAACTTATTTCTTTCGCATCCATCACATGTTTGCACATAGTCAGTGATGTGCTTGTCCATCTTTGGCCGATAGAAATTAGCCCTCACCCTGCCAATGGTTTTGTACGTCACGAAGTGCCCCGCGATTTGAGAGCCATGCTCAGGCTCCATGACTTTGTTCTTCAGATTCTAGCCCTAAGGAACATACCACCTGTTCTTGTACAAGGGTAAGCCCTTTTGAGTCCTGAAATATCAGTCGACCTCTTTGTCACCGGCAGCCGTTGCTTTCAGGATCCTCAAGTATTCCTGGTCTTCGGTTATCGCTACCTGCACTTGATCCAACAATGACAACTGGAGCAGAAACCCTTGGCATACTTGCAAGACTTGTGGTCGCAAAAAGGTCCCATTCCTGGCTCCCAACCCTCTGTCACGGACGAAAAGACGACTGTGGCAGAAAATTACTCCCGCCTTCAGGGCAGTAGTCCCTACGCCGCGCCAAAGCATCTGCCCTCTCATTCTACCAACCTTCTCTGTAAACCACCTGGAGGTTAAATGGTTGCAGGAACTTAGCCCAGGGGTGCTGCCTGCGGTTAAGGACCTTGGTACTATTGAAGTACTCCAAATCCATATGGTCCATATAGATCAACAACTGGTCCATTACCGAGTGTAGCAAAGGATCCTATTCCCTGAACGCCGCCACGATGGCAGTTGTTTCCTGGTTATGGACATCATAATTAATCTCGGCTGCATGAAACTTCCAACTATGGCAGGCCGCTGGATGCCATCTCCCATCGCCACAGAATTGGGTGACAACAGCTCCCAATCCAAAGTCACTAGCATCGGTTTCGAGCCGGGTTCGGTGTTCAGGATCAAAATGTGCTAGGATGGGTTTGGACGTGAACCCTTCCTTCTAATGGTTGAAGGCCTGCTCACACGTAGGTGTCCATTCCCACCGTACATCCTTCTTTGTCAAGTACATCAGAGGTTTCGCTATCTTGCTAAAACCTTCTATGCATCAACGATAGAAGTTCGTAGAGCCCATGAAGCTGTGAACATCGAGCACGCATGTCTGAGGTGCCCAGTCCCTGGTTGTGTGCAGCTTCTCCGACAACATAGGGATCCCCATATCCGAGATCTTGTATCTGCGGAATTCAGCCTCCCGTCGGTGGAAACTGAACTTCTTCATGTGTACACATAGTCTAGCTTTCCGCAATTTCTCCATCACACATCTCACCATCGCGACTTGCTCTTCCATAGTTTCGGAGTAGATCAGGATGTCTTCCATGTACGGGATGCCTCCTTCATCCATGAGATCCTGAAAGACCTTATTGATCATGCTTTGCAAAGTTGCGGGGGCATTACACAACCCAAACGGCAAGACGGTGTATTCATACAGTCCATATCTGGACTGGAAGACCATCTTCCATTCCTCACCTTCTGCCATACTCAGAAGGTAGTAGCCGTTCTTCAAGTCCAACTTCGTGAACACAGCGGCTTTTCCTAACCTATCTCGTAGTTCCTTCATCTCTGGTAGAGGATACTTACTCTTCACTGTGATTTTGTTCAGCCCTCGGTAATCTATTGCGAGTCTTAATGAACCGTCTGGTTTAGGCACGAAGAGGATAGGGGCTGCTGCCCAGGAACTGGATTGCCATTGCTTCGCACTTCGCAGCATGTCATAGAGATATTACCGGAGTACCTTAAGCTCCTTTTCCGATAACGGATAGATAGGCCCAAATAGAGGTTGGGTTCTCTGGGTTGCAACTTGATCATATGGTCATACTTCAAGTGCTCTGGTAGTGCCTCAATCCGTTCTTGACTGAGGATATCCCCACAGTCCATATACTCGCGCAGTAGCTTAACCGTGATGTCGGCACATTCCTCATTGGAGAATTGCACAATTCCCAAAGGGTATACATTACTGCGCTCTTCGGCTAGTAACTCTTCATCAGTTATGAACACTAACTGCACCTGCTCTGCCAGGCAGTTAGCCTTGCGGAAATCTGAGGGCCAGGTTAGTCATCCTGTTTTCCAATCTATGTCCACGTTATGGTCTCTCAACTAAGACAGAGGGAGGTACCTATCCACTTTTGTTGTCAGGGATATCGGCGACTTCAAAGCGCATCCCATTGTGGTGGTCACCTATCCACATCTCTAATGACTTGGTATAGTGTCGAGACCTGACCGGGGAATGTGATTGCCGCTGGGGTCGCTTACCGGCATGTGTACCTTTCACTGTGCACAAGGTGCCTGAGTTTGCTTAACCCATCGGCTACTAAGCACCGGCCCAGTAGCTCCACGCTCGAGTAGCAGGAGCGCTTCCGCGCTTAGCTGTCTAGCTCCTATCTTCCAGTCTAACTTGACCCGCAGGTGGACAGACTTCGTAAGACCAGGCAAGTTGTCACGCTTCTGCCTCTTTGCTTGTCTTGGTGACTTAGTCACCTTGGTTTAGTAATTTCTTTGAGTCTGTGGCCTTTCGACACTAGAGCGGCCACAATGGGTCGGTAAACGTTAAGGGATTGGGATTCGTCTTTTATGAATAACTAGGGTGTTTACTATCACGCCAGCATGATTTTGGGTACTAAACCCTCCTCAGGTAAACTTGAAAATAGCATCATTTATTTGATCAAGTCCAGCCTGAACCAGTTGCGCTTGTACTAACCATAACAATTCTTTCCGGAGGTGGGTAGAAGTCCGCTCTCGGACCGGTTCCAAGCGAAGCAGCCTTGCCTCCCCAATGTCAAGTGTCTCCTGAAGCCGGGCCTGACCCAGCCTCAACCGCAATAATGTCCTATCAGTTGCCCATCCAGCTAAGCAAATCCTGAACGAAATACGTATGACTAGAACAAAGGAAATAACTACAAACCCAATAAAGCAGAGATAGCCCAACCCACCGTGCATGGCCCAGAACACCTACCTGCCCATGCCACCTGGGTGTGGTCAGTATCAGGGTCGTTTATATGGTAGAAGGGTACTTGCCCATCTCCGAAGCCACCTTCGTCTCTCATGTCCATCTGTCCCTCCAGAGTCTATAGCTGCCTGTTAATAAGGTTGCACCTTAAGCAGAATGCCTTCGTACCTGTTCTCAGCCGTCAGTATCAACCTTCATGATCTGAGGTGATGCCTGGCGGACTTCAAGAATCATTGAAGAGGAAGCCAGAGGGTGTGCGTCAATATGCTTTAGTCGTTTGTCCGACTGTGTCCGCTCGCTTACCAGGGCCGCCCGTTTCCACCCACGAGCCTTGTTGGATGAACTAACGACTGGGGCTGTGGCAGTACACTTCCTCCAGAAGTGACCACCTTGTCCACACTTGCTGCACTGGTTGTGCTTTCTCCGACGTTTGGTCAAAGTTCATAGGATTTCCTTATGCGCTATTGCATACTCAGAAGTTGCCAGCTTTGCCTGTTTCCCCGCAATGAAATTAGTAGGTTTGGCAGGCCGCCCCTTCTGTCTGCCCAAACCTTTTTTCCTTCCTCTTGAACCTCCCAGAAGTCGATGACCTATCGTCCTTCTTTTCCGTTGGCTGAGACTGTTAGACAGGATGGTTAACTTGGTTACCAAACCACATGTTATCTTCCACCATGTGTCCAACTTTGCGCAGAAGATCAAGGTAGTTGTTCAAGTCGGTTGGATGGGGCTTCTTGAGTGCTCACGCATTCCCAACTTCCTGGGTAATACCCGCCTGTGCCTTGCCGCACACTTGTATTGGATCTGTATGGCTAAGCTTCCACATGTAGTCAATTATCTTGGCCAGGTACTCATCAATGTCATGTGGCTTCATCACCAGGTCTCCCCACTCGAGAAGCGATCGGTCGCATTCCGCCTGGTCACCGCCAAAACTTTGTTCAAGTCGTTCCCGGAATCCTTTTCACATTCTCAACGGGTTACTGCGGTTAACCGGAACACAAGTACACTTAGCTACCTCTTGGTTGATGTGTGAGTGTAGCCTCGTATACTAGATTCGGGTGGTATCTTCTAAGAGGGGGAGCCCCAGGTTTACCTTGTCTGTATTGGCCAACCTGTACCGCGCAAAGTATTCAAACATGACCTCCACTAATGTTAGGAAGCTTGCAAGTTCGGTAACCTTTCCCTTGAATGCCTGCATACCGCTCAACTTCTCCGCCTTCTTTTGCCGCTGTCTGGAGGATGGCCGTGAGGTCAATCTACTCCGGAATTTCTGTTGTAGCTTCTTTGCACCGTGGTCCTACCGTCCTTTCTGCGCGTCACTCTGATCTTCCTCGTGAGCCCTGAGGAAGCGAGTCACATCCGGGAGAAAACCTGCATCATCATGATCCGAACTGGCATGGTTGGAATCCCCTGGATCTCCTCCCGCTCCCGTTGAACCACCTCCCTGAGGCGCATTTCCAGCGCCACCCTCCCTGGCGTTACCGCCTGGTGTCTCCCGTGGTCCATGATACCCATCAAACCGTTCCTCCTAGCCATCCAGATTCCCATCCTCGTGGGGGTTAGCCCCTGATGGTATTGATGCCGGTGGTGGAACAGGGGGTCGCCCACTTTCAGGAGTTGGGTTAGGCGCCACGTGAGTTATCCACAGAAATGCCTGTAGCTCTGGGCAGCTCAGCGGTTGCATCGGGGGGCAACGTGCCTCCATGAGCCACAATACCCACAGGTTGGCCATCCATCTCCTTCCTTCTGCCTTCTTCGATGGCTTACGGGGGTCCATGGTTCCTTCCTGCACGCATATGTGTGGTAATGAATCCATCCCATACGGGTTTCTTCCTATTTGCAACCCGACCGGCAAAATTCATCTGGGCTGTCTGACTGGCCACTCGTGATTATGGGGAGCATGGTGCCAGGAGTTGGTTGTGCGGGGGCAGAGGGAATCATGGGTGTTCAAGGAACAGAGCTAGCAGGTGTCCCAGGTGCAGGGATCGGAGACCCTCATAATGGAGCCCTACATACTCGCTCTTCCTAGCGTCTTACCTAGTCGAAACGTGCAGGTGATGGCGCGGGCAGTGGTTAGAACCCTAGGGTAGGCGATACTCCTGGTGGGCAGACTGTGGCAGGAAAGGTATCAGGAGTGGACAACAAGGTGGGTAGAGGTCTGGGTCTTGCGGGAGTGATGCGAGGTACGGGAGTTGCAACTGACGGTGTTCCAAGAGGGCTAATGGGAACAGGGGTTGGCCGCAGAATAGGGTCGGGTGTACTGTAACCGGTACGGGTTACTAGGGTTTTATGTTTGGTTTCACAGTATCGTTTGATACTTGTATTGTTTCGTGTGCTATCGGTTGATACACAAATTGTTTTATGTTTGGTTTCACAGTATGGTTTGATACTTGTATTGTTTCGTGTGCTATCAGTTGATACACACATTGTTTTGCAATATCGCTCATACTGGAGATAAGCGATATGCTGTATTTAAAGACCGCTGATTCCCGCGATGGAAACAGCAGACTTCGACAGATAGTATTCTTAAATATACTTGGTTGAACGGTTACTTCTTTGATCTCCTATTAC
>PYWC01000099.1:4903-90469 GCA_003182015.1 Tuber magnatum | reverse complement strand
ATCCCTTTTATAGAAGGTCTGGATAGACCTTCTGACAACATCTACCTAGCTGCAGACAATGCCTCCTGGCATGGTGGTGAGGAAAATCGAAAATTGGAGGCAGACTGTGGTTACAAAAAACTTCCTTTTCTATCTAACTCTCCAGATCTCAATCCTATTGAGAACACCTGGGCTCTACTCAAAAGAGCCCTTACCAAGCGATTCTCCCGACTGGAGAGAAGGCCTCATAGTGCTGCTGCATTATTTCAGGCAGCAAAGGAGGAGTGGGATTTAATTTCCCAAGGGACATTGGATGCTGGGATAGAGAGGATGCCTGAGAGAATTCAGGCTGTTTTGGATGCAGATGGGGGTCACACAAAATGGCAGCAGGATTTCTTTGGAGCTTATGATATTTACTTTCATCTATTTCTTAATTGAATTGGTATCTTTTTTTTTTTTGTGGTTGAATTGGTTGATTGTGGTTGTCATGGTTGTTGCCCGGGGGTGTAATTATTTAACGGACATGACTGTACATGGTGCCATGATACCCTTTGGCTTCGATGACCTTTTCTTAACCGCACGCCCATTGGTTGGTCCAATCGCCGGACTTCCTGAACGACTGCGGACGAGCGAGGATGGGACAGACAGAGGGCCCGTCGATGCTCTTGTGAAGGACGCGGTATACCTGTAGCCTTTACCCTTGAGGCTTTCCACCATTCGTATACCCACGGGACTTCCGTACGCCCCCCACTGTTTCATCTCTGGTTCTCATAGCCGGTTGCATCCAGAGGTTCTCAGGTTTCATGTGGACGAGTGGGAGTAGGGGCACCGCCTCTGTCATCAGTACGTCATTCTCAGTATCAATACCATAACCTCCTGCCAAGGCACATTCCAGCGCGGCCATACGATCCTTCAATGCCTTCTGGTCCCTTTACATTCACAGGTATGCCTCCTGCTGTACTTTCATCCATTCCACCACCGCCATAGTAATCTGTTTACAGAACAGCTGCTGCTGCAAGGCATTCCAGCTCTTCCGTTCCCGCTTCGCGTGGTCAATCGACTTGGATACTTCCCGGAGGAGGCAAGGTTCGACGAACTCGCTGGAGAACTCGCTACAAGGTACACCTTGCAGGGGGAGGGGAGCATGTTGTGGACGAGGCCGGAATGTGGAAAGAACAAAAGTGCCGCAGCGCGAGGGTCGGCAATCATAAGATCCACACATTCATCAGGTAACTGAATAGGGGTGGCCTCCCGAAGGAACTGGTGACCGTTTCATTCAACACCGTGGACATCTGGGAAAACCGCCGCACAGAATGTATTGGAGGAGTTCTCGTCAAGGTCAAGGTCTGAATCCGGGTTGGACTCCATTATTGTTCGAAGTTCGGTACTAGCCATGGCGCTTTCCGCCCTGGGCTACTTGCTCTAGACAAGGTTACCAGTGTTCACCCAAGGTCTATGCTGAAGGTCAGAAACAATTAATCGCGAGAGGAGTTAAGTGAGGAGTACGCTTAATGATATACTGTAACAGGGGCACCCTTAGGATGATGGATCCCCGGGCTGCGACCGTACTGAACAACTTCAAACCTATCGCTAAAGGTTCACACCAATGTAAGAGTAAAGTAAAGGGTAAAATTTAAGCTTGTTAAGCCTGATGCTTCACTCATTTAAGGTCTCGAGAGGATTAATTGTTGGAGTAGGGGAGTTCTCGCATAGACTTTCAGGTTGTTCTATCTTATGCCAGAAACTCTTCAATCAGTTTACTCTAACCATTTGATGAGACCTTTCTCCGCTAAGGGTGGTCCGACACGTCTCTAGGCACGCCGTCTGGGCATGCATGTGTCGACACACTCTTGTTGGCATTCACCTTATGCACTTATCGTTTCTGTGGTGCATTTCCATTTTGCCCGAGGGAGTGAAAACTTCCCCCCATCGGTGTCTTGCCTGTGGCTAACAGTGAAGACACCTTATGAACTGGACTATCCATGACACCCTTCCCATATGCATTGATCTCTGCTTGACTGCGGAAGCTACCATGAGGGGTTTATCTATATACTATTTAAGGGTCGCAGGCTTCCAGGGTCTTCCGCAGGACATGGTAGTCCAGGAGTGATCCAATGCATTCTACCCATGACCACTACCGTGGATCTACCTTACATGGGGTAGGAATCATGCATTTAGGGTATCTGCGCTTCCCTTTCAGAGCCTATAGAGTTGGTGACACTTTCGGGCTTGGTAGGTGTAAAACTCTCCCACTCGCCCAGGCACCAGCCGGGACAACCTTCCGGACCCCCACAGTTAACACCCGTTAACTGTGTTGGATTTGGTCCTTTTTACTCTGAACAAGTTGGAGCAGGTACTCCACTTTCCACCCTATGCCCCCTTGTATTTCCTCTGCACAGCCTACGGTTGACCGAACCGCAGTGCCGTATACTGTGCTGCAAACATGTCTCCAAAGCTTCCTCTTTGCCAGATTGCGCACAACTACCCCACCTGTTGCCCATGACGTCCGAGCCTCCAGGCGGGCCCGCACGGGTATGATAGGAATAATCGCTCCAATTTACCGCCTCCTTGAAGCTACGTAGCTCGCCCAATAGCATCCCCGAGAACCCAAGATTCCCGTATTATGTATGGCTTCGCGGGCCAAGCATTCCCGTCAATTTTCCCAAACTCCCCCACAGACTTCATGTTGAAAGGTCTTGTAACTCAGGACTTTGCGCAGGGTGACCTGATCCTAAGGGGAGGGTAACCTTGTTCGATGGATAACCTAACTTTTCCCTGTTACTCCGTCTATCCCGTCGCCCGTGATAGACATTTCTGACCTGTCCCTAGTTATGCAGCCTAGCTGAGCCACTGCCCCTTCAGAAGTCCCTAAGTACGCGGACAGTGTTCCCGGGTGTATCGAGGTACCCAAGTCCCTGACCAGCCAATTTGGTTCATTCTCGCAGCCCGGGATATTGGGCCTCCCTAGGTCCAGTACTTACTTGCCTGACTCTTCCTACATGTTCGCCTCCTTGCTACCTGTATGGGTATTGGTTCCTTCTGCCATAGCTCCTGTATGCTGGTTCGTTACAATGAGACCAGTTTCGTTCAAGCAACACACAAGAGGTTCGGAATGCATAGGCACCTCAGGAGCCACATCCGACCGACCTGAAGAGCACCTGGATCTCCTCCGGAATATCGGGCGCAAGCAGGAGGACAACAACCACTTATGTAACCGCGTTATCCACCCAGCCCCCTGGTTTCAGCGAGCAGATAAGAAGAAGGATAGATCCTGAACATCAGAGAGGTTCAAGAGGAAGGAAAAAGGTTCGCGCAGAGAACCAGAGGTTGGCCAAACATACTAATTGCAAGGCGGGGAAACCCGGAAAGCTGGCGACTTCAGAGTATGAAATAGTAGACAAGGAAATCCCGTGAACTTTGACCAAATGCCGGAGGAAGCATAACTTGCGGACCAAATGCGGGGAGACAGGCCACCTTTGCAGAACGTGTACAGTCGTGTCCGTTAAATAATTACACCCCCGGGCAACAACCATGACAACCACAATCAACCAATTCAACCACAAAAAAAAAAAGATACAAATTCAATTAAGAAATAGATGAAAGTAAATATCATAAGCTCCAAAGAAATCCTGCTACCATTTTGTGTGACCCCCATCTGCATCCAAAACAGCCTGAATTCTCTCAGGCATCCTCTCTATCCAAGCATCCAATGTCCCTTGGGGAATTAAATCCCACTCCTCCTTTGCTGCCTGAAATAATTCAGCAGCACTATGAGGCCTTCTCTCCAGTCTGGAGAATCGCTTGGTAAGGGCTCTTTTGAGTAGAGCCCAGGTGTTCTCAATAGGATTGAGATCTGGTGAGTTGGGTGGCCAAGGAAGTTTTTTGTAACCACAGTCTGCCTCCAATTTTCGATTTTCCTCACCACCATGCCAGGAGGCATTGTCTGCAGCTAGGTAGATGTTGTCAGAAGGTCTATCCAGACCTTCTATAAAAGGGATGAGGTATGGCTGGTGGATTTCAGTTGCATATTGGTGGGAATTGAGGCCAAGTCTGTCTCTTTTGCTGGTCCTTTCCTCCTCCCCCCTCTTTCTCACAAGAATTAACTCAGTCCTGCCACCCTTCATGATTGCAGCATACACCCCAATACTAGTCCTCCCAGACTTAAAGCTAGGCTTTAAGTTTTTTTCTTCCAACTCTTCACCAGCTCTTACTCTGACCCTCCTCCCAGCCGGATTTGGATCATAAATAATAGTGGCTTCATCAACAAAGACAACCCAATTCCATGCCCCTTTCCAGTTCTTCCTTCTCCTAGCAAACTCCTTTCTCTTCTCCTTTTGTCCTTTCCTCCAAAAAGGCTTTTTCCTAGGTATCAGAAGCCTGAAACCAGCTTCAGATATGATCTTATCTATAGTGGTTCTGCCAAGGCCAATATTCGCTTTTTGGGTAATGTCGCGTAATGCTAAATGAGGCTCAGCATCAATAATTGCCTCTACCGCTCTTCTTTTGGTGTCCGTAATCTTGGTGGGTCGGCCTTTCTTGGAAGCATAATGGGTGTTTCCCCCTCTTGAATTGGCTCTTTGGACAACCTTGGCAACAGTCTCCTTGCAGACCCCAATAGCCTTAGCTATTTTATTATAACCCATATTGGTATGCTTATGCAGGGCATAGATTTGCTGATTCCTGTCTCCTTTTTCTGTTCGGGTATGTGGTGGTGCCATGGTGGGTGGTGAGATGGGGGAGAGGTGTCGTTGCACCGTTGCTGGGCAGGGGTGTAATTATTTAACGGACACGACTGTACTGCGACGGCTGCAGTTGTTCGTTCATCCTAACAGGGCCCGGGGTTGAAATGGTCATCTCTGGTAAGCGAGCCCACAGGAACACACAAGCGAATAAAGCCCATTGAAAGGCCACCTCCAGCTTCTTCGTCAAGGATACTCGAAGTCCGCCAGGCATGACCTCAGATGATGGAGGTTGATACAGACTCCTCGGAATAGGCAAAAACCCATTCCACTTCAGGTGTAACCTTATTAACCCGCAGCTATAGACCCCTGATGGAATGATGGACATGAACCACAGTAGTGGCTTCAGAGATGGGTAAGTACCCTGCTACCACATAAACGATGCTGATACTGACTACACCCAGCCGATGTGGGCAGCTAGATGTTGCATGCCATGCCCGGTGGGCTAGGCTATCTCTCCTTTATTGGGTTTCCGGTTATTTTCTTCGTTCTAGTTATACCTAGTTCTTTCAGGAGTTCTTTAGCTAGATTGGCAAGTCATAGTAGATTATTTTGGTTGAGGCTGTGTGAGGTCCTGCTAGAGGAGATGCTCAACATTGGGGAAGCAAGGCTGCTTCGCTTGGAACCAGTCCGACAGCAGACTTCTAACCAGCTCGCAGAAAATTGTTATGTTTAGTACAAGCAGAATTGGTTCAGGCTGGACTTGGTCAAATAAACGGTGCTATTTTCAACTTTACCAGAGGAGCGTTTAGTACCTGAAATCATGCAGGTGTGGTTGTAAACACGCTAGTTATTGATAAAAAACCAATCCCAATCCCTTGACGCTTACCGACGCTTTATGGCCGCTCTTGTGTCGAAAGGCAAGAGACTAAAATAATTCCCCAAGCCAAGATGACTAAGTCCCCAAGACAAGCGAAGAGGCAGAAGTGTGACAACTGGCCTCGTCATACCAACTCTATCCACCTGCGAGTCAAGGGAGACTATAGGATAGGAGCTAGACAGGTAAGAGTGGAGGCGCTCCTGCCACTCGACAGTGGAGCTACTGGTCCGGTGCTTGGTCGCCGATAGGTTAAGCAGACTCGGGACCTTGTGTACCCCCAAAGGTACACGTGCTGCTAAGCGACCCGAGCGGGAATCACATTCCTGGGTCAGGTATCTACTAGAGCAAGTCATTAGAGATGAGGATAGGTGACTGCCATAATGAGATGCACTTCGAAGTCGTGGATATGCCCGACACTGAGGTGGATGGGTACCTACCTATATCTTGATTGAGAGACCATGAACCCAACATAGATTGGAAGACAGGATCACTAACTTGGCGGTCAGATTTCTCCCAGGCTAACTGCCTGGAAGAGCAGGGGCAGTTAGTGTTCATGACCAATGAAGAGTTACTAGCCGAAGACCCTAGTACTGTGTACCTATTGGGGATTGTGCAATTCTCTGATGAGGAAGGTGCCGACATTACAGTTAAGCTAGTCCCCAAGTATAAGGACTATGGCGATATCTTTAGTCAAGAACGGATGGAGCCACTACCGGAACACTCCAAGTATGACCATACGATCAAGTTGCAACAGGGAACTCAACCTCCCCCTGCCCCTATCGCTCCAGTATCGGAAAATGAGCTTAAGGCACTGCGGGAACATCTCAATAACATGCTGCGAGCGGGAAAGCTACGGCAATCCAGTTCCTCGGCAGCGGCCCGTATCCTCTTCATGCCAAAACCAGAGGGTATATTAAGACTAGCAATAGATTGCCGAGGGCTGAACAAAATCCCCGTGAAGGGTAAGTATCGTCTACCGCGGATGAATGAACTACGAGATAGGTTAGAAAAAGCAGCTGTGTTTACCAAGTTGGACTTGAAGACCAGCTACTAACTTCAGAGGATGGCAGAAGGTGAGGAATGGAAGACGGCCTTCTGGTGCAGACGTGGACCATGTGTATACTCCGTCATGCCGTTTGGGTTGTGTAATGCCCCTGCAAATTTCCAAGGTCTGATAAAGAAGGTCTTGCGGGATCCCCACGATGAAGGAGTCATTGCATACATGGATGACATCCTGATCTACTGCGAAATTATGGAAGAGCATATCGAAATAGTAAGACATGTGATGGAGAAATTGCGGAAAGCTAGGTTATGTATATACATGAAGAAGTCCAGTTTCCACCAACGGGAGTTTGAATTCCGCGGATTCAAGATCTCCGATATGGGGATCTCTATGTTGTCCGAGAAGGGGCAGACAATCAGGGATTGGGCACCTCCGAGATGCATCGCGGGCGTTGAAAGCTTTATAGGCTTTGCCAACTTCTATCCTCGGTTCATAGAGCGTGTCAGCAAGGTAGGGCAACCTCTGAGAGACTGGACCAAGAAGGTTGTCCAATGGGAATGGCCCCTGTGTGTGCGCACACCTTCGACGATTTAAAGGAGGGGTTTACGTCGAAACCTATCCTAGCACATTTTGACCCTGAACGGCCAACGCGGCGGGAAATCGATGGTAGTGACTTTGCATTAGGAGCCGTTCTCTCCCAGTTCTGTGAGGATGAGAGATGGCATCCCGTGGCCTATCAGAGGTGGAAGTTTCACGCACCGGAGATTAATTATAACGTCCATAACAAGAAAATGACTGCCATCATGGTGGTATTCAAGCAATGGGATCCTTTGCTATGCCCCGTAATGGACCACTTAGAGATCTATACAGATCATAAGAAATTGGAGTACTTTAATAGTACCAAGGTCCTTACCCAAAGGCAGGACCACTGGGCTGAGTTTCTGGAACCACTTAATTTCCAGGTGGTTTACCGTGCAGGGCAGTAAAATGAAAAGGCAGATCCTTTGTCACGGCGTAGGGACTACCGCCCTGAAGAGGGGCGTGATTTTCTGCCACAGTCATTTTTTCACCCCAGACAGAGGGTTTGGAGCCACGCACAGGACATCCTGCGACCACCAGCGTTGCAGGTGTGTCCGGGATTTAGGCTCCAGTTTTCCTTTCTGGATCAGCTATGTGTGGCGATAAGGGAAGACCAGGAATATTTAAGGATCCTAAAGGCAATAGATACCGGTGACAAAGAGGTCGACCGATATTTCACGACAGAAAAGGGCTTACTCCTGTACCAGAACAGGTGGTATGTTCCCAAGGGCCAGAATCTGAAGCAGACAATCACAGTGGCTAAATATGCCTCCCAAACCGAGGGGCACTTCAGGATCTACAAAACTATTAGCAGGGTTAGGGCTAGATTCCGTTGGCCAAAGATGGACAAGCACATCACTGACTATGTCCGAACATGTGATGTATGGCAAAGAAATGCGTCCATCAGGCACAAGGAGTTTGGGCTGCTGAAACCTATTGATGGTCCTATGCGGCCGCGGACAGCAATTTCAATGGACTTCATTGTAGCGCTGCCAGAGGCCGCAGGGTATGCCAAGGTCTGGGTCATAGTGGACAGATTCTCAAAGATGGCACATTTCATACCCCTGACCACGGAGGTACCTATCACGGAGCTTGACTTGATGTTCCAGAATTAAGTTTGGCACCTTCATGGGCTCCCAGAGTCAATCATCTCCAAACATGATAGCCGATTCACATCCAAGTTCTGTATGGGTCTAAAGTACTTGTTGCAAGTTAAACTAAGCGTTTCGACTGCATTCCATTCTGAGAGTGATGGGCAAACCCAGAGGGTTAAAGAGACACGGGAGCAGTACCTGCATGGTCACGGTTCCTAGCAACAGGACAATTGCATTTTGCGTTTACCCCTTGTGGAGTATGAGTACAACACCTGGACCTCAGAATCCACCAGGTTGTCAGGACTTGAGATCAACTATGGGTTTAACCCCAGGACAAACTGGTAGTGTATGATGTCTGATAATCAAGGGATACACCCTAGCAGTGAGCTCATGGTTAAGGAATGGGAAGGAACCTGGCAGGAGATACGAGAAATGATACAACTAGCGCAGGAAAGGCAACGCAAATGGCATGACCAGAGAGGGTTGCCATAACCGGACTATGTTACTATGGAGAACGTCTCTGCTGGGTGGGCAAAGATAGGGCAGTGTGTGATGCGGAACCGAAAAAACATCCTCACCAAGCGTCAAATAGAGACGCAAGACTAGTGGATGTTTGGACCTTGCGTGGTCAAACGGCGGGTGGGTACCCGAGCCTGTGAACTTCAACTGCCGGCCAGAGGGAGAAGCCAACCGGCTTTCAATGTCACGTTGCTCAAACTGTAGCGTGAGGATCCGGGATCCGGTAGGGTCAAGGATGTCCCTACCCCTAAGCTTGTGGACAATGAGCCAAGTTACGTTAGGGAAGCGGTTGTGGACAACAGATGTTCCGGGAGAGCCAAGTCGAAGTTTCTGTCACGCCCCGTCCACTCACTAGTTTCGCGGGAAGGCTACGTGGCTCCAGAGAATTCATGGGAGCCCTATGACATGCTAGAAGGGACAGGCTTACAGGCCGTGCTGGATTTCCGCAAAAGATATCCGACGAAGCTAGGGGACCCTAGAGTCCGGGGGGAATTGAGTCCGTGGAATGAGAGACAATGCTAATGGTCCAGGACGGGCGGTGCAGAAGAGGGGAGTGAAGTAATGACCCAGCACACATGAGCTATGGCGCTCAGAACCTGCACCCATACAGGTAGCCAGGAGGCAAAGCGGTAGGGACCGGCAGGCCAGTCAGTACTTGACTTATGGAGACCCGACGGCGCGGGCTTCAAGAGTGATAAGAATTAGCTGCCCACATACTTAGGTACCTAGGTACACCCGGGAGAGGTGTCAGCGTACTTGGGGACTTCTGAAGGGGCAGTTGCTCAGCTAGGCCGGGTAACTGGAGACAGGGCAGCAAAGTCTATTGATGGCGACAGGATACATAGGGCAACAGGGAAGGGTTATCTTGTCCGGAGGACAAGGTTACCCTAACCTTTGGATCAGTTTACCCGGCCTGAAGTCCTGAGTTGCCCTATCTTTCAATGCGAAGTTCCTCGCTGTGTTTGGGAAAAATGACGGCAAAGTTTGTCTCGCGAAGCCACGCATAACACTGGAATCTGGGGTTCCGGGGGACGCTATTGGGCGAGCTAGGCCACTCCGAAGAAGCTGTAAATTGGGGACATTATTCCTATCATACCCCTCCGGCCCCGCTTCAAGGCCCAGGAGTCATGGGCGAACGGTTGTGTAGTGGTATGCAGTCTCACAAAGTGGAAGGTTTGTAGACCTGCTTGAAACACCGTATACTTCACTGCCATCCTGTCGACCATAGGCTGTTCACAGGGTAAACAAGGGGGCATAGGGCGGAAGGGGAACTACCTCCTGTAAGTTGTTGGGAGTAAAACGGACCGAAACTGACAGATTTAATGGGAGTTAACCGTAGGGGTCCTGTCGGTCGTCGCGGGTGGTACCGGGGCCGCTGCGACAGTTTTACACTTACCAAGCGTGAAAGTGTCCCCAACATCATAGGCTTTGAAAGGCACGTGCAGAGATAGTATAAGCATGATTCCTACCACCGGCCATGTGGTTACGAGGTAGTGATAATGGGTTGCGCCCATTGAACCCCTTTTGGACCACAGTTTGTTGCGGACGACACCGCAAGCGCTAGAACCCTAAATAGCATATAGATAAAAGGCTCCCGGTAGCTTCCCGGGCCAAGCAGATATCAATGAAAATTGGAAAAGTGTCATAGATAGTCTCGCTCATGCGGGGTCTTGACTCTGAGCTACTAGCAAGACGCCAGTGTGCAGAAGCTTTCACTCCGGCAGCCAAAATGGCAATGTAGTGCAGAAACAATACCCGCATCACGTGAACACCAACCAGACTGTGTCGACACATGCATGCCCAAGCGGTGTGCCAGGAGAGGTGTCGGACCGCCCTTAGCGGAGAAGGCTGTGCTCGAATTGTTGCAGTAAACTGATGGGGGACTTTCTGGCATAAGATAAAACTGCCTTAAAGTATATACGAGAACTCTCCTACTCCAACAATCAATCCTCCCCGAGACCTTAATTGAGTGACGCATCAGGCTTAATGATATTAGTTTGTACCGCCTACTTTACTCTTACCTTGGTGTCTACTTTTGGTGATAAGTTTGAAGTTGTTCGGTGTGGTCGCAACCTTGGGATCCATCTTCCTAGGGGTACCCCGATACAAACACTTGGCCACTACTATATCACATAGTTCCGGTCCATCTTACCCAGAACAACCTGGAGAAGGTACTATATCCTCTTAGCCATGCTCACTTATATATCCTGCAGACCACTTATGGTTGGGCAGTCAACTTGGGCATATACAGAATTATCTAGCTATCTATGAATATGGTCTTAGGCCAGACTGCGCTCCACTACAAAACCATTTGCCTATGACATCCGGCCTAATAGCAGAGCTGCAGGGATTTGATAGGAACAATCTCTCTAAGTTAAAGCTCCTCGGGAGGTGCATAGCTCAACCAACCGTGTTCGCCAGAATCCGAGACTTGGGGATCATATATAATCTGCACTGAAAAACATGCCAGTCAAATTTCCAAAGTCCCTGACAGACTTTGTAGTGCAAAATAGATTCACTCAGGTTTTTTGATAGGATAACCTGACTACCATATCCGGGTAACCAGAATTCCATAGTAGGGTAATCCTACCAGCATGTCAGGATAGCTTTAGCCAGATACCCTGCCCACCGCCCCAGCAGGGTTAGACACTTGTATTCTTTCTTCAGTTACCCTGCTTTGTTCTGTAACTTGTATACCCAAGCTTGCTAAGTCAACCGATATTGCCTGTGCCCATATACCAGGTATCCAAGTACCTAAGCACCTAGCATTATAATTGTTGACAGGGGGACAGTGACCATATGACACTGATGAGACAAGCAATTACCTGCCTGCCTGGTCCTACCTGTTGACTGCCAAGTTACCAGCAGGGGTGCAGTTTTATGTTGTGATACTTCACATAAGCCATGTCATTACATAGTACAAGAAACACTATATCAGACAAGATGGAAGCACGGTACAGGTATAGAACCAAGACCCATTGGTATCAAGATAGGAGAGGTTGAGGGTTCGCCCACTTCAATCACATGAGGAAGCAATAATGATGTCATTCCTTAGTACCAATCTAGACATGAACTTACTAACTTGCATAAAGAAAGTAAACTACAATGGGATATACACCTTTATATAATAATAGTAATTTCGCTGCCGCTGAATCCCCGGACTCTGGGCTCGTTCCCCACATATAACCAAGATCTTTCAATCCTTTCTCTGAGCTTTTATTATCTAGACCCCTTAGTCAAGCAATCCTCCAAAGTGTGTAGCAACTATTCTATCCTGCATATTCAGATATGCCACCAAAGGTCCAATGCAGTCATACCCCGATCAGGTGGCTATGACACCTTACTACCACGGGGATCCGTATAAACGATCCCGAGGTAGAAACCATCTTTGGGTCCTGTATACCAGAACATGTATGGGATGTCCATACAGTTTGAAGAATTGACAACTTCGGGTGTGCCGTTATTCACACCTATAGCCCTCTCACCAAACCGCTTAATACACTTGACAAGAAGGCTCAGGGATTTATCTTGACCTCCAAATGCCAACATGGTTTGGAGAAGCCTAAAACTGGCTTTACCACTATGCTAGTTATGTTTCATTGCGAGTTTTAGAAGCTTCTAGTAATCCAAGCGAACAGGTATTGCTGTGTGCTAGTCCATGTTATATCCTGGTACAACGAGAAAGCAGTTCCCTACCCTGTGGTCTTCTAATCCCAGAAGCATACCTCAAACGAATGCAATTCTGGTATCTCCCACCAGCAACTAAGGGCAGTATTCTTTGTTTTCCAGCAATGTAGATATTATCTCATATACCTCAAAGTTATGAGTGTGACCAACCATCCTATCTGGAGAGACTTTACCACCAAAGACTCTGTGAACTGGGGGCAAGCCTTGTGGTCGGAATTTCAGAGACAATTCAACTACAATATTGTGTACCCACCTGGCAAGTGTAATAGGCTGTAACGACCCAGGATCTATGAGCTATAACAGCCGGAACCTGCACCCATACAGGTAGGCCAGAGGTGAACTGGTAGCAACCAGCATGCAAGTAAGTAGGAGGCCTGGGAAGACCCGATGGCCTGGGTTTCGAGATGAACAGAATTAGTTGGCCAGGTACCGCGGTACCTGGGTACACTGGGGAGAGGTGTCAGCGTGCTTAAGGACCTATGCAGGGACTGTTACTCAGCTAAGCCAAGTAACAGGAGAAAGGTCTCAAGCATCTATCTAGAGCCATGGGATAGACAGGGTAACAGAGAAATGTTGTCTTGTCTATCAGACAAGGTTACCCTGCCCTCAGGATCAGGTTACCCTGCTGTGGTGCTGGGGTTGCCCTGCCCAAAGTCCTGAGTTACCCTGCCTTTCAATACAAAGTCCCTAGTAGAGTGCGGAAAAAATGACAGTGATGTTTGTCACGCGAAGCCAGCCACCATACCGGAATCCGCTTTTCCGGGAAATGCTATTGGGGGACCTGCGCAGCTCTTGAGAAGCTGTCAATTGGAGACATTACCGTTATCATACCCCTCCGGCCGGGCCTCGCGGCCCGAAAGTCATGGGCAAGGGGTTGGATGGTTGTCTGCAGTCTAGCAAAGAAGGATCTTGGGACACCTGCTTGCAGAACCATGGACGTCCCTGCCGTCCAGGCGAGCATGAGCTATTCAAAGGATACATAAGGGGACATAGGGTGGAAGGTGGAGTAACTCCTCCAAGTTGTTGGGAGTAAAGCGGACCAAAGCTGATGGAGTTAATAGGTGTTAACGTTGGGGCTCCCGAAGGTAGTCCCCGGAGGTGCCGAGGCTACAGGCAGAGTTTTGCACCTACCCAGGCCAAAAGTCTCCCCAGTGCCATGAGCTCTGAAAGGGAAGTGCGGAGACTGTAAAAGCATGATTACTACCACAGGGAAGGTAGATGCGAGGTGGTGGTCATGGGTAGCGCCCATTGCACCTCTTCTGAACTACCGCTTCCTGTGGAAGTCACTAGAACCCCAAGAATTGTAAATAGTAGCTAGACAAACCTTCAGGGTAGGTTACAGGGTTATGTAGAGATCAATGCATATGGGAAGTTTGTCATAGATAGTTCAGTTCATCAGGTGTCTTGACTGTTAGCTACTGGCAAGACGTCTATGCAAAGAGGTTTTCGCTCCGGCGGGGAAAATGGACATAAGCCTCAGAAAGGATAGCCCCATCAGGTCAACGCCACCTAGAGTATATTGACACATGAAATACCCGCAGGGAGTGCCAGCAGACATGTCCGAGTACCCTTAACGAAGAAGGGTGTACGCGAATTGTTGGTGTGAAATGGTGTGTGAGTTTCTGGCACAAGACAAAACTTCCAGAAAGTCTATACGAGAACTCTCCCACTCCAACAATCAATCCTCCCACGACCTTAATTGAGTACAGCATCAGGCTTATCACTATCAGGTTTTACCGTTTACTTTGCTCTTGCATCTGTGCAAACTTTTGGTGATAAGTTTGCTGTTGTTCTGTGCAGTCGCAACCTTAGGATCCATCTCCCTAGGGGTGCCCCCATTGCAGTATATTGTTAAGCACCCCCCTCACTTAACTCCTTTCCGGATCAACTCTTCCCGACCTTCGGCACTAACCTACAGTGAATACTAGCAACCATGTCTAGAACCAGTAGCACTTGATGAAACGCGTAATCCCTAGTACCCCACTCCGAACCACAATAGAATCCAACTCAGATCCAGAAGGTGACCTTGACGAGAACAGCACCATCAAGCTTCGTGCCATGGTTTTTGGCAGATGTTCGAGTTATTCCTGGAGATGGCTACCAGCTCCTCAGGGAGACCACCACTATTCAGGTATCGAACGATTGCGTTGATCTTATTATTACAGCCCCTCACACTACACTGCTTTTGTTCAACCAAGATTCTGTCCTTGTTCATAACACGCACCGTCCACAGCTTAGAGGTGTTCCATTTAGACATTTCTTGCACGAGTTCGTTGAACCTTACACCGACTGCCCGGTATCCAAGGCACTGGAGGTAGTGAAGCGATAAATGATGAACTAGAACAACCAGCAACAGCAGGTGTTCTGCAAACAGATTACTAGAGAAGCGGTACAAGGAATGAAGGTACAGCAGGGGGCATAGCTGCACCTGCTAAACCACCAGAAAGCATTAAAGAATCATATGGCAGCATTAGAGAGGGCCTTTGCGGGAGGGTACAGTATTCATGCTGAGAATAACGTGCTGATGACAGAGGCGGCGCCTGCACTTCCACTGGTCCAATCCAAGCATCAGATATTTGGGATGGAGTTGGCCATGAGAGCCGGAGACCAACCAATAGAGGACGTATCTAAGCGCTGCGGGCATACGAATGCTGCAGCGCCTTAAGGGGGAAGGCCATGGCTACACCCCTTCCTTCATGAGAGCATCAATGGGTTCCCTGTCCGTCCCCTCCTCAATTGCCCGAAGTCGTTGCGGAAGGCTGGCGATTGGACCAAGCGATGGAAGTCTGGGCAAGAAAAGGACATTGAAGCCAAAGGGTGTTACGGCACCAGATACGCCTGACCCTACTCCTCTCTCAACACCCACTCCCATCATTGTCCTCATACCACCTTCAGTTGCAACTCCCATACGTCCTATCACTGCCCCCTGACCCACACCTGTGCCAGTCCCATTGCCTGTCACTGACCCTTCTACTATCGCACCCTTCCAACCACTACGAGCGGTCACACTGAGATTTTTGGAACAGGCATGGCGCCAGCCCGAGCGACCACCCAGGGCTCCATGAGGGGGGACTCCAATCCCCACACCTGGGACACCTGCTTGGTCCGTTCCTTGGGCACCCGTGCTTCCATCTGCCCCCTTGAAAGGAACTCTTCGCTCTGCCGTCCCCACTATGACAGGCAGTGAGTTGTCCAGGCAAGATGGATTCTGTCTAAAGGGCTGTAAATCGGATGAGACCCATATCGGGTGGATTTATTATCAGTTCTTTGGGTGCAGGAAGGGACTCCGGACCCTGGTGAAGTATGGAAGAAGGTGGAAGGAGGGAGACAGGTGCCTGACATGTGGATGTTGTGTATCATGGAGGCACACTGGCTCTTCAATACTACCCCTGACATATCCAAAGCTTCTGGACTTTCTGCCGATAACTCAGGTGGCTCCCAACCCAACTTCTGGGAGGGGGTGACGCCCTGTTCCACCACTGGCATCAGGACCATCAGGGGCTAACCCCCCCAGGATAGGAATCAGGATGGCCTGGAGGAATGGTTTGATGTGTAAAATAGAGCACAGGAAACCCCAGGCAGAAACGCCATGGGTAGTGGAGATGGAAATGTGCCACCTGGAGGTGGTACAGTCGCAGCAGGAGGAGATTCAGGGGACTCTTACCAGGAGAGTTCGGATGATCATGACCACCATGCTCACCCTGATTTAACCCCCTTCCTCGGTGCCCGCCACCAGGACTAGACTGACGAGAAGAAGCGCCATTGGGACCGCCATGCTAAGAAGCCACAATGGGAATTCCAGAGCAGATAGACCTCACCGCCATCCTGCGGACAATGGCACAAGAAGTCGGAAAAGCTTCGTGCCATCTCGGCATACAAGTGAAAGGTCACAGAACTTGCTAGCTTCCTCACACTGGTGGATGTTAAGTGCGAGCATTTTGCGGGGTGCAGGTTAACTGGTATGGACAAGGCAAACCTGGTATTCACTCTTCTAGAAGACACCACTGGAACATGGTATCGTGGGCTGCACTCCCACATCAAGAAGGAGGCAACTAAGCCTGCAGCAGTTCGTGTTAACCAGAGTAACAAGTAGGGGATGTGGAAAGGATTCCGCGGACGGCTCCAATAGACATTCGACAGTGACCAAGCGAAACAAGACCGACCCCTTCATGCGTGGTAAGGCCTGGTGATGGAGCCAAATCACAACGAGGAGTACCTGGACACGATAATCCACTACATACATAAGCTTAGCTATACAGACCACATACACGTGCGAGATAAGGTGTGGTCGGGTATTACCCAAGATTCCGGATGCGTGGGCAGTCAGGGAGCCACATCCTGCCAACTTGGATGACTAGGTTGATGTTCTTCGCAAAGTTGCAAACACGCTAGAAAACAACAGCTGGCTCTGTAACCCTGTTATTCATCCTGTCCAATGGTCACAGCCAACAGATGAGAAGGATGATCGGTCGTCGACATTCCGACGGTTTAAGAAGAAGGAACAAGTTGGGGGTAGACAGAGCCAGAGACCTGTCAAATCTAGCAATTTCAAGGTGGAGAAACAGACATGGCTGGAGACTTCTGAGTATGCAATAGCAGATAAGGAGACCCTGGTGACCCCGACCGAACATCGGTGAACAGACAAACCGTGCACCAAGGTTGAACAAACACTTCAATTTTGAAGAAAGTGTACCGCGGTGGCCGCAGTGGTTAGTTTCTCCAAACAGGCTCACGGGTTGGAATTGTTAGCGCTGGCAAGTGAGCCCACAGGTACAGCCAAGTGGCTAAAGGGCATCAAAGCGCAACCTGCAGCTTCCTCGTCGATGATACCTGAAGTCCAACAGGCATCCCCTTATATTATGGAGGTTGGTACTGACAGCTCAGAATTACTAAGTACCCATTCTAGTTAAGGTATAATCTTACTAACCCATATCCATAGACCCATGAGGGAAAGAAGAAAGGAATCCCGGAAGTGGCTTCTGGGATGGGTCGGTAACCCTCTACTGCATGAAGGATCCTGATACTGACTACACCCAGGGCCTGTGGCCAGATAGATGTTACAGGCCGTGCCCGCTGGACTGGACTATCTCTTCTTTGCTGGGTTTCTGGTTATTCTCTTTGTTCTAGTTATATGTATTTCCTGCAGGATTTCCTGAGCTGGACAGGCAAGTCATAGGACATTATTTCAGTTCAGGCGGAGTGAGCTCCTCTTGGAAGAGGTGCTCGACATTGGGGAAGCAAGGATGCTTCGCTTGGAACCGGTCCGACTCTGGACCTCTTCCCACCTCCTGGACAATTGTTATGTTTAGTATAAGCGGAATTGGTTCAGGCTGGACTTGATCAAATAAACAGACTTATTTCTAAGTTTACCAGAGGAGGGCTTCATACCCGCAATTATCCTCGCGTGATAGCAAACACCCTATCTGTGAATAAAATAAATCCCAATCCCTTACCGTTTACCAACCCGTTCTGGCCACTATTGTGTCGCAAGGCAACAGATCAATATTAGTAATCCCCGATGACTAAGCCCCTCAGAGAAGCCAAGAGGCACAAGCAGGACAACTTACCTCGTCATACCAAATCTATCCACTTGCATGTGAAGTTAGACAGCAACATGGGAGCTTGACAGATAAGCGGGCCAGTGCTCAAGCTACTGGATAGTGGAGCTACTGGGCTGGTGCTTAGTGGCCGATGGGTTAAGCAGACGCAGGCACCTTGTGTACGGGAGAAAGGTACATGTGCCAATAAGCGACGCGAGTGGTAATAACATTCCTGGGTCAGGTCTACACTCTACGAAATCATTGGAGAGGAGGATAGGTGACCACTATAATAGAATTCGCTTTGAACTCATGCACACACTTGACACCCAGGTGGACTCGTACGTACCTATGTCTTGGTTGAAGGACCATAACCCCAATGCATAATGGAAAACTGGATCACGAACCTGTCACTCAGCTTTCTGCAACGCTAACTTCCTAGGAGAGCAGGGGTGCTTAGTTTTCATGACCGATGCAGGGTTACTAGCCGCAGGCCGTAGTAATGTGTACCGGTTGCGAATTGTCCAATTCTCCGTTGAGGAAGGTGCCGGCATGATGCTTAACCTACTCCCCAAGTGTAAGGACTATGGGATATCTTCAGTCAGGAACCAATTCAGGCGCTACCGGAGCCCGCGAGGTATAAGCACACAATCGGGTTGCAACGCGGGACTCTACCCCCATTTGGGCCAATCTATCCGTTATCGGAAAAGAATCTTAAAGAACCCTGTTGCTATGCCAATAAAATGCTACGAACAGGAAATCTGCGCCGATCCTGTTCCTCTGCTGCTGCCTGTATCCTCTTCATGACAAAACCAGATAGTACATTAAAACTGGTAATAGATTACCGAGTGCTGCACAAGGTCACAGTTAAGAGTCAGTATCCACAACCGTTGTGGAATAAACTGTGGGATAGGTTAGGAAAAGCCACCGTGTTCACATAGGTGGACCCAATAAACGGCTACTGCCTGCTTCAGATAGCAGAAGATGAGGACTGGAAGGCAGCCTTTCGGTGCAGATAGAGACTGTATGAATACAGAGTCATGCCATTTGGGTTCTGTAATGCCCCACCCACTTTCCTGAGCCTGATAAAGGAGGTCTTCCAGGACCTCAGGGATGAAGGAGTCATGGTCTACATGGATGACATCCTGATCTACTCCGAAACTCGAGAGGAGCATGTAGCTCTGGTGAGACATATGCTCGGAAAATTGTGAAAAACCAGACTATGCGTAAACATGAAGAAGTCCAGTTTCCACCAGTAGGAAGTTGAATTCAGCGGATACAAGATCAACGACATAGACATCTCGGTATTGTCGTAGAAGGTGAACACAATCAGGGATGGGGCACCTCCGACTTGCGTCGTCAATGTTGCAAGCTTCATGCGCTTGGCAAACTTCTATGGTGAGTCCCTGGCAGGTTTTAGCAAGATAGCGAAACATCTAATGGACTTGACAAAGAAGCATGTCTGATGGGAATGGACACCAGCTTGTGCTCAGGTCGTCAACCATTTGAAGGAGGTGTGTACGTCGGAACCTATCCCAGGACACTTTCATGCTGAACAGCCAACATGGTTGGAAACTGACACTGGTGACTTTACACTAGGAGCCGTCCTTTCACAGTTCTGTGAAGCTGAGAGGTGGGATACAGTGGGCTATCATAGTCAGAAGTTTCAGGTAGGGGACATTAATTATGCTATCCAGGGGAAGGAAACGACTGCCAGTGTGGTGGCATTCAAGGAATGGGATCATCTCCTACACTGGGTAAAGGACCAGTGGGAGATCTATACCGATCATAAGAATTTGGATTACTTTGATAGTACCAAGGTTCTTAGCGGTAGGCTGCACCACTGGGCTGGGGTCCTGGAACTGTTTAACTTCAAGGTGGTTTACCGAGAGGGCCGGTTCATTGAGAAGACAGATGCTTTCTTGTGATGTAGAGACTACTGCCCTGACGCGGGGAGAGGTTTGCCGCCACAGTCACCTTTTCCACCCCAGACAGGGCTTTGGAAGTGCGGCACGGGACATCTTGCCATCACAGGTGTTGGAGCTGTGCCAGCGATTTCGGCTCCTGTCTTCCTTTTTGGATCAACTGGGGGTGGCGATAGCAGAAGACGAGAAATACTTAGGAATTCTGAAGGCAGCGACTGCCAGTGACAAGGAGGTCGACCAACAATTCATGCCAAAAGGTGGCTTACTCCTGTTCGAGAACAGGTGGTATGTGCCCGAGCACCAGAATCTGAAGGAGACAATCATCAGGACTGAACACAACTCCCAAATCACGCAACAGTGGGGGACTCACAAAACTATTAGCAGGGTTAGGGCTAACTTCTATTGGCCAATGAGGGACGAGCACATCACAGACTACATAAGAACGTATGATACATGCCAAAGGGATAAGTCTATCAGCCATAAGAAGTGTGGTCTGCCGGAATCTGTTGATGTTCCTATGCAGCCTTGGACCGCAATTTCCATGGATTCAGTGGTAGCGTTGCCAGAGTCACAAATGTACACCAAGATTTGGGCCCTGGTGGACAGATCCTCGAAAATAGCCCACTTCATATACCTGACCACTGATCTACCAATCAAGGGGCTTGCCTTGATGTTCCTGAAGGGAGTTTGGTGGCTTCATGGACTCCTAGAGGTAATCACCGCCGACAGGAATAGCCAATTCATATCCAAGTTCTGGATGAGTCTGATGCACTTGTTCCTAGTGAAACCAACCGTTTGGACTGCATTGCATCCTGAGCCTGATGGGCAAAGCGGGAGGGTCAACCAGACATGGGAGCAGTACTTGCATAGTTACTATTCCTACCAACAGAACGATTGGGTTTCGCTACTGCCCCTTGCGGAGTATGCATAGAACACAGAGCGATCAGAATGCACCAGGTTATCACTCTTTGAGATCAATTAGGGGTTTAAGCTGGGGACATACTGTTCGGGTCCCGTGTCTCACAAGCAAGGTATAGAACCTAGCAGTGAGTCGTTGGTTAAGAAAGGCATAGAAACCTGGCAAGGGATTCGACAAATGCTTCAACAGGCTGACGAAAGGCAAGAGACATAACAGGACCCGAACAGGTTGCCATCACCGGACTCTGTTGCCTTGGAGGATATGGTCCCTGGGCAGGCGAAGAAAGGGGACCGCGTAATATTAAACCAAAGGAACATCTGCACGTAGCGTCCAGTGGAGAAGTTAGACCACGGGATGTTTGGACCTTTCTTGGTCAGATGGCGAGTGGGTAACCAAGCCTCCGAACTCCAACTGCCAACCGGATGGAGCATCCCCCCTGTTTTCAAGTTCATGTTGGTCAAACCATACCATGGGAATCAGGGATCAGGTGACGTCAGTGAGGTCCCTATGCTGGAACTGGTGGACAAGGAACCAAGTTGCATTATCCAAGATATTGGGGTCACTCAATGGTACACTGGGACCAAGGGGAAGGTCCTGTCGTACTTTGCCCAGTACCTGGCTTCATCGGAAGGCTGTGCAGCTGAGGAGACCCCATAGGAGCCCTATGACATGTTAGAAGGGACAGGCTTGCTACCCATTGTGGATTTTGGAAAAAGATATCCGTTTAAGTCCAGGGAGCATAGGGCCTTAGGCAAATCCAGGCGCGGAAATAAGAGATGACGCTAACGGTCCGGGATGGATAGTAGAGAACAGGAGAGTCATGCAACAACCCAGCATATGTCAGCGATGGCAGCCAGAACGTACATCCATATAGGTAGCCCGCAGGCAAACTAGTAGGAACCGGCAGGCAAGTATGTACTTGACTTAGGGTGACCCGAAGGCATGGGCTCGGAGATGAACAGAATTAGCTTGGCAGGTCCTTATATACCTGGGTAGACCCGGGAGAGGTGTCAGCGTAATTGGAGACCCCTGCAGGAGGAGTTACCCAGCGAAGCCAGGTAACTGGAGAAAGGTCAGGAGTGGCCTTCTCTGGTAGCAGGAAAGACATGGTAAAAGAGAAATGTTATCTTGTCAAGGGGAAAAGATTACCCTACTGTCAGGATCAGGTTACCCTGCCAACCCACTTGGGTTACCCTGCTGAAAGGCATGGGTTACCTTACATTGCAATACGAAGTCTCCAGTAGAGTTTGGGAAAAATGACAAGAATGTTTGTCACGCAAAGCCAGGCATAATACTGGAATCTGTGGTTCCAGTAGATGCTATTGGGCGAGCCACGCAGCTCTGAAGAAGCCGCAAATTGGAGACACCATTCCTCTCATACCCCTCCGGCACCGCCTTGAGGCCCGGACACCCTGGGCAAATGGTAGCATCGTTGTGTGCAGTCTGGTAAAGAAGGATCCTGGGAGACCTGCTTGCAACACCGTATATGTGACTACAGTCTGGTTGACCTTAAGCTGTTCGCAGGATATTAAGATTGCTTAGTGTGAAAGGTGGAGTACGTCCTGCAAGTCATCCGGAGTAAACTGGACCAAAACTGGCAGTGCTGACAGGGGTCCAGCGTGGGGGTCCCGCAGGTGCTGGCAAGTGCTCCTGGGGTGACCGCAAGAGTTTTACACATGTCAAGCCCCAAAGTGTCCCCAACACCATAGGCTCTTGAAGGGAAGTGCAGAGACACTGAAAGCAAGATTTCTGCGCCAGGTAATGTAGATCAGTGCTAGTGGTCCTGGGTAGCGCCTATTGGATCACGGGTGGACGCGCATTTCCTGTGGAAGATATCTGAAGTCAGAGAACCGCAAATAGTAGATAGATGCACCGCTCACGGTAGGTTCCGGGGTCAGGTAGAGATCAACGCATATGGGAAGGGTGCTATAGATAGTCCAGTTCATAAGCTGTCTTGAGTGTTAGCCAGTGGCAACATGCTGATGCAAAGAGGTTTTCTGTGCGACAGGCAAACAGGAAATACGCCCTAGAAACGATAACCACAGAAGGTCAAGGCCGACCACAGTCTGTCCACAGATGCATGCCCGCAGGGCGTGCCTGGAGGTGTGTAGGGCCACCCTTAGCGGAGAAGAGTATGCCCGAATTGTAGGAGTAAACTAATAGGCGGGTTTCGGGCTTAAGATCAAACTAACTGACAGTCTGTGCATGAACTCTCCTACTCCCACAATCAATACCCCCGAGACCTTAACTGAGTGAAGCGTCAGGTTTAACGATATTAAGTTTTACTGCTTACTTCACTCTGACATCTGTGTGAGCATTTGGTGATAAGTTTGAAGTTGTGCCCGTGCGGTCGCAACCTTGGGATCTATATTCCTAGGGGTACCCCCCTTACATAGGCAAGTCAGTCCATTAACTCAAATACAAGTGCCAATCAAGCAAAAAGAACCGCAGTGCAAGCAATCCCAAATATAACGGGTATGGAAGCCCCATGCTATCAGTTTGGTGGTCAATATCGCAATCCCCATAGCGGGATCTCTCATGAAAGATCTTTCAACCAAAGCAGGTGATGCTGTGCTACTTTTCAAATGGATCCTGTAGGCACCAAAGCAGGAAGAACCCCACTCCTATCTCATCTCTCTAGCCGTGTCCTAGAAGGATAGGAACAGCCTGTTATTTCATGACTGCCTATATATCTCACTGCATATTATACTGTAATTGGAATCACGCGAGGAAGCGCATAACTGTGGGTTAGAGGGTGGGCAACACTAAGGACAACCAAGTCTGGACTGAGGCCAGATACGTGATAAAGTGATTTCTAGGGAGACTCACTTGAAACGTCAGGCTGCAAGCATTATGAGAAGTATATCATATAACAAGGGTATTGTTAGGGGCTCTTCGCTGTCGCTGATGATATCGGTCAACCATGGGAGGCATCACGAAATTTAGGTTTTCCATTTGCACGTCCGTGGCCTACCGGTTCCTCCCTCTTTGCCCTGCACAAACCTCGCAGACACTGAAAACCTTTACCACCCTTCACAGTGATTCCTTCCCACAGTGGGCAGGGTGTCGTATCCCTCCCGTCGCAGTGATCACCCGCAGCGTATGCACTCAAACCCTTTCACTGTGGTAAGTCACTACTCGGCCTGTTTCTTTGTATGAAGTGATCAAGTCCGTGGACCGACTTATCCACGGAGGCGCACTCCTTATCCATCCATGTCCACCTGGAGGAAGTATGCTCTAGTCACACTGAGCCAATGGCATTTAGGTCTCATTGGGCAGCGTGTTAACCTTCTACATGGCAGGCCATCAATGCACTCTACCTTCTCATTTTTCCGGGTGCGGGTGAACAATCATCCATGTGGCGTTGCCTGCTCCGCAGGTCTTTCCTCCCCCTTCCTCCACGAATGGACTGCAAATTCAGTCTTACTGCCAGCAAGGCAGCTGGGGACTCCTGTCAGAGTAGCGGACCTCTCCACGATTGCCACCCATCCATTGGCCCAGCCACGGGATCTTTGCATATGTTTATCACTACAAGAATGGACTAGATTTGGTTCTTTCGACCTTGTCAGGATAGCCAATAATCCTCCCTTAAGCACGCAGTGAAAACTCCTCCGTCAGCAAGCTTAGATCACAGCATAAATGAGGCTCCTGTAGTGGCATCACATAGGTAGAAATAAACTTATTCACCAAATACCATGACCGACCCTGAGATCAACCACCTGACCTTTTTGTAATGATCACGCGACACGCCGCCTATACTATGCCAGTTCGTCTTATGTGTAACAGGAGCTCACCTCTCTAAGAGTTCGGCCCGAATATCTATAAACCATTTCCCTAACAGTATGCAAATTAAGTCCCTTTAAGGACTCAGCAAGATAGAGTGAGAAACCTTTGCCTGTTTACTTGGCCACACCAGGATCACCTTTCCTTGTCATCCTTCCTCCATATCTGTGGCATCTCCAGGTTCTCCTGTTAAAACACGTCTACCGATTCTGCCACGTGCTCTAAATGTTCCAATAGTTCTGAGGTGTTTTCATGCTCTGCAGACAGGCACCACTTCACAAAGTACACAAGTTCACCGATCCTTCTAGTGCACTGGTGAACCTTGCGCGTATAGCAAATAACCTCGGTTCGTGCTATTTTTTCAATCTCCCATTCCAGGTTCCCATCCATCTCCTCAGGCATCTGGGGAGGCCGCTCTCAGGCTAGTCAACCCAATATGCAATAAGACTACAATGAGGATATGTGCAAGACAGGATGAATGTTTCAGCATTGTGAGATATCCAGCTTAAATGCCTGGTTGTGGCATGGCTGCCGGATTTTGAATAGCCTGTACAACTTTGGGCTAAGCTTTCTGAAAGGTCACTTCGTGCAAATATTCTTAGCGTTTAGCATACCCAAGTCGACTTTCTTAAAGTTTGGTGATCACCTAGCTTTCTTCTTGTGGTACCGCCCCCTTGCTGCTCGGATAGCCTTTAGTGTAGCCATCACCGGTCCATATATTTCCTTCATCTAGTAGGCATATGTGTTCCCTCCTGGATTTTGAGCTTCTAGCTCCTTCTCAGACTGTGTCCCTGGGTGGTATCTATAATTCACGTAGAACAGGGTTAGTCCCTGTGCACTGATAACGGAGCCATTGTAGGCCTCTTCTGCTAGGGGAGGCAGTTCCTGGCAGTCATCCTCATCATGGTTAATAAACCTTAACAGATAGCCTTCCAGCACTTGCTTGGGTCTATGTATTTCTTAGTCCATTGCCAGATGATACACCTGCAAGATTCTTCACTTAATACGTAAGAGTTTGCAGATATATTCCTAAACCTCACCCATGAAATCCGCATCCCTCTCCAACCTGGTTTCTGTTGGTAGGTTATTCAGTCCCCATACTTCCCGGAGAAAAGTCTGGGCTGCACCCTTTGCACCTGTATCTTTCTTAAGCACTATGAAGTGGACCACCTTGGTGAACCGGTCGACCACTAGTATGATTTCACTATTATTCACGAAAATTGGTAGCTGTCTTAAGAATACCTATTGACATAGATATCCAACATGAGTACGGTGTTTCCAATAGCTGTAGAAAGTCATACTTTGCGTCTTGTGCTACTTTCTTATATTGACACCTATCACAGGATCGTATATACTTATTTATCTAATCGGTAAGCCCTTTGCAGCATAAGGGCCATGTTATAATTTCTACTGCTTTCTCCTGGCCTAAGTGCCTTACAATCCTCATATCGTAGTTGCTGTGAGCACTTAGCATCTGTTGACCTTTGTCCCTTCCGATGAATAGCCATCCTTTGTAATCGAGGACGCTATCCGCTACTGTCCTATGCATCCTCATCCCCTTTCCCTCATCTCAGATCCTCTCCCACTCCTCTGTTCTCATTTTCCAGTGCTGGTTTGTCCTCCCCTTCCCCTGTTCTGGCTTCAAGAATTGGGTATCAAATTTCCATCCCATGGCTTTAATAAATACAGGATTGTTGGGCACGGTTTCTTCGCCCATCAGGGCCTTATGCCTCGCTTGCTTGAACTTATCGCAGTGTTCCTTTAGCTCCATTGCTTCTCTCCGCCGACTGGCTCCATTTTGGGTTTCAACCACACTGGTTCCTGTACTTCCAAATCCTTCCTGACCCCTCTCAGTATTGTCCAGCTCCATTTCTTCGTGGAGGTCTCCATCATCAATCCTTCCGACTAGAGGGTATGCAACTCGTGCTCCTTTCCCCATGTGGTAGTCCTGGTACTTCACCTTGAATAGCAACACTTTCACCTCTCCCCAGGAGTCCCTGTCACTAACACCTGCCCCCACAATAGTCCCCTGGTAGATAGCATGCCCACTGCTAGCCCATACTCACCCCGAGACTGCTGGTGGTAGGGCTACGGCTGTTCTGGCAGCTGCTGTTGCCTGTCTGTCAGCAGGTACTGCTGTGCATTCCTCGGTGTAGATATCATGTCCTGCCACTTCATTTAAGCCCAGTGTTGGAACCTGAGCTTGTTGGTGTAGTCTTATAGCTCGGGTATATTCTCGCTCCCATGTTGTTTGGCCTGGACTAGGTTCATCCTCCCTTCCTGCCACTGTAATAATAACCTGGTTGAAATGTGCCGGATTTAAGATTGCGAGTTTCTTGCTTTGTTCAGCTCCCCCCTCAGGATGGCACTGTGGCCATCCACTCCATGCGTCTGGCTTCCCGCCACTCGACCCTGTTCAATGTACAATTTTGAAGTTAAAATCTGCTAAACCCTGTACCCCACTTGTCTGCCTAGGACTCCAGGCCTCGGTCATGAGGAAGTATTCTAGATTTTATTGATCGGCAACTACCGTGATGGGTTCCCTTGTTCCGGCCAGATAGTAACGCCATTGCTGGAAGACTTAAACCATGGCGCGCAACTCTAGATCATGAACATTGTGCTTGTGGTCTGGCGGGTTAAGCTTCTGGGAGTGAAATCCCATTAGGTGTAGTCCTTTCTCAATGGACTCTGGCCATATACACTCTACCATACAATCACTGGAATTGCTTTCCACCACCGTGTTTCGGTTTGCGTGAAAATGTGACAAAGTAGGGGCCGCCACAAACCGGTCCTGCAGGAGCTCGAAAGCCTGCTCCGGCTCTTTTCCGCAGCGGAATCCCTTCGGGTCACCCATTAACGACCCTGTTATAAGTTTACACATTCCCGCGAAACTTTTGATGAATCTGGGGTAGAAATTTGCCAATCCCATAGGAATTTGTATGTCCTTTACACACACAGGTCTCTTCCATTCCATTACAGCTTTGGCCTTTCAATCACGCATAGTGATCCCATCTGTCGTCACTATATATCCCTGCAATTCTACCCTCTTGGTGTGAAGTACTGCTTTAGTGATTGACACTGCCAGCCAGTATTTCAGCAACTTACCCAATACCTTCTTCACTAGTTTGATGTGATATTCCTTAGTCTTACATTATATTAGTACGTTGTCTAAGGATATGATGACTCCTAATTCTGGGAAGCTTTTTAGAACCATGTGCATCATGTCTTGAAAATTAGCGGGTACGTTTACCTGTGGAAAATGGTAGCCCCCCGTTCACACAATGAGCGCACTGAGTGCGCAAGGCTCTGTTCCACTCATCCCTACATTTAATGCATATCAAGTAGTACCAATCCCTTAGGTCAAACTGGGTAAAGATACGTGATATGACTACGCAATCTCTGTGTTTACCCAATTCTAGTATGCGGTACTTCAGGGCAATCCTGACCTTGTTAAGTCCACCGCAGTCTACAAACAGTCTCAGTCGCCCATCAGGTTTTGGCACAAACAGTGCTGGTGCACCGGTGAGATACTGGCAATGTGTTATCTTCTATTCTTGCACCATCTTGTCCAGGCACCCTCGCAACAACTGTAGTTCCTTCTTGGACAACTGGGATATTGGCCCCCATGGGGGCTTGTCACCTTCCATGACCTTGATCTCATGATCAAAGCTGTTATAATTTGGGAGCGCTTCCACTGCCATTGGGAGTAAGAGATCGGGTTACTCCTGCTAGTGCTCTGGCAGAGTTTCTATGACCACCGCCTTTGGGTCTTATGGCCTTGCAATTTAGCACAGGTATCTCACTCCGGGGTCTGCAGCCACCCTCTTGTCCCACTCGAGGTAGATTCCTTGATCTTCCAGTTCCAGGTATTTCTTATAGTACTCCACCTGGAACGTAAATCTGGTTGTATCTTCTATGAATCATAGGCGGTGTTGGCGATGCCACCACCCAATGGGAATTAGTAAGTCATGGATCCCTGGGGTCAGCAGTTCACAGGTAATTTTGGAGCACTGCCGGTCAGTCCCAATGTCCAGCATAATAGTGGTCGTATAGTGGCTTGCCACATTTGGGATTGTGCTCCGTTGAACTCCATTATACTAACCGGGTTGTCGTGCAGTATTGTCACTAGGCCCAATCTGTGGACTATTTCTTCTCATATGACCAAGATCTGTGATCTGGAGCCTAGTAACATGTGAATAGCCATTCCCTCCGTTTGTATTTTCAGGCGGGCCATGCTGTCTAGGCTCCCCTAATGTGTAGGCCTTGGGACTGTAGTTTTCTATCACTTTGGTTCCCCCGTACGGTTACCCTGTCTTTGTTTACCAGACATTTTGTTGCGGGGGGTTCACCAATCTTAGCTGTTTGTTATTGTTCTTACACAATTTCGGCTTTCCAAGCCTTCTTAGACAAACTCGGTCCCCACTGTGTGCCTCGCTTCTCTTGCCTTCTTTCTCCTCAATAAGGATATTTGATCATTCCTATCTATGCTACCAGTGCATAGATGAGGGAGCAACCTTTCTAACCTGGCCTAAGGTGTTTATCTCCTGACCTTGCCTACGATTTAAGGGGAACTGGCGGTCCTTTGTCTCCACTAGCACTCTGCAGCCTTCCCACTTCTTGTTGCTGGTGCTACAATCCTGGTGACTAGGGGAGTGCCTCCAGCTGGTTCTGCCCTGTCCCGACTCATATCCTGGGCCTGACCTTTGGAGGAAAGGGTTGGGGCGCTCTGGGTTGTCCCCTGTAACAGTCCTCTCTTCTTCTTTATTGGGTTTGCCAGTCTCTACCTGGGAGGGAATATAAGCTCTTGACATCAGGCGTCCAGGCCAGGGGTTATTCTTGATTGCATCCTCCTGAGATGGGTTAACTTTCTCCATTATACCCGCTTTGCTATCCATTTTGCATTTCGGTCCCTACCCACTGTCTGAACCCGGTCAGTGTGGTTTTCTGACATTCTTGAATAAGCCATTGCACTAGTTTCAAATGTAGGTCCCTGGGTCTTTACTTTTTTTTCAGGACTCCGAGGTGTCAGATCTATCCCCCTGCTTAACCGAACAAGTCCCAAACTCTAGCTGCCAGTAGTACCTGGTTTTGGTTCACCACTAGCCTGGGGGCGGAATTCCAAACCTCCCTGTTTTGTGAACTGAACTTCCATGTTTTCTGCTGTTCTATCATTGCAAGAACATCTGCCTTCCTACAAGCTCCCCAGTTTTCCTTGGTCAGTCCACACCCCGTGCTGTGTTTATTTTCCCCGCATGTGTGGATCTGCTTTTGGGGTACTCCCTGCTGACCTTTCTTGCAATCGGTATGCTTAATACCCTCGACCTTGGTCTGCTTATTCTTCTGAGGCAACCGCGCTGACTTGAAGTCTCCAGGTGCTGTCTTCTTCTGGAACATGCCAGGTCACCCTCCTCTGTTTCACCGCTTTGGCTCCTCTTCCCTGTCCTGGCACCGGCAGTTCGACCATTCTGAAGGCTCTGCAGAGCAGGACCGATTGCTCTATCGTCGTATAACGACCCAGCATACATGAGCTATGGCAAACGGAACCTATACCCATACAGGTAGTCAGGAGGCGAACTGATAGGAGGCGGCGGGCAAGTAAATACTTGTCCTATGGAGACCCGATGGCGCGGGCTCTGAGAATGAACAGAATTGGCTGGTCAGCGTACTTAGGGACTCATGAAGGGGCAGTTGCTCAGCTAGGCTGGGTAACTCAAGACAGGTCAGAAAGGTCTATCACCGGCGACGGGATAGGCAGGGTAACCGGGAAAAGTTAACTTGTCCGCTAGACAAGGTTACCCTACGCTCGGGATCAGGTTACCCTGCCCAGAGTCCTGGGTTACACTACCTTTCAATACAAAGTCCCTTGGGCAGTTCGGAAAAATTGACTGGAATGTTTGTCGCGCAAAGCCATGCATGATGCTGGAATCTGGGGTTCCGGGGGATGCTATTGGGCGAGCTGCGTAGCTTCGAGGAAGGTGTAAATTGAAGACATTCTTCCTATCATACCCCTCCGGCCCCGCCTTGAGGCCCGGACATCATGGGCAAATGGTTATGTAGTTGTGTGCAGTCTGGCAAAGAGGAATCTTGGAAGACATGCTTGCAACACCGGATACGTCGCTGCCGTCCGGTTGACTGTAGGCTGTTCTCAGGATATACAAGGGGGCATAGAGTGGAAGGTGGGGTACCTCCTGCAAGTTGTTCGGAGTAAAGCGGACCAGAACTGACGGAGTTAACGGGTGTTAACCGTGGAGATCCCTAAGGTAGCCCCGGGTGGTGCCGGGGTGACTGGGCGAGTTTTACACTTACCAAGCCCAAACGTGCTCCCAACGCTATAGGGTCTGAAAGGGAAGTGCAGAGACACTAAAAGCATGATTCCTACCACAGGTAAGGTAGATCCGAGGTAGTGGTCATAGGTAGAGCCCCTCGGGTCACTCCCGGACTATCGTGCCCTGCGGAAGACACCGGAAGCCCGGGACCCGTAAAGAGTAACTAGATAAACTGCTCACGGCAGCCTCCGGAGTCAAGTAGGTATTAATGCATATGGGAAGGGTGTCATAGATAGTCTAGTGCATGAGGTGTCTTGACTGTTGGCCACTGGCAAGACACCGATGTGTAAAAGGTTTCACTCCGGCGGGCAAAATGGAAATGCGCCACAGAAACGATAACCACATAAGGTGAATTCCGACTAGAGTGTGTCGGCACATGCATGCCCGAAGGGTGTGCCAGGAGACATGTCGGACCACCCTTAGTGGAGAAGGGTGTACTCAAATAGTTGTAGTAAACTTATGGGGGAGTTTCTGGCATAAGATAAAACTACCTGAAAGCCTATGCGAGAACTCTCCTACTCCAACAATCAATCCTCTCAAGACCTTAATTGAGTGAAGCGTCAGGCTTAACGATATTAAGTTTTACCGTCTACTTTACTCTTACATCTGTGTGCACTTTTGGCGATAAGTTTGAAGTTGTTTGGTGCAGTCGCAACCTTGGGATCCATCTTCCCAGGGGTGCCCCCGTTACACGTTGTCTTGCGTAGTCTAGAAAAGCCTCTTCCTTGTTGCGAAATGCTCAAGGGTGTTCTAGCCATTCGGCGTCCCTGTTCTATCACCTATGATATAGCCGTCTTAGTATGGCCTTGCATAGTCAGTTCTCCCCCATCTTCCTCCATGCCATTCTTTGAAGCTTGCTCTTCGTGTTCAAGTTTTCCACCTGCAGGACTTACTTGTGCAATCCCTTGTCACACCTGATCTTCCCCATCTCTCCCCGTGCTTTCTGGTCCTCACTGATGGGTGACAATCGGACCATAACTACATTTTGGAACTGTTGCCAAGCCAGCAATAGAGGACTAGTAGCATAACCTTCCAGTGGTTCCATGTTTTTCATATACTGGTTGCTGAACGTTGTCACATCGGCACCCTTTACCCTTTCTAAGACATATACCATTCTGTCTTTATCCCCGATCCACAGCATGGGACTTCCGCTAAAGTCATCATGGCATGCATGTACCCAAGTTGTGATGTCCTGATAGGAGCTTCCTTCATATCCACAATGCGGGTAGGCCGACTTCTTGTGATGCCATGCAATCTGTCGCGCCAACTCCTTGGCCAGCTGCAACATCATTTGGTGTTCCCCTTTGTCTTATCCGTCTCTGCCCTTTCAAAGGGCAATGGGACCGGCCACCAGCTTGGTCCATCCCCACTATTGTCTGACACGCCATCTCCTGGATTTAGTTTCCTAGCTTCGCAGGCCTCATTGTAAGTTGCTGCTGTTCCTTCCCACCCATGTTGTATGGTTTCTGGCTAGGTGTCCCCTTGGGCTGGCCCCTTGCCTTTAACCTGTTCCGATAGGCCCAACTGCCCTCTCCCGGTTTCCCCATCATCGGTATGTGACCCCTGATCTGCGCCTAATGCGGTTTCTATTAGCGCAGTCATTTCCCTCAATAACTCAGGCACCATCTGAGTCATGTTTAGCTCCATGTTGCTAAGCCCCGGCATCCACCGTTTATCGAGTGTCTGTAGTGTTGTAACGAACTGCAGTTCCCGGGTCCTGCCAGGACATCCTTCCTCGTCCAATTCTTTCCTCAGTTTATCCATTCGGGAGTCGAGCTCCTGCTCCCTATTCACGGAGTCTTGTATGTTGCATCCCAGGTCCTGGTACAGGTGTCCGCTTACGGGTGCTTCTTGTACCAATCGCTTATACAGGTGGGCGAGAGTGGCTGTAATCAAGCCCTTCAATCTGGTGATCTCCACTACAACTTCTCCACCCAACTTCGAAGACTTAATTTGCCAAAGCGGAAGTTTCTCTCCTACGAGCTTTTCCACATTGAGAAGTCTCTCGCGTACAGGAGTGAAAACTTCTGGTGTTAGCTTTCCGTCATCAAATCGGGTCGCATATGTCACCATTTGGTTATTTCGGGTTTGGGTTATACTTCGGTTCAATCAGTCGAGTAGTGTTCCAATGTATATAGGAAAGGCACCCAAGTCAGTGGTGGCTGAGCAAGTCAGTGTTCCGGAGCATGACCTTGGTCTGCTGCGCCTTTGTGTAACACTTTGGGTAGGGCCCCTGAGTACTAGTGGCCACGAGGGATTTCCAAGTATCGGTGTGGAACCTAGGGGTAGTGGCGGAATGTTACTTCCAGGCCCTGGTGGTGTTACTGGTAGTGAGTATGGGCTATCTTGGTCTCGCCCACATACGCTGATCAGCCGCTGCTTCCTCTCGGAGCATAACCTGTCCCTGTTACTGGGATCGTTGTATCCTTCCTTGATCATTGGTTGCTACATCCGAGTTTTCCTTTCCACAACTGTACAGGCCTTGAGGGCCCACTTGATCCCGTCGTCAAGGGACAAGAGGGGAACCTTTTCGGTTTTGAAAACTTGACTTAGAATGTGATCACACGCGATCTCGTGTCAGCGTGGGTTTCATTTGAGGTAGGTTCGAGATGTAAGGTTGAGAGTGCTAGCTAAGTAGTCCTCCCGGCTTGTATGAGAATGGGGTGGTAAGCCGCAGTAAGTTAGAACATGTCAGCATTACCTCAGACAGTTGCCGGATATGAGAACAAGCAAGTCTGTACCAAGGCCTGATGCGTGACAACGTGATTTCCAGGAAGTCTCCCTGGAACCATCAGGTTCGGAGTATTATGACTAGTATATTGTATAAGATATGTATTGATCTGATCTCTTCTGCGGCGGTGACGGAGTCTGTAAAGCGTGGGAGGCCCCATGCTATTTGTATTGCACATATGGCTGCTGGCTGACTCTGTATTGCTTAGACTTTGCTCTGCGCGAGTGTAACAAGCCAGCAAACATGAGCTATGGTAGCCGGAACCTGCATCCATAAGGGAAGCAAGGAGTGGAACTGGTAGAGCGGCAGGTAAGTAAGTACTAGACCTACCGGGACCTCCTGGCCTGAGCTCCCGGATGAACTGCATTAGCTGGCAGGGTACCTACATACTTGGCTACAGCGGGGAGCAGTGCCAGTATAGTAGGGGACGTCAGAACGGGCAGTTACCACAGTTGAACTGGGTAACAGGAGAAAGGTGAGAAGTGTCTATCTCCAGCGGAGGAACGGACAGGGTAACAGGGTAAAATCAGGTGTTTCTGTAAACAAGGTTACCCTACCCTAAGGATCAGGTTCGCCAGCCAGGTGGCTCGGGTTACCCTGTCCTAAGTCCTGAGTGACCCTACCTTTCAATACTAAGTCCCTCCGCTGGTTTTGGAAAAATGAGCGGAATCTTTGTCATGCAGGGCCATGCACAACATGAGAATCTGGGATCCACGAGATGCCATCCGGCGAGCTACACCACGCTGACGAAGCTCTAAATTGGCGGCAACATTACTCTTATGGCCCTCTGGCCCCAGCGTGAGGCTCAGATGTCTTGGGAGAACGGTTGTGAAGTTGTCTGCCATCTAGCAAAGTGGAATGTGAGGAGACCTACTGGCAACAGCATATACGCCGGTGCCGTCCGGTCGACTGCATGCTGTTTGCGTCTTGTTTGGCGGCACATTGGTTAGGAGCTGGAGGCCCTCCTCCAAGTTGTTTGGGGTGAGACAAACCAAAACTGGCGCAGTCAATGCGGGTCAATCATGGGGGTCCCAAAGGTAGTCCTGAGTGGTGCCCAGGTCACTTGAAGAGTTTTACACCAACCAAGCCCAAAGGTGTTCTCAATGCCATCGCCTATGGAAGGGAAGCACAGAGACCCACAAACCATGATTCCTACAGCGGTTAGGGCAGATCCGAGGTAGTGGTCATAGCTAGCGCCCATTGGACCACTCTCTTGTAACGGGGGTACCCCTAGGAACATGGATCTCAAGGTTGCGACCGCACCAAAGAACTGCAAACTTATCGCCAAATGTTCACCCCAATGTAGGAGTAAAGTAAACCGTAGAACTTAATATCCTAACGCCGGATGCTTCACTCAATTAAGGTCTCGATAGGATTGATTGTAGGAGTAGGAGAGTTCTGGCATAGACTTGCAGGTAGTTTTATCTTATACCAGAAACTAACCCATCAGTTTACTCCAACAATTCGGGTACACCCTTCTGCACTAAGGGCAGTCCGACACATCACCGAGGACACCCTTTGGGCATGCATGTGTTGACACATGCTAGTCAGCCTTCACCTTATCCAGTTATCATGTCTGCGGTGTATTTCTATTTTGCACCCCCGAGTAAAAACCTCTGCGTATCAGTGCCTTGCCAGTAGCTAACAGTCAAGACACCACATGAACCAGACTATCTATGACACCTTTCCCATTTGCATTGATCTCTACTTGTCCAAGGTAGCTACTGTGACCGTTTTATCTATCTACGGTTTACGGTTCGGGGGCTTCTGGTGTCTTCCACAGGGGACAGTGATCCGCAAGGGGTCCAATGGGCGCTATCCATGACCAGTACCTCGGACCCACCTTACCTGTGGTAGAAATCAGGTTTATAGTGTCTCCGCACGTGCCTTTTAGAGCTTATGATGTTGGGGACACTTCCAGGCTGGCTAGGTGTGGAACTCTCCCCGCTGCCACAGCACCACGTGCGACTACCCTCGGGACCACTGTGGTCAACTCCCGTTAACTGTGTCGGTTTTGGTCTGTTTTACTCCACACAACTTGCAGGAGGTACTCCACCTTCTGCTCTATGCCACCTTGGGTTTCTTGCGAACAGCTCATGGTCGACCAGATGGCAGCGACGTATATGGTGTTGCCAGCAGGTCTCGAAACCTTCCACCTTACTAGACTGCACACAAGTACCCAACTGTTCGCCCATGACTTCCGGGCCTTGAGGCGGGGCTGGAGGGGTATGATAGGAATAATGTCTCCAATTTACAGCTTCTTCAGAGCTGCCTCGCTCACCCAATAGCATCACCTGGAACCCCAGATTCCAGTATGATGCGTGGCTGTGAGTGAAAAACATTCCCGTCAGTTTCCAAAACCCGGCGGGAGACTTCGTATTGAACGGGATGGTAACTCAGGACTCTGGGCAGAGTAACCCAAGCCGCGTGGCAGGGTAACCTGACCCCAAGGGAAGGGTAACTTTGTCTACTGGACAAGATAACTTTTACCTGTTACCTTGTCTATCCCGTCGACAGCGATAGACATTTCTGACCTGTCTCCAGTTACCCGGCCTGGCTGAGTAATGGCCCCTTCGGAAGTCTCTAGGTACACTGGCAGCTCTCCCTGGTGTACCCAGGTACCAAAGTAGCTGGGCGGCTAATTCTGTTGACTCGCGAAGTGCAGGCCATCGGGTCTCCGTAGATGAAGTACTCACTTGCCTGCCGGTCCCTACCAGTTCACCTCCAGGCTTCCTGTATGGGTCTAGGTTCTGACTGCCATAGCTCATATGTGCTGTGTCGCTATATCACTCGCCTCTTCTCTACAGCCCGTCCCAGACCATTAGCATCGTCTCCTATTTATGGACTCGATTCCTCCAATACCCGATTGTCCCGGGGCCTGGACGGATCCCTTTCGTGGAAATCCAGCATGGCCTGTAAGCCTGTCTCTTCTAGTATCTCATAGGTCTCCCATGAATTCTCCGCAGCCCCGTAGCCTTCCCATGAACCCAGCTACTGGATAAAAAGTGACGGAAACTTCACATTTGCTCCACCGGACCATCGACTGCCCACAACAGCTTCGATAACGTAACTTGGCTCCTTCTCCACAAGCTCCGGGGTAGGGACCTCCTTGACCCTGCCTGATCCCGGATCCGCACAGTACAGTTCGAGCAATGGGACCTTGGAAACTGGGTGGATGCTCCATCAGGCAGGCTGTTGGAGTTCGTAGGCTGGGTTACCCACCTGTCGTTGGACCACAAAAGGTCCAAATATCCAGTGGTCCAGCTTCCTCCTTGGACCCTGGGTGTGGATATTCTTTCAGTTCAACATCACGTGGTTCCCTTTCTTTGCCTGTCCAGCAACTACATCCTCTCTGGTAACATAGTCCCGTGATGGTAACCTTTTGTGGTCATGCCATTTCCATTACCTTTTCTGTGCCCGATTAATTGTGTCTCGAATCTCCGGCCAGGTTCCTTCCCATTCATTAACCAACAGCTTACTGCTAGGGTGTATCCCATGATTATCGGACAGGAGACCTGACCAGTTTGTCCTGGGCTTAAACCCATAGTTGATCTCAAATTGTGACAACATGGTGGATTCTGATGTGAAGGTGCTGTACGCATGCTCCATAAGGTGTAACAGCGAAATCTAACCATCTTGTTGGTAGGAACAGTAACTACAGAAGTACCAGTCCAGTGTCTGATTAACCCTCTCGGTTTGCCCATCAGTCTGTGGGTGCAATGTAGTCGCAACATTTAGTTTCACTTGCAACTAGTGCATTAGACTCATCCAGAACTTGGATGTGAATCGGCTATCTCGATCAGAGATGATTGACTCTGGGAGTCCATGAAGATGCCAAGCTTCCTACGGGAATATCAAGGCAAGGACCTGGATAGGTACCTCCGTTGTCAAGGGTATGAAATGTGCCATTTTCGAGAATCTGTCTACTATGACCCAGACCTTGGTATACCCATCGGACTCTGGTAGCGCTTAAATGAAGTCCATTGATATCGCTGTCCATGGCTACATGGGAACATCAACAGGTTCCAGTAGACTGAACATCTTGTACCTGAGGGACTTATTTCGTTCGCGTCTATCACATGTTTGCACATGGTCGGTGATGTGCTGGTCCATCTTTGGCCAATAGAAGTTAGCACTAACCCCGCCAATGGTATTGTACGTGCCGAAGTGCCCCGCGATTTGGGAGTCAGGTTCAGCCTCCCTGATTGTCTGCTTCAAATTCTGGCCCGTGGGAACATACCACCTGTTCTTGTACAGGAGTAAGCCCTTTTCTATTGCGAAATGTCACTCGACCTGTTTGTCACTGGCCACTATTGCCTTCAGGATCCTGAAATATTCCTGGTCTTCCTTTATCGCTGCCTGCAGCTGATCCAAAAAGGAAGAGTGGAGCGGAAATCCATAGCACACCTACCACAGTCGTGGTCGCAAGAGGTCCCGTGCCTGGCTTCCAACCCAATGTCCGGACCGAAAAAATGACTGTGGCGGAAAATCACTCCCTGCTACAGGGCGGTCGTCCCTACGCCGAGACACAGCATCTGTCTTTTCATTCCACTGCTCTTTGCGGTAAACCACCTTGTTGTGAAACGGTTCCAGGAACCCTGCCTACCGGTCCTGCCTTTGGTTAAGTACCTTTGTACTATTAAAGGCGTCCAAATTCTTATCATCCGTATAGATCATTAACTGGTCCGTTACGGAGCGTAGCAAATGATTCCATCCCTTGAATGCCACGAAGATGGCACTCATTTCCTTGTCATAGACGTGATAATTAATCACTGCTCGGTGAAACTTCCGCCTATGATAGGCCACTGGATGCCATCTCCCATCCTCACATAACTGTGAGAGCACAGCTCCTAATGCAACATCACATGCATCAGTTTCCAGCTGAGTTTACCGTTCAGGGTCAAAATGTCCTGGGATAGGTTTGGACGTAACCCCCTACTTCAAATGGTTGAAGGCCTGCGCACATGCAGGTGTCCATTCCCATCGGACATCCTTCTTCCTCAAGTCTGTAAGTGGTTTCGCTATGTTGCTGAAACCCTTTATGAACCGACAATAGAAGTTGGTAAAGCCCACAAAACTCTGAATCTGGACAACACATGTCGGAGGTGCCCAATCCCTCATTGTCTGCACCTTTTCAGACAACATAGAGATCCCCATATCGGAGATCTTGTATCTGCGGAATCCAACCTCCCGTTGGCGGAAACTGTACTTCTTCATGATGCCAGATATTCTAGCTTTCCGCAATTTCTCCACCACACGTCTCACCATTGCGACATGCTCTTCCATAGTTGCGGAGTAGATCTGGATGTCATCCACCTGTGCAAGGACTCCTTCATCCATGAGATCCCGAAAGACCTCACTTATCATGCTTTGGAAGTTTGCCGCCGCATTACACAACCCAAACGGCATGACCCTGTCTTCATACAGTCCATATATGCAGTGGAAGGCCATCTTCCATTACTCACCTTCCGCCATCCTCAGAAGGTAGTAGCCATTCTTCAGGTCCAACTTGGTGAACACAGTGGCTTTTTATAACCTATCTCGCAGTTCATTCATCAACGGTAGAGGGTACTTACTCTTCACCATGATCTTGTGAAGCCCTTAGTAATGTATTACTAGTGTTAATGTACCATCGGCTTTTGGCACGCAGAAGAGAGGGGCTGCTGCCAAGGAACTGGATCGCTGTAGCTTTCCCATTCACGGCATGTTATCAAGATATTCAGGGAGTTCCTTAAGCTGCTTTTCCAATAACGCTAGATAGACCCCAAGGGAGGTTGAGTTCCCAGTTGGAAAACGATCGTATGGTCATACTTCGTGTGCTCCGCTAGTGCCTCACTCTATTCTTGACTGAAGATGCCCCCATAGTCCTTATACTCGTAGAGTAGCTTAACTGTAATGTAAGCATCTTCCTCATTGGAGAATTGCACAATTCTCAATAGGTACACACTACTAGGGTCTTCGGCTAGTGACCCTTCATTGGTCATGAACACTAACCGCCCTGGCTCTGCCTGGCAGTTGGCCCTGCAGAAATCTGAGCGCCAAGTAAGTGATCCTGTCTTCCAATCTATGTCGGGGTTATGGTCTCACAACCAAGACATAGGTAGGTAACCATCCATCTTCGTGTCGGGCATATCAACCACTTTGAAGCGTATCTCATTCTGGTAGTCACCGATCCTGATCTCTAATGACTCGGTATAGTGAAGACCTGAGCCAGGAATGTGATTACCGGTGGCATAGCTTATCGGCACGTGTACCTTTCATCATACACAAGGTGCCTGACTCTGCTGAACCTATCGGCTACTAAGTACCACCCCAGTAGCTCCAGTATCGAGTAGCAGGAGCGCCTGCGCGCTTACCGGTCTAGCTCCTATCTTCCAGTCTAGCTTGACCCACCTGTGGATAGACTTGGTATGACGAGGCAAGTTGTCAGGCTTCTGCCTCTTCCCTTGTCTTCGGACTTGGTCATCTTGGCTTAGCGAATCCTTTTAGTGTCTTGCCTTTCGACATCAGAGCGGCCACAAGGGGTCGGGAAATGTTAAGGGGTTGGGATTCGTCTTTTATCCATAACTAGGGTGTTTACTATCAGGCCAGGATGATTTTGGGTACTCAACCCTCCTCAGGTAAACTTGAAAATAGTGCCATTTATTTGATCAAGTCCTGCCTGAACCAATTCCTCTTGCACTACCCATAACAATTTTCTACGAGGTAGGTAGTAGTCTGCTGTTGGACCAGTTCCAAGCGAAGAAGCCTTGCTTCCCAAATGTCATGGGTCTCCTTGAGCTGGACCTCACCCAGCCTGAACCGAAACAATGTCCTATGACTTGCCCATCCAGCTAAGGAAATCCTGAAAGAAATACGTATAACTACAACCATGGAAATAACCAGAAACCCAACAAAGGAGAGGTGGCCCAGCCCACCGCGCATGGCGTGTAACATCTACCCGCCCTCACCACCTGGGTGTAGTCAGTATCAGGGTCATTTATGCGGTAGAAGGGTACTTACCCATCCCCCAAGCCACCTCAGTGGCTCATGTCCATATATCCCGCAGGGGTCTATGGCTGCGGCTTAATAAGGTTACACCTCAAACAGAACGGGTTCTTACCTATTCTGAGCTATCAGTATCAACCTCCATGATCTGAGATGTTATCTGGCGGACTTCAAGTATCTTTCACGAGGAACCAGGGAGGGGGTGCTTCAATGCGCTTTACTCACTTGTCTGTTCCTGTTGGCTCGCTTACCGCTGCTGACCACTTCAACCCACGGGACTGGTTGGAAGAACTAACCACTGGGGCCACCATGGTACACTTTCTCCAAAAGTGACCTGTTTGACCGCACATGGTGCACAGGTTGTGCTTCCTCCCGCATTTGGTCAAAGTCGACAGGATTTCATAATGCGCTATGGCATACTCAAAAGTCGCCAGCTTTGCCCGTTTCTCCACGTTGAAATTGGTGGGTTTGGCAAAACTTGGGTTTCGTCTGCCCGAGCTTTTTCCTTCTTCTTGAGCCTGCCCGATGGCAAGCATCAATCCTGCTTCTTGTTTGCGGGTTGAGACCCCGGGGCTGGGTAGATGACGCAGTTAATGAACCGGTTGTTGTCCTCCAGCCATGCTGACCTACCGGAGAAGATCAAGCCACTCCTTCCGGTCGGTCGGATGGGGCCTCTCAAGTGCCCCCAGATTCCGAATCTCTGGTGTGGTGCCTTATCGAACCTTGTCCCATACCTCTACTGGATCTGTATATCTAAGCTTATACATATAATCAATAATCTTATCCAGGTACTCATTAATATGATGGGGCTTTATCACAATACATCATGACTCGGGAAGGTATCAATCTTGCATGGCCTGTTCTCCGCCCAAACTTGGTTCTAGCCGTTCTCCGAACCCTTTCCATGTCCGTAAGCGGTTGCTGTCTTTGACGGTGATGCCAGTGCACCTCGCCGCTTCCTTGTTAATGTGCCCATGCAACCCCAGATACCATGCCGGGGCAGAGTCTTCAGGAAGGGCGATCACCAAGTTTACCTTACCCATGTTGGTGAACTTGCAATCCGTAAAGTATTTAAATTTGACCTGTACCGCGGTCAAGAAGGAGGTGAGTTCTATATCTTTGCCCTTGAATGGAGGAATACCACTCAGGTTCTCGGGCTTCTTCTGCCGGTGTTTTGGTGTAGGCCTAGAAACCGGACCAGTACCCCGCAGAACTCAGGCCAGCCCTCTTGGCCCGACGATCCGACTGCCATTTCTTCTCGTTGCTCCAGGCGTCCTTGACAGCACAGGAGAAGGGGGTCCAGTCTGCGAGAGAATCCCCCTCATCATCACAGTCTGCACCGTCAGTGTCGGAGTCCCCTGGATCTCTGGCTGCTCCCGCCGGACCACCTCCGGGTGGTGCATTTCCGTCCCCACTACCTCCGCCATTCGCGCCTTGGGATTCACGGGGTCTATCATATCCATCAAACCGCACCTCCTGGCCATGCTGGTTACTATCCCCCGGGGGGTTGGCCCCTGATTGTCCTGATGCTGGTGGTGAAACCGGGCGTCGCCCACTCTCAGGAGTCGCGTTGGGCGTCGAGTGTGTTATCCGCAGAAAAGACCGCAACTCTGCACAACTTAGGGATTGCATCGGGGGGCCAGTGCGCCTCCATGACCGCAGTACCCACATGTTGGTCCTCCATCCCCTTCTTTCTGCCTCCTTCTATGCCCCACTGGAGTCCGTGGTCCCTTCCTACACCCATAGCAGTGGTAATGAATCCACACCATCCGGATCTCTTCCAACTTACCACCTGACAGACAGAACTTGCCTTGCTGTCCAAATCGCCACTTGTGATTGTGTGGAGACTGGCGCAGAAGACTTGGCTTCCAGGATGCCGTGGGGATGACCGGGGGCCAAGGCACCGCACGGGCAGGTGTTCCTGGCCTAGGGGTAGTGGTCCCTTGCGATGGAGCCTCAGGTACTCTTTCGTGGTGGCACCGTACCTGCTCAAAGAACCCAGGTGATGTGGCAGGCATCGACCGGAATGCCTGTAGTGCCAACACTGGTGGTAGGAAAGGAGCGGTAAGAGACAGGGCAGAACCAGGGACTAGTAGGGGAACTGGTAGAGGAGTGGGTCTTGGGGCGGCGATGTGGGGTACAGGTGTAGGAACCGACGGTGTTGCAGGCACAATGTTAGCAGCACGGGTAGGACGAGGGGTTGGTCAGGCATATCTGGAGCCCTGATAGCCTGCGGTTTGGACGTCCTTTTCCCTACTCGACGTCCATCAGTTGTCCCGCCCATTGCGCTGCCCGACCTACCGTGGGCCACTGAGGGGGGAACCGACAGGGAGCCTGTAGATGCGCTTGAGAAGGAGGAGGTATAGCCGTAGCCCTCACCTTGCAGGCTTTCCAACATCAGTATACTGATTGGGTTCGGGTATGCCCTTCACTGCTCGTCTCGAGCCCTCTTGGCCAACTCTATGCCAACGTTCTTAGGCTTGGTAAGGACGAGCGGGAGTGGGGGCGCGGCCTCTAACATCAGCACACCATTCTCAGCATCAATACTATACCCGCCTTCAAAACCCTTTTCCAAGGATGCTATGCGAGTCTTGAATGCCTGCTGATCCCTTATTATCTGCAGGTAGGCCCCTTGCTGCACCTGCATCCGTTCCACCGCTGCTGTCGTGATCTCTGTTGATAACACTAGCGGCTGCTCGGTGTTCTAGTTCTTCAGTTCCAGCTCCGCTTGCTCCAACGACTTGGATACCTCGTGGGCAATGTAAGGTGCAACAAATACGCGCGAGAACTCGCCAAAGGGAACCCTGTGCCACGGGGGAGGGCGCATGTTGTGGACAAGCGTAGGGTCTTGGAAAAATAAAAGCGCCACGGCGCGAGGGTCAGTAATCAGGAGGTCAAGACATTCAACGGGCAACTGAATAGCGGTGGCCCCCAGGGGCAACTGGTGCCTATCAGAGTCAATACCGTGAACATCCGCAAAAACCAATGCACCAAATGCGTTCACGGTATTCTGGTCAAAGTCAAGGCCTGAATCCATGTTGCATTCCATTCTGGTTCGAAGTTTGGTACTAGCCATTGCGCTTTCTACCCTGGGCGACATGTTCTTGACAGGGTTACCAGTATTCACAAGAGGTCCATGCTGAAAGTCGGAAAGAATTAATCTGGTTACGTGTTAAGCGAGGAGCCTGCTTAATGACATACTGTAACGTGGGCACCCCTAGGAAGATAGATGCCAAGGTTGCGACCGCACCGAACAACTTCAAACTTGTCGCCCAAAGTTCACCCCAACGTAATAGCAAAGTAAGCGGTAAAACCTAATCTCGTTAAGCCTGATGCTTTACTCAATTAAGGTCGCGAGGGGATAGATTGTTGGAGTGGGAGAGTTCTCGCATAGAACTTCAGGCGGTTTTATCTTATACATGAAACTCGCCCCTTAGTTTGCTCCAACGATTCGAGCACGCACTTCTCCAGTAAGGGCGTTCCGACACATCTCCGGGCACCCCCTTCGGGCAGGCATGTGTCGACACACTCTAGTCGGCCTACACCTTTGGTGGTTCCCGTTTCTGCTGTGTATTTCCATTTTGCCCACCAAAGTGAAAACTTCTGCGTAACGGCATTTTGCCAGCAGCTAACAGTCAAGATCCTGCATGAACTAGGCTATCTATGACATCTTTCCTGTTTGCATTGATCTCTACTTGGCCCTGGAAGCTACTGTGAGCGTTTTAAATATCTATAGTTTATCCTTCTCGGGCTTCCGGTGGCTTCCACCGGGGACGGTGATCCGGAAGGGGTCCAATGGGCACTACCCATGACCACTACCTTGGATCCACCTTACCTGTACCAGGAATCATGCTTATGGTGTCTCTAAACGTCCCTTTCAGAGCCTATAACATTGGGGACACTTTCAGGGGTAGTAAGTGTAAAACTCTTCCAGCCGCCCCAGCACCACCCGGGACTACCTTCCGAACCCCTATGTTTAACTCCCTTCAACTCTGTCAGTTTTGGTCTGTTCTAGTGTGAACAACATGGAGGGGGTACAGCAGCTTCCACCCTATGCTCCCCTGTATATCCTCGGAACAGCGTATGGTTGACCGGACAGCAGCGACGTATACAGTGTTGTAAGCAGGTCTCCAAACCTTCCACTTTGATAGACTGCACACAACCACCCAACCGTTCGCCAATGACATCTAGGCCTTAAGTAGGGGCCGGAGGGGTATGATAGGAAAGGTGTCTCCAACTTACAGCTTCCTCAGAGCTGTCTAGCTCGCCCAATAGCAGCCCCCTGAACCCCAGATTCCAGTATTATGGGTGGCTGCGCGTGACAAACATTCCTGTCATTTTTCCCAAACTCCCCGAGACACTTCGTATTGAAAGGTAGGGTAACTCAGGACCTTGGGCAGGGTAACCCAAGCCCCATGGCAGGGTAACCTTATCCTGTGGGTAGGGTAACCTTGTGCAGCAGAAAAAGATAACTTTTCCCTGTTACCCTGTCTATCCGGTCGCCGGCGATAGACATTTCTGACCTGTCTCCCGTTACCCGGCCTGGCTGAGCAACCGCCCCTTCCCAAGTCCTTAAGTGCGCTGACACCTCTCCCGGGTATTCCCAGGTACCTCAGTACCTGGGCAGCCAATTCTGTTCGCTCTCGCAGCGCAGGCTATTGGGTCTGCGTAGCTCAAGTACTCCCTTACCTGCCGGTCCCTACCAGTTCCCCTCCTGGCTACCTGTATGGGTGCAGGTTCCGACTCCCATAGCTCTTGTCTGCTGGGCTGTTACATCCTGGACCACCATATCATGCGGAAGACACGGGAAGCCTCAAAATTGGAAATAGTCGCTGCATACACCGCTCACGATAGCTTCGGGCATCAGGAAGAGATCAATGCATGTGAAAACAGTGTCGTAGACAGCCCTGTTCATCAGGGTCTTGACTGTTAGCCACTGGCAAGACACGAGTGGGAAGACGTTTTCACTCATGTGGGCAAATCGAAAATGCACAGCAGAAAGGATAATGGCAGCAGGTCATTGCCAACTAGGGCGTGTCATGTGACGTGTTGGACCACCCTTAGCGGAGAAGCGTGTGCTCGTAACGTTGCAATAAACCAATGGGTGAGCTTCTGGTATAAGATAAAACCACGATAATGTTCGTCGCGAGAACAGTACTACTCCTGCAATCAATCCTCGCGCGACCTTAATTGCGTGATGTGTCAGGCTTGACGATATTAAGTTTTGCCGCTTACTTGACTCCCACACCCGCCTGCACTTTTGGCGATAAGTTAGAAGATGTTCAATGTGGTAGCAACCTTAGGATCCACCTTACTAGGGCTGTCCCCGCCATGGTGCACTTTGTTCGCCCTGCAAACCAATGCCCCACTTGCTTCTGATTCGTTCAAACAGCAGGGGGGGTGTACCCTTCCTCCCCGCACAATGTTTGGTCTAATCTTAGTCACTCTAACACTTTCACCCTGCCAACCATCCACAGGTTCTATCTCGCTATACGAAGTGATCATCGGCGAGGACAGACCTATATATGCACATGGATTCCTGATCTGTTCATGTCACCCCACTGGAAGCATGCTTCTGTCTTATTATACCAATCCCATTCAGGCCTTATTGTATTGAGGGTTGGCCTTCTGCATGGTGGAACATCTTTGGACTCTACCTTATGCTGAGTCTGGGTGAGGGTGAACAATTGTTTCTGGGGCATCTTCCTCCAGGCCAGATCTGGCTCCACCTTGTTCGACCAATAGACTAGCAATTCCGTCTTGCTATCGGGAAGGCTGCCCGGGATGCCTGTTGGAGTAGCCGACCTCCCCCCAGTTGGTATCCATCCATTGCCACAACTGGGACATATTTGCATACGGTTATCTCCACAAACAAGGAACCAATTCGATTTCTTTAAACTCGCCAGGATAGCCATTAATTCTCTCATGAGGACTCTGCAAAAACCCGCCAGTAGGGAACCTTCAGTAGTGGCGTAAACAAGGCTTTTATGCCTGAATTGCGTTGGTAGAAATTAACCCCTTCCCTAAACACTCTGACAGCCTCTGGGATCGAACTCGTGACCTTTTGGCAATCATCCTGTGACATGCCTCTTATGTTATGCTAGTTCATCTTATATTTGACACTGTCCCACTGCAGGATACCTAGAAAGGGCCAAAACACTGAAGTTGGTGTCCCACCACTTCTACCTACCGGAAATAGGTCTGGATATGGACTTGGTTATGCAAAACCACCAGATTTACCAGTGCAACTATATCTCATGTCATCTCCTGGTCCGGATTTCGGCTCTCTTGAAGTCCTTGACAAGCTATGGAAATATTTTTGTCCAGAGTTGGTAAGCCGTCTAGTGTCGCGTTAGGGCCATGGCATGGTTTTGGTCATCATAGACCGACTAACCAAGATAAATTACTTGACACACTACCGTAGTCTGATATATTCCACAACATTGGCTGAGCTGTACCTGAATCGTGTATGGAAACACTTCCTCCCCCACATGACTATTAGCTCTGATTGCTGCACTGAATTCAGCCTGGTGTTCTGGAAAGTGGTATAAAATTGCCTGGAGGTGTCCTACAAGCTTTCAACTACCTTTCAACCTCCGACTGGTGGCCAGACTGAACTAGTAACCACTATCACAGAAGAATACCTGTATGACTATAACAGCTACTAACTGGATAACTGATTCCTTTGGCTACCCGTAGCTGAATTTGTTGGAAACAACCATGTGTTCGAGTCCACTCTTCTATTCCTCTTCTTTCCTAGACATAGTTGAGGTTCATGCATGAATATTTTGCAGACACCTGCTACACCTTAAGGGGAACAAGAGGCAGGAGAGTTTATCCAGTACATGAGGGTAATATTAATATGACCAACTCTGTTCCAAGATCACGGACAGTCATGATAGTGAATACAAATATCCCAATCCAGGATGCCTTCTAGCCTCCTACTTCCCTGTTGGCAATATTGCATGCATCAACAAAAAAATTCCATTTGTCTGATGCGTCGCCATTCCATAATGATGTATGTGATGTTAAACCTGTATCCCCTGCATCCTGTGTATTCTGACATCTATTGCAATACCAGCTCACACCATGGCAGTCTGAGGCATCCGCACTATACTCGGTTGCATCCAGATGTGACATCACACCCTACTCTTGTACTTGCAATTTGTGATGGTCCTTCCTTATTCTGACGCTTATAGTGCTAACTTGTACCTTGTCGGTCTACTGCCTCAGACCACTGTTGTGTCCTCTCTTAGGAGGACCTCTTGGTTACCCTTTCCAGACTCCTTTGTATCCAAAGGCCATGTAGCATCTGATCTACATCTGGCTTACACCTCGGTTATTCTGTATTGTACATTTCCATTCTGACTCCCCCAGCTCCTGCTTGTTCTGGACTGGTGCCTGACCCTGGTCCTGGTTACTATGTCTCTCAGAAGAGCATCTAACATTGCCTTCTCATACTCCTTCATACTTCAATGCAACCTTATATTAGGTCTACGTTTGGCCCATGTCTCTGGCATTCTCTTCCACATCATGTTTCTTTCATCCCCTGTTGTAGCTTTCTAACTGCATCTGAAGTGGTCGGCTTACACACCCAACTTCCAGATCTATGTTACTTGAAATCCTCACATGTGACATGCTAGTGGCCTGCTGGTCTGGACCTGAACCCTTGCTGCCAATTTTATAACCTCGCAGGCCACAATCTGTGTAGTACTATATTTTATCCCTACATTATATGCTAGGTATGCACTGGTAAGCAGCTTGATTAAAATCGGAATACGATTGCCCTATATCAGCCAATTGTTTTCTTGTTTCAACCAGTCAGCTCTTGTTATTAATTGCTTCTAGGTAAAACATAGTAATGAGATTACCAGCCTCACCCATGCACATAGTTGGGTCCTAATTATTTGATCTCCAGATTCACTAGAAAATATCCTTAAATGTTGTTAGATCAATAGTTCTATTAATACACCAGTCCCAGTCTATCTCCAGGATCAGGTATCCTAGGCCAAGGATTCTGCCAATATCAGCGACTATGATCCCTAGTGTATCCTGCCTCCCCTGTTGTAACGGGGGCTCCGCAGGGAAGATGGATCCTAAGCGTGCGACGGTACCGAACAACTGCAAACTTATCGCCAAATGGTAAGACAACGTAAGAGTACAGCCAACTGTAAAACTTAATATCATTAAGCCTGACACTTCACTCAATTAAGGTCTCAAGAGGATCGCTTGTTGGAGTAGGAGAGTTCTTGGATAGACTTTCTGGCAGTTTTATCTGGTGCCAGAAACTCTCTGATCTGCTTACTCCAACCAGTCGAGCACACCCTTCTCGGCTAAGGGTGGTCTGACACATCTCCTGGCACCCGCTTTGGGCGCGCATGTCTCGCCACACTCTAGTCGCCGTGCACCTTATGTGGTTATCGTTTTTGCGGTGCACTACTATTTTGTCCGCCGCAGTGAAAACCTCCTCGTATCGGTTTCTTGCTAGTGGCTAACAGTCAAGAAAACTGATGAACTGGACCATCCATGACCAGCTTCCTATGTGCATTGATCTCCCCTTAGCTCCTGAACTTACTGTGCGCAGTTTGTCTGTCTACTATTGATGAGTCGCCGGCTTCTGGTGTCTTCTGTGGATTCGGGTAGTTTGGGAGTGATACAAGGGGCACTACCTATCACCACTGCCTCGGATCTACCCTACCTGGGCTAGGAATTATCCTTTTAGTGTCTCTACACTTGACTTTCAGAGCCCATGGCATTGGGGACACTGTCCAGGTTGGTTGGTGTAAAACTCTCCCAGTTGCCCTGGCACCACCCGGGAATGCCTTCGGGACCCACACGGTTAACACCTATTAACTCCGCCAGCTTTGGTCCGTTTTACTCCAAACAACTTGGGGTAGGTACTCCACCTTCCACGCTATGCCCCCTTGTACATCCTGGAGACAGCCTGCAGTCAACCGGACGGCCGCAACGTATACGGTGTTGCACCTGGGTCTGCAAAGATTCCTTCTTGCCAGACTGTGCAGAAGTACACAACCCTTTGCCCATGACATCGAGGCCTCAAGCCGGGACCGGGGGGGTATGATCGGAATAAGGTCTCCAGTTTACACCTTCTTCCCAGGCCCCTAACTTGCCCTATATCATCCTGTGGAACCCCAGATTCCAGTGTTATACATGCCTGCGTGTGCCCAACGTTCTAGTCATTTTTCCGGCACTCCCGGAGTGACTTTGTACTGAAAGGTAGGGTAACTCCGGACCTTGGACAAGGTAACCCGAGCCTCATGGCCGGTTACGCCGAGCCTGAGAGTAGGGTAACCTTGTCCGATACACGAGATGATTTTCACCTGTTACCATGTCTACTCCGTCAGCGGAGACAGACACTACTGACCTTCCTCCAGTTACCCAGCCTCACTGAGTAACTGCCCATTCAGTTGTCCCAAGTGGGCTGACACAGCTCCTGGGTGCGCCCAGGTACCCCAGTATCTGGCCACCTGATTCTGTTCATCTTGGAGCAGCGGCCATCGGGTCTCGATAGGTTCAGTACTAGCTTGCCTGCGAGATCCTACCAGTTCGCCTGCTCGCTACCTGTATGGGCGTAGGTTCCCGCTGCCATAGCCCATGCATGCTGCCTCGTTACACCACTACCTTGTTCTCTAGGGTCCGTCCCTCACTGTCAGCAGCGTCTCTTATTTCCACGACTCGACTTACTCAAGACCCCATGGGCCCTGGGCTTGAACGGATATCTTGGGTGGATATCCAAGATGGCCTGCAAGCCAGTCTCTTCTGGTATCTCATACAGCTGCCATGAATTCTCCCTAACCCTGTAGCCTTTCCATAAAACCAGTTACTGGACAAAGAGTGACGGAAACTTCGCCTCTACTTCACCATACTATCGACTGTCCACCACAGCTACCATAACGTAACTTGGCACATTGTCCAAAAGTTAGCGGGGAGGGACCTCTTTGATCCTCCCTTATCCCGCATCCACAGGATATGGTTCGAGTACCGTGAGATTGGAAACTGGGTGGATGCTCTCGCGGGTCGTCACCTGGCGTTCATATGCACGGGTACTCACCCGACATACGACCACAAAAGGGACAAACATGCGGTGGTCCACCTTCTCCCGCAGATGTTTCGTGTACAAGTTCTTCCTGCTTAACCTCACACGGTCTGCTTTCTTTGCCTCCCCAGTGGCCACAGGCTCACTAGTGATATAGGCCGGTAGTGGCAACCTTTTCTGGTCCAGCCAGTTCCGATGCATTTCCTGTGCGCCTTGACTCGTCTCCCGAATATCTTCCCGGATTCCTTCCCCTTGCTTGACCAAGAGCTCACGGCTAGGCTGTATTGCTTGATTATCAGACACGACACGGGACCAGGTGGTCCCTTGCGGGAACTCATAATTGATCTCAAAAGGTGACAACTGGGTGGATTCAGATGCGGAGTTGTTGTACGCTTACTCCGTCCCCGGTACTAGCGAAACCCAAGCATCCTGTGGGTGGGAACAGGCACTATACAAGTACTGCTCCAGTGTCTGATCAACGCTCTTGGTCTGCTCATCAGTGTCCGGGTAGAATTCAGTCAAGACATTTAGTTTCACTTGCAACATGTTCATCAGTCTCCTTCAGAACTTGGATATGAAACGGCTATCTCGGTCATAGTTGATTAACTCCAGACGTCCATGAAGGCAGCAAACTTGCTACAGGAATATCAAGGCAAGCTACTTGGTTGGTACATCAGTGGTCAGGGGTATGAATTGTGCCATTTTCGAGAATCTGTACTCTAGGACCCAGATCTTGGTATACCCTTGGGACTGGGGCAGCACTACAAGGAAGTGAGTTGAAAGCGGTGTCCGCGGTTGTGTTGGAACATCAATGGTTTCCAGTAGAGGGAACTTCTTGTACCGGATAGACTTATTTCTTTGGCACGGATGACATGTCCGCACATGGTCCGGGATGTGCTTGTCCATCTTCGGCCAATAGAAGTTAGCCCTAACCCTGCGAATAGTCTTCTAACTCTCGCAGTGTCCCGCAACTGCGGAGCCATGGTCAGCCTCCCGGATTGTCTGCTGCAGATTCTGACCCTCGGGAACATACCACCTGTTCTTGACTGGGAGTAAGCCCTATTCTGTCGTGTAGTGTCGGTCGACCTCTTTGTAACTGGCAGCCGATGCCTGCACGATTCCCCAGTATTCCGGGTCTCCCTTTATCACTATCCATAGCCGATCCAAAATGAATGACTGGAGCCAAAACCATTGGCATACCTGCAACACGTGTGGTCGCAAGAGGTCCCGTTCCTGGCTCCCAACCTGCAGTCATGAGTGAAGAAACGATGGTGGTGGAAAATCACTTCCCCCTTCAGTGCAGCAGTCACTACGCCGCGGCAAAGCAAGCGACCTCCCATTCATCCGTCCTTCTCGGTCAACTACCTTGTAGTTAAATGGTTGTAGGAACTCAGCCCAGCGGGGTGTCCTTCGGTTGAGGACTTGGGTACCATTAAAGTACTCCGAATTCTCGTGATGTGTGCAGATGACCAATTCGTCCATTACCGCGCGGAGCAGATGATTCCATTCCTTGAATATCACCACAGTGGCTGTCCCTCCCTGGTCCTGAACATCATAATTAATCTCCACTGCGTGAAACCTCCGCCTCTGGTAGGCCACTGGATCAAATCACTCATCCTCACAGAATTGGGAGAGAAAGGCTCCTAATACAATGTTGCTAGCATCGGTTTCCCGCCAGGTTGGCTGTTTAGGTTCAAAACGTGCTTGGACAGGTTTGGCCATAAACGCCTCCTGCAAATCATTGAAGTCCTGGTCACACGTAGATGTCTATTCCCATCGGATATCCTTCGCTGTCAACTCTGTCAGAGGTTTTGCTATCTTGCTGGAACCTTTCATGAACTGACAATAGAAGTTGGTAAAGCCCATAAAGGTTTGAACGTGGACGACGCATGTCTGTAGTGCCCCATCCCTGATTGTTCGAGCCTTCTCAGACAATATAGAGATCCCCATATCGCAGATCTTGTATCCACGGATTTCAACCTCCCTTGGGTGGTAACCGGGCTTCTGCATGCTTACAAACAGTCTGGCTTTCCGCAATTTCCCCATCACTCATCTCACTATTGGGACATGGCGTTCCATAGTTTCGGAGTATATCAGGATGTCATCCACGTACGGAAGGAGTGCTTCATCCATGAGGTCCCCGGGGAGCTCGTTTAATATGCCCCTGAAAGTTGCTGGGGTATTACATAACCTAAAAGGCATGACCATTTATTCATAAAGTCCATATCTGCACAGGAAGGCCCTCTTCCATTCCTCACCTTCTGCCATCCTCGGAAGGTAGTCGCTGTTCTTCAAGTTCCACTGGGTACACACAAGGGGTTTTCCCGCCCTATCTCGCAGTGCATTGATCAACCATAGCGGATACTTACTCCTAACCATTATTTTGTTCAGCACTCCGTAATCTATCAGGAATCTTAATGTAACCTGTGGTTTTGGCATAAAAAGGATAAGGGCTGCTGTCCAGGAGCAGGATCACCACAGCTGTCCTATTCCTAGCATTTCCTTGAGATATTCACGGAGTGCCCGCATCTCCTTTTCCGATAACAGATAGATAGGCCACAATGGAGGTTGACTCCTGGGTTGCAACCCGATCCTGTGGTCATACTTGGCGTGGTCTAGCAGCACTGCAATCCATTCTTGACCGAAGATATCGCCATAGTCGTTATAATAGTGCAGTAGCCTAACCCTAATGTCGGCACTATCCGTATCGGAGAGGTGAACAATTCCCAACAGGCACACATTACTAGGATTTTCGGCTAGTAACTCCGCATCGGTTATGAACTCTAACCGCCCCTGGTCTGCTAGGCAATCAGCCTTGTTGAAATCTGAGCGCCAGGTTAGTGATCCAGTCTTCAAATCTATGTCCGGATTATAGCCCTTCAACCAAGACATTGGTGGGTACCCATCGACTTTAGTATCTAGCATATCCGCAATATCAGGGCACATCTCATCATGCGGGTTGCTTATTTTCATCTGCGATGATTTGGTATAGTGCAGACCTGACACAGGGATGTGATTACCGCTAGTGTTGCTTATCGGCAGGTGTACCTTTCATCGCACACACGGTGTCTCAGTCTGCTTAACTCATCGGCTACTTACCACTGGCATACTAGTTCCACTATCCGGTAGCAGGAGCGCTTTCATGCTTAGCTGTCGCCCTCCTATCTTCAATTCTAACGTTACCTGCAGGTGGATAGGCTTGGTACAACCCGGCTAGTTGTCACGCTTCTGCCTCTGCGCCTTTCTTGAGTACTCACTTATCTTGGCTTGGTCACTCCTTTAGTGTCTTGCATTTTGACACCAGAGCTGCTAGAATGGGTCGGCACAAGTCATGGGATTGAGATTCGCTATTATTAATATCTGGGGTGGTTACTATTCCCCTAGCATCATTTCCGGTACCAAGCACTGCTCAGGTAGAGTTGGAAATAAGACCTTTGATTTGATCATGTCGTGCCTGAACCAATTCCGTGTGTACGAAATATAACAATTTTCCACGAGGTGGGTAGAAGTCCCCTGTCGGACTGGGTCCAACGGAAGCATCCTTGGTTCCCCAATGTTGAGCCTCTCCTCCCGCAGGACCTCACCCACCCTCAACCGCAAAATATCCTATGACTTGCCCATCCAGCTAAGGAATTGCGCAAAGAAATATGTATAACGAGAACAAGGGAAATAACCAGAAACACATCAAAGGAGAGCTAGCCCCATCCACCGCACATAGTCCAGACCATCTACCTGCCTGCACCCCCTGGATGTACTCAGTATTGGGGTCATTCAGGTAGTAGAGGAGTACTTACCCATCCCCGAAGCCCCCTCTGTGGCTCCTGTCCATCCATCCTTCCGGGCTCAATAGACACGGGTCAATAAGGTTACTCCTTAAGCAGAATTAGTTCTTACCTATTCTGTACCATCACTATCAACCTCCATGATATGAGGTGATGCCTGGTGGACTTGAGGTATTATTGACGTGGAAGCTGGAGTGGGTGCCTCTAGGCACTTAAGTCAGTTGTCCGTTCCTGCTGGCTCGTGTACCGGGGCTGACCGTTTCAACACACGAGCCGGTTTGTATAAACTAACGACTGGGGCAGTCGCGGTAACCTTTGTCCAGAAGTGACCCGTTTACCAGCACATGGTGCACTGGTTGTACTTGCTAGGGAGTTTGGTCAAGGTCGACGGGATTTCCTTATGCCCCATTCCATATGCAGAAGTCGCCAGCTTTGCTTGTTTCCCCATGTTCCAATTGGTAGGTTAGGCAAACCTCTGGTTCTGTATGCCAGAACCTTTTTCCTCCTTCTTGAACTTGCCTGACATTGCGAATCTATCCTCCTTCTCATCTGGAGGCGGAGACTAGGGGCGGGGTGTATGACGCTGTAACTGGATGAGTTGTTCTCCTCTGGTGTGTGCCGGACCTTCCGGAGAAGATCAAGGTACTCGTCCAGGTTGCGCAGATCTGGCTCCTTAAGTGCCTATGAATTCCGAACCTCTTGTCTGATGGCTGATCGAACCTTGTCGCGTACCTGCGCTGGACCTGTATAGCTAACCTTATACATACAAGCAATTATCTTATCCAGGTACTCATCAATGTGATGTGGTTGCATCAAAAGTTGACACCACTCGAGAAGGGGTCAATCTCCAATGGCCTGGTCTCCACCGAAGCTTCATTCCAGCCATGTTCGGAACCCTTTCCATGTCCGTAACTGTAACGGGGGCACCCCTAGGAAGATGGATCCCAAGGTTGCGACCGCACCAAACCACCTCAAACTTATCGCCAAAAGTTCACACAGATGTAAGAGTAAAGTAGACGGTAAAACTTAATATCGTTAAGCCTGACGCTTCAGACAATTAAGGTCTCGAGAGGATTGATTGTTTGAGTAGGAGAGTTCTCGCATAGACTTTCAGGTAGTTTTATCTTATGCCAGAAACTCCCCCATCAGTTTACTGCAACTGTTCGAGCAGACCCTTCTCCGCTAAGGGCGGTCCGACACGTCTCCTGACACCCCCTTCGGGCATGTATGTGTCGACACGCTCTAGTCGGCGTTCACCTTATGCGGTTATCGTTTCTGCGGTGCATTTCCATTTTGTCCGCCGGAGTGAAAACCTTTGCGCATCGGCGTCTTGCCAGTGGCTAACAGTCAAGACGCCGCATGAACTAGACTATCTATGACACCCTTCCCATATGCATGGATCTCTACTTGACCTCAGAAGCTACCGTGAGCGCTTTATCTATCTACTATTTACGAGTCGCAGGCTTCCGGTGTCTTCCGCAGGGTGCGGTGGTCCTGGAGTGATCCAATGGGCGCTACCCACGACCACTACCTCGGATACACCTTACCTGCGGTAGGAATCATGCTTTTAGTGTCTCTGCACTTCCCTCTCAGAGCCTATGGCATTGGGAACATCCTTGGGCGTGGTAGGTGCAAAACGTTCCCAGTCGTCCCGGCACCACCCGGGACTACCTTCGGGACCCCCACGGTTAACTCCCGTTAACTCCGTCAGTTTTGGTCCGTTTTACTCCGAACAACTTGGAGGAGGTACTCCACCTTCCACCCTATGCCCCCTTATATATCCTGCGAACAGCTTACGGTCGACCGGACGGCAGCAACGTATACGGTGTTGCAAGCGGGTCTCCAAAGATCCTCCTTTGCTAGACTGCACACAACTACGCAACCGTTTGCCCATGACGTCCGGGCCTCAAGGCGGGGCCGGAGGGGCATGATAGGAATAATGTCTTCAATTTACAGCTTCTTCGTAGCTGCGTAGCTCGCCCAATAGCATCTCCCGGAACCCCAGATTCCAGTATTATGCATGGCTTCGTGTGACAAACATTCCAGTCATTTTTCCCAAACTCCCCGAGGGACTTCGTATTGGCAGGTAGGGTAACTCAGGTCCTTGAACAGGGTAATCCAAGCCTCAAGGCAGGGTAACCCTGTTCTGTGGGTAGGGTAATCTTGTCCGGTGGACAAGTGGATTTTCTCCTGTTACCCTATCTATCCCTCTTCCGGGGATAGACACACTCGGCCTTTCTCTAGTTACCCAGCCTAGCTGTGTATTGGCCCTTCATAGGTCCCTAAGTACGCTGACACCAACCTTGGGCGTAGCCATGTACCTAAATACTTGTGTCCACTAAGTCTGCTCATCTCGGAGCCCGGGCCATCGGGTCTCCGTAGGTCAAGTACTCACTTGCCTGCCGGTTCCTACCAGTTCGCCTCTAGGCTACCTGTATGGGTGTAGGTTCCGGCTACCATAGCTCCTGTATGCTGGGTCGTTACAGTAAGGGGTTGCTGTTCTTTACGGGAACACAAGCATCCTTGGCTGATTGCTTGTTAATGTACCCATGCAACCCCAGGTACCATGCCCGCGCTGTGCCTTCAATAAGGGGGATTGCTAAGTTTACCTTATTCATATCGGTTACCTTGCAATATGCGAAGTATGAAAATTTGACCTCTACCAAGGTCAAGAAGGTCACAAGTTCCGTAACTTTCTCGCGGAACAGAGAGATACCAGTGGGCTTTCCTCCCTTCTTGTTCTGGTGTCTCGGTATTCGCCTAGAAGCCGAACAAGGAGCCCTCCGGGCTTTCGCTAGCCTTTTGGCCAACCAATCCCACTGTCCTTTCGTCTCGCTGCTCTAGCCATCCATGCGAGTGCCGTGGAAGCGGGTTACATTAGCGCGAGAATCAGCATCATCATCATCAGTTCTATCACGGTCAGAGTCCCCTGCATCTACTCCCGTTCACGATGTACCACCTCCTAATGGACATTTCCAACTCCACTACCCCCGGGGTTTCGACCTGCAGTCCCCCATGGTCTTTGTTACCCGTCAAACCGTTCCTCCTGGCCATCTTGATTCCCATGCTCAGGGGGGTTAGCCCGTGATGGTACTGATGCTGGTGGTAGAACCGGGCGTCGCTCGCGCTCAGGAGTTGGGTTGGGCGCCGCCCGTCTTATCCAAAGAAACGACTGCAATTCCGGAGAACTCAAGGCCTGCATCGGGGGGCCAGAATGCCTCCGTGACCCACAATACCTACATGTCGGTCAACCAGCTCCTTCCTTCTGCCTGCTTCCATGTCTTACCGGCGTTCGTGGTCCCTTCTTATACCGACCGGAGTGGTAATGAATCCACCCCATTCCGCTTTCATCCAACTTACAAACCGATGGACTGAACTCGTCTTGCCTGTTTGAATCGCCACCTCTGATGGTAGGGAGACCTAAGGGAAGACTTGGCTTCAAGGGCACTGAGGGAATCACTGGTGCCCTAGGAACAGAGCGAGCAGGTGACCCGCGTCCCAGCATTGGAGTCCCCCGTGGTGGAGCTATGGGTGTTCACACTTCCTGGCGTCTTCCCTGTACAACAAAACCAGGTGACGCCACACTCAGTGTCCAGAACCCGGGGGCAGCGGATACTGCTGGTGGGAAGACTGCGGCAGGAAACCTCTCCAGAGCAGGCAGCGAAACCAGCAGAGGTGTAGATCTGGGGGTGGCAATGGGGGGTTCAGGGGTTGCTACTGATGGTGTTTCGGGGGGAATGACAGGAGACAGGGTCGTACAAGGGGTAGGGTCCGGCGTGTCCGGGGGCTGTAACGCCCTTAGGGTTCCCTGTCCTTTTTCTTAATTGAAGTCTATCAGTTGGCCCCACTACTGGGCTACCGAAACGACTGGGGGAGATTAAGTGAGGGACCAACCGGGAGCCTGTAGATGGTCTTGAGAAGGAGGGGGTATAGCCGTACCCGTTACCTTTCAAGGTTTCCAATATCCATATACAGATTGGACTCAGGTAGGCCCCCCCTTGGTCACAACTGCCTCGCAGGGCCAACTCCATGCTGAAGTTCACAGGCGTGGTATGGACGAGCGGGAGTGGGGGTGCGGCCTCTAACATGATTACCTCATTCTGAGCATCAATACCATACCCTTCGTCCAATCGCTGTTCCAACGCTATCATCTGAGTCCTTAATGCTTGATGATCCCATATCATCCGCAGGTACGCCTAGTGCAGCACTTTCATCCATTCCACCCCTGCTGTAGTAATCCACTTCTTGAACACCCTCTACTGCAGGGTTTTCCAGTTCTGCCATTCCGGCTTCCCCTCCTCGATCGACTTCGATACCACGCGGCCAATGTAAGTTTCGCCAAACTTGAGGGAGAACTCCTTAAATGGGACCCCTTCCATGCCAGGATTGGTTATATTGTGGACAAGGTTAGGGTCTTGGAAAAATAACAGCACCACCGGGCGAGGGACTATAATCATAAGATCAAGACATTCAATGGATAACAAAATAGGGGCGGCCTCCCGGAGTAACTGGTAGCTGTCTCAGCCAATACAGCGAACATCCGCAAAAACAGACTTGCAAAACGTGTTGGCAGTGTTTTCGCCAAAGTCATGGTCTGAATCCGCGTTGGAGTCCATTCTGGTTCCAAGTTCTGCAGTTGCCCTTGCGCTTTCCAACCCGGGCTACGTGTTCTAGACAATATTACCAGGATTGATGTGAGGTCAGTGCCGCAGATCGAAAAAGAATTCATCAGGAGAGGAGTTCAGCGAGGAGGTAGCTTAACAATATAGTGTAATGGGGGCTCCGCTAGGAAGATAGCTCCCAATGCTGCAACCACAATGAACCAGTACAAACTTATCGCCAAACGGTCACACAATCCAAGAGCAAAGTAAGTGACAAAACTTAATATCGCTAAGCCTGCCGCTTCCCTCAATTAAGGTCTCCAGAGGATTCTTTATTGGAGCAGGGGAGTTCTCACATAGACGGTCGGCTAGTTTTATCTTACACCAGAAACTCCCTGCTCAGTTTACTCCAACTATTTGCGTACACCCATCTCCGCTAAGGGTGGTCCGACACGTCTCTGGGCAGGCTCTGTGGTCATTCATCTGTCGACAGACTCTAGTCAGCGTTCACCTTATGTGGTTATCGTTTTTGCGGTGCATTCCCATTTTGCCCGCCGCAGTCAAAACCTCGTCGTATTGGTGTCTTGCCAGTGGCTACCACTCAAGACGGCCGATGAACTGGACTAGCTATACCACCCTTCCCCTATGCATTGATCTCGACCTGGCTCCAGAAGCTACCCGGAGCAGTTTGCCTATCTACTATTGACGAGTCGCAGGCTCCCGCTGTCCTCCGCGGAATACGGTAGTGTGGGAGTGATCTAATGGGTGCTACCTGTGACCAGTCCCTTTGATCCAGCTTACCTGGGGCAGGAATCCTGCTTGCTGGGTCTCTACACTGCCCTTTCAGCCCCTATGGCGTTGGGGAGGCTTCCCTGCTTCGTAGGGGTAAAACCCTCCAAGTCACCCCGGCACCACCCGGGAGTTTCTGCAGGACCCCCGCAGTTAACACCTGTTAATACCGCCGGTTTTGGTCCCTTTTACTCCCAACAACTTGGAGGATGTACCCCACCTTGCACCCTATGCCCCCTTATATATCCTGCGAACAGCCTGCGGTCGACCGGACAGCATCAGGGTATACGGTGTTGCACACCGGTCTGGAAAGATTCACCCTTGCCAGACTGTGCACAACTACACAGTCAATTGTCCATGACATCCGGGCCTCAAGGTGGGGCCGGAAGGGTATGATAGGAATAAGGTCTCCAATTCACAGCTGCTTGGAGCTACGTAACCTGCCCAATCGGAAACTTCGGAACCCGCGGTTCCAGTATTATGCATGACTTCGCGTAACAAACAGGGCCGTCATTTCTCCCAAACTCCCAGGGGCACTTCGGATTGAAAGCTAGGGTCAATCTGGACTTCGGACTTGGTCACCCGAGCCCCATGGCAGGGTAACCTGACCCTGTGGCTAGGGTAACCTTGTCCAGTGGACAAGAGAACCTTTCCCCATTATCCTCTCTACCGCATCACCGGTGATAGACCCTTCTGACCTTTGTTCAGTTACCTGGCCTAACTGAGTAACCGCCCCTCCAGAGGTCTCTAAGTACGCTGACACCAGTCCTGGGTGTGCCCAGGTACCTAAGGATCTGGTCAGCTGATTCTGTTCATCTCGGAGCGCGGGCCATCAGGTCCCCCTAGGTCCAGTACTACCTTCCCTACCGGTTCCTACCAGTTCGCCTCCCGGCTACCTGTATGGGTGTAGGTTCCGGCTGCCATAGGTCATGTGTGGTGGGTCGCTATACCTCTACCATGGAAAGGCCAGGTATATCCTATATCTGTTCAGAATTGACCGCAGTTAGCATCTAGACTGCCACTGGATGCTGTAGTGCACCCTTTATGCGTAGTTCCTACTTTTCCGCAGTGCCACAAGCTTTCTCTGAAGACCTCCCCGCACTTTACCATAGCTTTTTTCATTCCTGCTAGTCCACAAAGTCCATTATTGCGACTTGCCAGGTTCTGCATGACTGGTGTGGCCCACTATTGCTTACAGTAGATATTGAAAATCTTACAAACTTGCAATGTGCGAACCAGGATTTCAAGCTGTATTAGTAGTACAACAGAGAGGGATCCGAGTCTTGTGGGATCTTGAGTCAGGTAGTCCAGAGTCAGCAGGGTGTGCCAGTCAAATTGAATACATTCATCACAGAGAGTCTCATAGCAGACCACCAAGATCTTGCAAAAATCTCTGATCAGTGACAGAATGTTGCAATACCCCTTCAGGATCCTGTAATAGAACCCTGCCCCTGGTACCATACCCAAGTTGTAATAAAGGTGCAAGCCATCAGCAGCGATGTCAACTCCATGACATCCGCGGAGAACCAAGGCGAAGATTAGGATTTGACTGCTGGGCTGGTAACTATAGCTATGTAGGATCTGTCATCCAGCATCATTTTTGTATGACCATTATTATCTATCCGTACTTGGATTCTTGCGTCCAAGTGCACCAAACGATGTAAAATGCATTAGAATATTTGTAAACTGGCATAGATGATAACGAAAGAGACTAAGGAGATGTGTCTTAATAAGATTGAAATGGGATTTGGTATGTATCAAGTCTATATATCAGGCATACCCCACTGCACTATGGCCTTCTCGAAGCTTGCACAGCTTGGAGGTGGCAACTGTCTGGTTTGTCTATACTGTCAGATGTCATAACCCTTTCGTTCCCTTCCAACTCTGGGCTGGGCATGTTCTGCTACCTAGAACACCCCAAAGATATCTTTCTCCTTCTACAACCTGGTTAGATATTGTTGTACATCAGTAAGTGTTTCAAGTGGGTAGCTTTGGCATTGTGCTATCATAGTGAACTCGGCCAGTACTCTGACATGACCCAGTATGTGTTTGAACAGTAATGCTTATATGCTGTCTATCTGCGGTAGAGCCATAGGAAGGACTTCTCCCAGACAAGGTTCCTGCTTTCTTACCTTATTTCCTTTGCACTTTGTAAGCTTGCCATAGGCTTTTTTTGGCACCAAGAACCACGACTGTTCTGGCAATGTCTTCTAAGTATTATCGCAAGCCTGTGTTTGTGTCTATTTCTTGCAAAATCTGGCAGTCTAGTCCTGCATAGGCTGCAAGAATCCCAGATAAATTGTTCAGTGTATATTCAGCTTTTTCAGATCTGGTACCCAAAGTCGACAAAGTTGGTCAAAAGCATACCACTAGGTTGTAGGACACGGGATGTCTGGTAGGACTGGAGTATCACCATATTTTGGCATTGGCTATGGATATCGATTTCCCGGTTTGGAGAGTATTGCATGGTTTTGCACTGGATACTTGGTCCCTATGCCGGTACCTTATTCCAACTGTTGCACCTTATACTTAGGACAGGAGTTTGCTGTTATCTTTGGTAGAGTATTGTTCTCTATATACTCCGCAATCTCATTGGACAAGATCAGAAAGCACCTCTAAATGTTCCTCTGCTCATGGGCAATCAGCATGCCCTAAAGTATGGTCTCTTGCATCAGCTCCGAGATTGGTTCTGATGCATAGTGTATTGTATTGGCATTAATTTGTTACTGCAGTTCATCTTTCATAGAGATCTTTGTTAATCTCTGCACAAGGAACAATAATAAAAGAAGATAGACAACCATTGTTTCAGGACTGTTATGCCTGATTAGCAGAAGGTTTTCAAGTATCATATAGACAGGCTATCCTTTCTTATTACCAGAGATGTTGCTGAGATGTGTCTGATTTGACATCCCAATTGTGAGAACAAGTGTTGCACTGGATGGAATTGTCCCCTGTAATTATTGGCTCACACTTTTGCAAAAGGTTTGGGACACTTGTAATGGGGGCACCTCTAGGAAGATGAATCCCAACATTGCAACCACACCAAACAACTCCAAACTTATCGCCAAAAGTTGACACAGATGTAAGAGTAAAGTAAACTGCAAAGCTTAATATTGTTAACCATGATGCTTCACTCAATTAAAGTCTGGGGAGTATTGATTGTTGGAGTAGGACAGTTGTCGCAAAGACTTTGGAGTAGTTTTATCTTATAGTAGAAACTACCCCATCAGTTCACTAGAACTATTCGAACCCAGACTTGTCCTCCAAGTGTGGTCTAACACGTCTCCTGGCATACCCTTCAGGCATGTGGGTGTCGACACACTCTGGGGGCATTCACCTTATGCTGTTATCATTCCTGCAGCCTATCTCGATTTTGCCCACCAGGGTGAAAAACACTTCTCATCCGTGCCTGGCCTGTACTCAACACTCAAGACACCTGATAGATAGGACTAGCTATGAGACTGTTGCTATACACATTGATCTCTACATGATCCCAGAAGTTACCATGAGCCCTTGGTCCATCAACCATTTGTGATTCGCGGGCCTCCCATATTTTCCCTCGGATACCCATTGTCTGGTAGCAATCCAATGGGCACTACTCATGACCACTATCACAGGGACACCTTACCTGCAGTAGGAATTGTGCATTTAGTGTCTTTGCACTTCCCTCGCAAAGGCGATGGAGTTGGGGATGTTTTCGGGCTTAGGAGTTGTAAAACTCTCCTGGTCACCCTAGCACAACCTGGGACTACCTTGGGGACCCCCACGGTCAACTCCTGTTAGCCCTATCGGTTTTGGTCCATTTTGTGCCGATCCACTTGGAGTTGGTGCTCCACCATTCACCCCCTGTCCTCTTGCATCTCGGTAGACCAGCCTATAGTTGACCCGATAGGAGTGATGCATACGCTGTAGCACCTAGGTCGCCAAAGATGTGTCTTTGCTAACCTGCGCACAACTTGATGACCATTTACCCATAATGTCCACGACTCAAGGCAGACCCCGGGGAGCTTGATAGGAATAACGTCTCCAATTTGCAGTCTCTTCATGGCTGTGTAGCTCGCCCAATACCATATCTGGGAACCCCAGATTACATTATTATTGTAACATGTTCGGGCCAGGCCCTAGTCACGTAGCGGTACGAGAGGAGCAGATGGCCTCGTGATCAACACGAAGCGAGCACTCCTTGCTCAAGGAGGCTTCGAACGGGATGTAATAGGAGATCAAAGAAGTAACCGTTCAACCAAGTATATTTAAGAATACTGTCTGTCGAAGTCTGCTGTTTCCATGGCTGGAATTAGTGGTCTTTAAATACAGCATATCGCTTATCTCCAGTATGAGCGATATTGCCAAACATTGTGTGTAACAACCGATAGCTCACGAAACCATACAAGTATCAAATGATACTGTAAAACGAAACATAAAACAATGCGTGTATCAACCGATAGCACACGAAACAATACAAGTATCAACCGATACTGTAAAACCAAACATAAAACAATTCGTGTATCAACCGATAGCACACGAAATAATACAAGTATCAACCGATACTGTGAAACCAAACATAAAATATAAACATAAAACCTAGTACCCCGTACCGGTTACATTCTCAAAATAAAATAACAATTTTACCAAAACAAAACAATCCAAGGAAATCCTAATAGCCGCTAGTTCCGCTATTCTCTGGAAAGGACCCATCCTCATCTTCATTGCTATCGTGCAGCAATCTCAAGTCGTCCTGCAACATCTATTCCGCACCTTCCAACCATCTCTCCAAACACTCTCCACCTGGCGCCCCGTACACAAAGCAACCTGACTCCCAGTAGTGTCATAGGTCCAGGAAGTTCCGTACTATAGGGTCCTCCCATTCTTCCGTCTCAACATCGATTTGTCCGCAATCTTCACAGTGATCGATATAGAATATCCTCCAGTATGCGTCTTCTGGAATCATTTCTCGGTAAAGCAGGTACCCCTAAATGAGGTCTCGTCCCTTTATGCTGACTTCTGCTTAGGTGGACATTTTGCTTTTCGTAATGGTAATTTCTTGTAGCGGAAGGATTTGTAAGAGGTTAAAGGTTTGGAGGTCTGGTAGTGGTCAGTTTTCTTCGGCAGTTTAGAGGACTGGTGGCCGGTATTTATGTTTCGGAGGTGACCTCGCTTAGTCGTTGGCCTCCCTTACGTGTCGGCCTCGCTTAGGCTTTTCAGGAATAAAGTGGTTGCTTAATCTCGGTTTCATCCATTTCCATGCAACCATCACATTTTTCTGTACTTAGGTAGCATCCGCTACCGAAGCGGAAAACATCTGACACTGATTCTCCCCACATTCATCCTGTTGATTCCGTTGTTATTTCTAAGCATTTGTTGCAGATGTGTATGAACAGTCGGTGTGTAAGGTATCGTCTAGGGATAATATCACGGTTCACCATCAGTCCCATTAGCTGATGGCGCAGTCTCCAAGGTACTTGCTCATAGTTTGACATTGTAAGGCGGTTGGATGGGGTGTTCTTTTCTTTCGCTATTCCCAGTACTCCGCCTCGGCCAGCCGGGCTAGATATGTTACTTCAGCTTCCATTACCCGATTTTCCTCTTCGCTGCTTTCGAACTACCTTTCAAAGTGGGCTGACCAAAATCCGTCCTGTACTCCTTGGTCTGCGTCCGGGCGCAGATCTTGGATTTCTGGCAGGGTTGGGCTCCACGCCACTGTCACATGGTTTATTGTAGGGGGTAGCTTGTCCTCTGGTTTGTTGTCTTCCCACTATTGACTAACTGCTTCCATCACATTTTCCAATCCCTCAAGGGGTTCCCCGCTATTTTCTGTTTCCCGCTACGCGACCTATTTCACCAGGAATTGGTCACGGTCATATCGTTTTCTGTGGTCTCGTATGGTTTCCACCTCCCATTCTGGCTTCTTGTGTACCACGATTGGTGGTGGTTTTGCGTGGCTCCTTGCAGGGAAGGAGACATCATTGTTAGGTCGGTATTTTTTCACGGTGGAAGCATGGAATGTCGCTTGTCGGTTTCTCTACGTTCTGCCATCCATTTCTACCATGTAATTTTGTGTATGCTCCTCCTATCCGATTATCTTGAATGGTCCACGCCATCGCGGTTGCAATTTCGTGCTACCTCTTGATTCTGTTGCGAATAAAGTTCCGTATACCAGTAACACGTTGCCCTTTCCTATCGGTGTATGGTGTCGGCGTCGTTTTTCTGCCGTTCTCGTGCTTCTAAATCGTGCCGTTTTCATTGCATTCAGTGCCGTGTTCCAGATTGCTTGGTGCCTATTTAGTAATTCGTCTGCCGCTGGTACTGCGCAGTTCTTGACGTTTGCTAGGGGCAGTAGTGGGTAATTCTTTCGGAAAATGGATTTATATGATGACATGCTGAGAGTTTCTGACCATCCCGGATTCAGGTATGCTGCTGTCTCTGGTATGGCATCAAACCAATTGTTTTGTCTGGCGTTGACTAGGTTTGGGAAAGCTGTCTTCAATTCTCCAATTTTCCTTTCGACCTGTCCATTCGTTTCATGATGGCCTGGTGCTGCCTTCCTATGTTCAATGCCTAATGATCGACACTGTTGTCTCCACACATGTGACTGAAACCTTGGGTCCGCATCGCTCACAAGAGATGTTGGGTAGCCATATGGTGTAAAAGGTTTGTTGCATAGCAGTTCCCAGGTTGCTACTGCTGTTACTTGCTTTGTTGTCGGTATAAGCTACATGGATCCTGAAAACCTATCCATCGCAACCAGAATCATATCGTATCCCCATGAGTTGTGTAATGGTCCTGCAAAATCAATGGCTATTGATTCGTAGATTTCTGATGGCAGGGCAATTGTTTGAGCCTTTCCCGCATGCAATTTTGTAGGCTGCTTATTCACCTGGCATGTGTGGCACTGGGCCACATAGGCTCTAAAGTCTCTCCGCATTTCAGGCCAAAATAGGTAATACGTTGCGTACCGTAAGTTTCGTTCAACACTGTGGTGGCCCTTATTGTGAATTTTCGCTAATAACATAATCTCTCAATGTGGTGTTTCCGTATGCAGGGCCTTTCGGGATATACCGGCAGTCTTCTCCGTATCTGGAAGTTGCGTATAGCATGCCGTTTGCAACCTTGTACGAGGACAAGTCTCCTGTGGAGTCCATATTCTCATTTACCTTCTTCCAAATTGGTTCTTTCCAGTATGGTGCGATCATGTGTGCTCGGAACGTTCCGATCATTTCATTGACTGTCTGTAAGGTGTCCCGTTCGTCTTCCATCTCGCTTCCTCTGGTTGTCTCAGGTAGGTCATTGTTCTTATTTTCTTCTAAGACATCGTAAAGCGCGTGCCGGTATTCTGTCATTGTTGGGGGCATTACTGAGACTATTGTCTCATTGGCAAGACTTTCTAGCCGTTCCGCTCACCTAATCGGTGTTGGGCTATCAGGTCCTGGCATTCGGAATGTGGCTATTGTCTCGGTCGCAAGGTTTTCTTTTGGTTCTGGCTCCGGTATCTGGAATGCTGGGGCCTCCGGGTTTAGTAGCACCGGAATTGTATAAGACCTGGGCGTTGGCTGGGCAAGGGTGGACGGACCTTCCCCTGCACTGATTGGTCTTCTGCCGGTGGTTTGTTGCCATTGCCAGTCCTTGATTTCGGGAGACTCCGGAGGGCTCGGGTCGATTTCTGTACTTGGGGGGCTCGGTCCGTCACTAGGGGGGTAAGGGGTTGACTTTCCCCTTTGTCTAGGATGGTTGTTTGTGAATTTGACCTCAGTTTGATGATATGGGCAATGATCCACGTAACAGTGTGAGTAGTGTAGAGCACTATGTTGGAGTTCTTCTGGTGGCATACTGCACGGAGTGCACATGTCACCCCAATCGTTTCCTGTAACAATGGAGCAGGGGCTTTCAGGTGGTACAGGGGCCTCGTTGGGGTACTCAGTATAGGAGAAAGGAGGGGAAGTAGGGGAGAACTCCTGCGTGGGCTCCATTGCGTTTGCTTCTTGCTCGTAGACCGTGTTATCGAAGATGTCATCCGATTCTTTCCCATGATCGTGGACATAGAGTGGGTTCAAGTCTGGTTCTCCCTCGCAAATTCAGGAAAGTGCATCAGCTAAATAGTTCGTGCTTCCTGGTGCGTAGAGTACTTTCACATTATATTTTCCCAAGGCACTTAACCATCTCACCAGTTTGCTGTAACGGGGGCACCCCTAGGAAGATGGATCCCAAGGTTGCGACCGCACCAAACAACTTCAAACTTATCGCCAAAAGTTCACACAGATGTAAGAGTAAAGTAGACGGTAAAACTTAATATCGTTAAGCCTGACGCTTCACTCAATTAAGGTCTCGAGAGGATTGATTGTTGGAGTAGGAGAGTTCTCGCATAGACTTTCAGGTAGTTTTATCTTATGCCAGAAACTCCCCCATCAGTTTACTCCAACTATTCGAGCACACCCTTCTCCGCTAAGGGCGGTCCGACACGTCTCCTGACACCCCCTTCGGGCATGTATGTGTCGACCCGCTCTAGTCGGCGTTCACCATATGTGCATATCGTTTCTGCGGCGCATTTCCATTCTGCCCGCCGGAGTGAAAACCTCTGCGCATCGGGGACTTGCCAGTGGCTAACTGTCAAGACCCCTTGCTGAACTAGACTATCTATGACACCCTTCCCATGCGCGTTGATTTCTTCTTGACGCCGGAAGCTACCGTGAGCGGTTTATCTATCTACTATTTACGAGTCTCGGGCTTCCGGTGTCTTCCGCAGGGTACGGTGGTCCAGGAGTGATCCAATGGGCGCTACCCATGACCACTACCTCGGATACACCTTACCTGCGGTAGGAATCATGCTTTTAGTGTCTCTGCACTTCCCTCTCAGAGCCTATGGCGTTGGGGACATCCTTGGGCGTGGTAGGTGCAAAACGTTCCCAGTCGTCCCGGCACCACCCGGGACTACCTTCGGGACCCCCACGGTTAACTCCCGTTAACTCCGTCAGTTTTGGTCCGTTTTACTCCGAACAACTTGGAGGAGGTACTCCACCTTCCACCCTATGCCCCCTTATATATCCTGCGAACAGCTTACGGTCGACCGGACGGCAGCAACGTATACGGTGTTGCAAGCGGGTCTCCAAAGATCCTCCTTTGCTAGACTGCACACAACTACGCAACCGTTTGCCCATGACGTCCGGGCCTCAAGGCGGGGCCGGAGGGGCATGATAGGAATAATGTCTTCAATTTACAGCTTCTTCGTAGCTGCGTAGCTCGCCCAATAGCATCTCCCGGAACCCCAGATTCCAGTATTATGCATGGCTTCGTGTGACAAACATTCCAGTCATTTTTCCCAAACTCCCCGAGGGACTTTGTGTTGAAAGGTAGGGTAACTCAGGTCCTTGAACAGGGTAACCCAAGCCTCAAGGCAGGGTAACCCAGTCCTGAGGGTAGGGTAATCTTGTCCGGTGGACAAGTGGACTTTCTCCTGTTACACTTATTCTATCCCACTGCCGGAGATAGACACACTGGGCCTTTCTCCAGTTACCCAGCCTAGCTGTGTATTGCCCCTTCATAGGTCCCTAAGTATGCTGACACCAATCTCGGGTGTAGCCATGTACCTAAATACTTGTGTCCACTAAGTCTGCTCATCTCGGAGCCCGGGCCATCGGGTCTCCGTAGGTCAAGTACTCACTTGCCTGCCGGTTCCTACCAGTTCGCCTCCGGGCTACCTGTATGGGTGTAGGTTCCGGCTGCCATAGCTCACATATGCTTGGTCGTTACATTTGCTGCTAGGGTTCTTGGCGGTTCGCAGGTGTGTTAAGGGTTGGTGGTCTGTAACTATCGTGAAGGAATTTCCCATTAGTATATTGTGGAACTGATTAAGCGCTTCCACTATCGCTGAGGCCTCTTTATCGATGGTCCCGTAGTTCATCTGACCATTGGTAAACTTTCTGCAGTGTAGCGCGGCTGGTCGCGCCGTCTCATAAGTGGGTCCTTGTCCCACCCATGCCCAACTCCTAAATCCGAGGCGTCTGTAACCAACCAAATTGGTTCCTCGCTCCGTATGTCTATTGGTCGCATGACTTGGTGATCGATAATCCTCTTCCGGACCATATCAAAGGCGGTCTGGTGCGTTGTTGTCCAAACGAATTGGGCGTTTGCCGTTAAGTCGGTTAGTGGTGCCATCAATGTAGCGTGGTGTGGGAGAAACTGGGCCACATAGTTCACAATTGCGAGGAATCGTTGCAATTCCTGCATGTTTTTTGGTGTTTCCTATTCTTCAATGGATTATATTTCCTGGGAGGAAGCATGGATTCCCTCGTTGTCCACTATGTGTCCTAATACTTCTACTGTGTCTGCAAACAGTACTGATTTCCTCTTGGTCAAGTAGAATTTTGCCTTCCTGAGTCAATCACATACTTGGCGTGTGTGTTGTTCGTGTTCATCTGATGTGTCTGAAAATATGACAATATCATCAAGGTATACCCATACAAAATGGCCTAAATATTCACTTAGGAGGCCCTCCATTATTCGCATAAATGTTGCTGGTGCATTCATGTCTCCTTGGAGCAGGACTTGGCCCACAAAGCCTCCGAATGGGGTTTTGAATGAGTTGGACTTAACACTGTCCTGGTCCATGCGTGTTTGGAAGTATGCGTCGCTTAGGTCGATCTTACTCCTGAATTTTGCTCGTCCTATTCGGGTAGGGATCAGCTGTTAATTTCGAATTGATGGACTATCCATGAACGTGTTGTTATTTCCCAGTTTCAGGTCCACCAGGGGGCGGATCCTTCCATCTGATTTGGGTTGTACAAACATAGTCGACGCTCCGGGAACCTCCTGTCGTGCAATTATTCCACTTCGTAATTTCTCGTTTATCCAGTTCATAAGTTTTTCCTTGTAGGCTTCAGGGATTGAGTATGTTGGTTGGTTTCGTAGGTCGGTTGGATCCTCTAGCCAAATGTGGTGCCTAATCTTACGTACTGGAGGTAGCGATTCAGGGACCTTTTCCGGGAATACATCCCTGTATTCTGCGAACAATGTTTTTGAGGTAGCGTCTGACAGAGCGGCTCGGATTTCCCTGCTTGTTGGTTTACATAGCACACATGGCTTGTCATCGGGATATTCCACTGCTGTATCCCCACACCTGATCAGAGCATTGTGTCTTTTCAGGAACGGCATTCCAATCAGGGCGTCATACTTTGCCAAGTTTCCTACCAACATCTCCTGATTTTTCTATTCCTTTTTCCCGATTCCTACGGTCGGTCCACATTTCTTGTGGCTTGAAGAGCAGGATCCTTTCACAGCCATATTGACTGTTGTACGTTGGGGTAGGGGTTTCGTAGGGATGCCATGGGTAGTGATAAAGGTGGTGCTAATTATGTCGCAGCCTTTTGTTCCCGTGTCAAATGGTACCTTTGCTGGGTGGCCTTCTATATAAATCGTTCCTTCAAGAGCGTCACGGGGTCTGATTGCCAGCGTCTGTTGTCTTCGCAGACTTTCCATTTCCCCGTAGTTAATTTCCACTTTGTCATATTCTGTTGCTTCCACGTGATTCGTGCTGGTCTCTTGCTTAGCGGCCTTTCCCTTTCCCTTCTTGGCATAGCAATCCTTTGCATAGTGTCCCTTTTTCCTGCATTCGACACAGGTGCCTTCCTCGGGTCGTTTCTGTTTCTTGTCCTTCTTGTTTTTTGAATCCTTGCGGTATGGTTTATCCTTCTTCGTACTGTCTCGCAATGATACATCCTTTGGTATTCCTTGGCTGTGGCACATGGGTTCGGTAAACTCCGGTTTCATACACGATAGCATCCTTCCATTCGGCTCGCTTGCCTATCTTGTGAAAGGAATCATGATCCCCCTCCATGGGTTCTACCTCCTGAAGTCTTCTGGGATGCATTGCTTCATACAATCTTTGTTTCAGCATATACTGAGACACTGTTCCGGTAAGCAATCGTCCATAATACGTCAAGAGATCCGTCGCCACCAGGGTTATTCTTTCTGTTTTGCCATATCGTACTTGCTGGATATCCTTGAACCTTTTGTATAGTTATTCCGTATTATGCAAGGAATGGAATCTATCTCTCAAGTAGTTTATCCGGGTCCTTCCTCAGATTTTTTCTCCACTCTCATAGTGGTTCATGGCTTGGTGGTATGCTTCCTCTGCCTTCCCGGTACAGAACCTTCCGAAGTATGCTCTGCCTCCTTCCCTGGTTTTGTCCACTCCATGTAGGGTAAGGTATTGTGAAGTTGTTATGACCCACTGGTCAAATACTTCAGGTTTCAGGTCGTCCTTTTCGCCTGAGAATGACGGTGGCAGTGGAAGTTTGATTTTAGGTCCTGTTCGCCCGGCGGATTCACCTGCGGACATTTCGTGTTCAGACCATTCATTACTCGCACTGTCGTCTGAAGAGCTTTCTGAAAAATTGCTAGGGTCATCGTCTGGTGGCTGCCTTACTACCGCGTCATCTGATCCTTCTTTTTCACTTTCTTCCTTCTTAGGTGTCCCAATAGGTATGTTGTCTTTCTTTGGTGGTTGCGCCGGTCCCTTTCCTTTACTGGGGCTGGGGCGAAATTGCCCAGGAAGGGTGGTTGCTGCCTTTGCGAATTCGTCAGTCAACTCGCTAAAGGTCTGCTTGGCCAAATCTCGCGCTAATTCTCGTTCTGCTTCGTTGATCGAAAATTCGCTCTTTCGCCCGATCTGTTTCTTAGGTTGCCTTTTCTTTGTAAGGCCATCTCGTGGGACCTGCTTCGCACTGCAAGTCTCTAATGACTCAATCGTGTTATTTGGCGGAGCCGAACTTCTCGTGGTTCTGCCACTCCCCGATTCTAGGTTCCACTTATTGGACTTTTCGTAGGTTGATCAGACCAGGTCCCTGCAGCCTTCTCAACCACTCGCTGAGGTTGAAAAAATATAACGTGTTCGGGCCAGGCCCAGGTCACGTAGCGGTACGATAGGAGCAGATGGCCTTGTGATCAGCATGAAGCGAGTGCTGCTTGCTAAAGGAGTATTCGAACGGGGTGTAATAGGAGATCAAAGAACTAACCGTTCAACCAAGTATATTTCAGAATACTGTTTGTCGAAGTCTGCTGTTTCCATGGCGGGAATCAGTGGTCTTTAAATACGGCATATCGCTTGTCTCCAGTATGAGCAATATTGCCAAAGATTGCGTGTATCAACCGATAGCACACGAAACGATACAAGTATCCAATGATACTGTAAAACCAAACATAAAACAAGATGTGTATCAACCGATAGCACATGAAACAATCCAAGTATCAACCGATACTGTGAAACCAAACATAAAACAATATCTGTATCAACCGATAGCACATGAAACAATACAAGTATCAAACGATACTGGGAAACCAAACATAAAACATAAACATAAAACCTAGTAACCTGTACCGGTTACAATTATACCCGTCTTCAAATAACAAACTTTCTGGTACTTGTTCATGAACTCCCCGTGGGACTTCTTGTTGAAAAGTGCCGTAACTCTGGACTTTGGACAGGCTAACGTGATCCTGAGAGCAGGGTACCCATGTCCCATAGACAGGGTGACTTTGCCCTGACACCCTGTCTACCCTGTTGCTGGAGATAGGCACTTTTTACCTTTCTCCCGTTACCCGGCCCAGCCGAGCAGCCGCCCCTTCCAGTCCACCTCCTGGCTGTTTGTATGGGTGTAGGTTCAGGCTGCCATAGCTCATATATGCCGGGTAGTAGCAACACTGTACTTGTACCTTCTAACACCAGTATGCAGTATGCATTTCTGTATACACCCTTTGTCCCTCCCTGTCGTATTCATGCCATAAGATAGAGACTATGTTTTTCCTATAGCCAGTCTGGTAGTGAATATATCTGACGCAATCCCAACGTATTCTGATAGAAAAAACGTAAAGAAAGGCGGTCATTTCCAACATGTCTTTCAAACCATTGCAGATATGGACTTTATAGATCCAATGACTAGACCTAATTCTGGTGGGTCTACATGGGGTCATAGCTGACCGATGCTCAATTACTAAAACTACTAGACCGGTCTTCATTAATGCATGACTTGTGAACCTTACCCTGCATGAAGCAGGATGCAAGTTTGACATTATCTGAACTAGTGAACAGCACCCATAGGTCATTGCTCAGGTCTCTGACTTCTAGATCAAATCTGTCATCTTGCACAATTGCTTCCCCAGTACCGGAATAATCTATCAGCCTGGCAGCCAAGAAGGACTTGATATCCTTGCTTTCTTTACCATCAGACCCCTGCACAACACTGACCTGCAATTCCTTACAGTTATATACTTTGAGATCTGGTTCGCATTCAAACTCACAATCTGGGTATCTACTGACTGTGCAGTGGTGCAATAATCCTGTTTCTATGTCCGTAATATAGTTTGCTGGGGATATCTACTGCAGTACTGATGCGGGCGTAATGTCTAGTTTTGTATATGCCATTCATAGGTGTTCCTCTTATGCGCCTACCCGATTGTATATCTAGTGGCAAAAGAGAGGTTTTGTTGGAATGGTAGAGGTTGCTTCAGTCCATCTTGTGGCGCCTGGTTAAACTGAGAGTTATTGGTATAATACCTTTCTAGCCCATAGGGACTGGATGCTGGTTCAGAGTGCTTGGCCTGTCAAAATGGGAGCCGGATATCAATGGGGTCTAGTGCTCAATATACTGATATTATGTGGCGTCATCAATAGTTTGTTTTACAAACAACTATTTCAACGATCTTTTTCTGGCTAGATTAGTATATCTGTGTGAATCCGATAACAGGTGTAATTCTTTGCGTATTGGTGTTCCCAAATGAATTTGAAAACAATTCAGAATTCTTGCCAATTCTGTAAACTTCTTGGGGGCTGGATAGGGAATAAGAATAAATCTGGATAGAATAACTAGGAGCCCATAACCAGAATCTTCGCATATCGGGAATATCCAAGGTAGTTCCAATACAAGCTATGTATCCCTCCCACGACTACTATGACACTATATAAGATACAACTGATAGCATAAAACATTAACAACCTACGGTAGGTCCACACACTAAAGGCACTAAAAGATGTGTCTCGCCAGGTCACCCAACCTGTGCCTAATTCTGTTGATGGGAACCTTTATGTGAGACCTCCTGACTGCCATTGTATTAGCATTGATAAGATACACAAGGGCTACACATCAGGCCCAGCAGATAAGCATCTGGACAAACGCTCTAGGCATTTAGTGAAGGACCAGATGTTGGCAAGAAACTTTACAAATATTGCAAATGTCATGGACCTTGACTTCTACAACCTCTTTACTGAGATGATAAGATTACATCCTCTCTCAGACCGTCTCGTCAATGTATCTTTTGCAAATGTCATGTGCTACCTATTGGATATTGGTGAAACTTGCATTCTAATGATCAAGGACTGTAGTAGGTAGCTGAAAGATTCAATCGCACATGATCCTACCAGTGCACCTCTACGAGAAGTTCCAGCTATAGTCAGAAGACATTGGATTGTTCATTCAACGTTAAAACCAGGGGTGGTCCAACCCACCAGGACTCTACAATCCCTGGCCCTGTTAGATCGACACCATCAGAATATAGTGTATCTAGTCCTGTTATAGCTGATCCTGTTATACCTGATTATGCAGTTCCTGATCTTCTTTTGCCCAATTCTATCTTTCCTGATCAGGCTCTTTCTCAGCCTCTCATTCCCAGTCTTGTTATTCCTGACCCTATCATTCAGGATTCTGTCATGCAAGATTCTCCCTTTCACAATTCTGTTGTTTAAGATCCTGTTGTTCCTGATCTAATCCTCCATGATCCTGTCATCCCAGATCTTAATGTTCCTAATCCTCTCATACATGATCCAGTTATTTCTCATCCTGTTAGCCACTATTCTGTCACACATGATCATAGAATTCCTCTCTACTGGAACCCGTCATACTGATAATGGTGATACCATATCCTATTGTACCAGATCCCCCCCTGATTGAGAGAGCTCTTGCGGCAAATCGCCTGATACCAAACCCTATACCAACTGTTTGAGTCTTCAACAGACAACCTGCGCGCTTGATCTCTTCATTTACTGACTAAGTATGTATTGATTGCAGTGCTCTGCTTCCGTGTCTGTATACAGTTCGTATCCCGTGGGTCAGGCCTTCAAGACATGCCAACATATTAAATGCAGCTTCTAATTACGATTCACTTTATTAGCCTGCAACTCATGCTCATAGCCCATTATTCACTGAGTTAGATTCATACAACATTTGTGAATTGTCAGCTCTGATGTGAAAAAATATCCCAAGAACAAGATTTTGATACAAGCTTGGAGCTCCTAGCAAAGGGCGCTACAAGCTGCAGAAGTCCTCCCATGAGCTAGTATGTGTCCAGGATTGTATCTTTATCAAAAGGATTGCCAAGATACACTTATGGCTTCTATTGAATACAGTACTTGATAACCCCCTTGATCTCTTGGTATATTGCCATTATGGGTCTGGTGATGACCAGTTGCCTGCACCACCCCTGGGAAGGGATGATTATCATCGTGAAAATCCTGGCATAGAAGCAGGATATGATAGGTCTGCGCAAACTGACCAGATAGATATCGGCGCAATACAAACCGCCTGACAAACCGAACTACTAGGAGTCTAATACAGGTATGAAATGGTAAGTGGATGTTGATTCCTATAGATCCCAGGTAACATTATTCTGCTCCTTGTCAGATGTCCCCAAAATGCAGGATGAAAGTGAGGAAAGTATTGGAATATTGGCATCCCTGGTTACAGACCACGCCAAACCCTCGGCCAATCATACCCACTTCACTATCAAATAGCGGACAAGTTTTGAGTAATAACAGCCATTAGACTTGCTGTCCCTCTGTATCCACAGCGACAGAAAACAGAAGCACAGTGCTTAATTCAATGCAGCAACATATATTGAATGGAAATCAAGGAGAACACATGTGAGGTCTAGCTCTAGGCTGAGTTTGAAATCCCAATAGTCACAGACGGGCATGGTGCCATGTAGTCTCAAAAATTGTGATAAATACACATTCTTGTGCCTCTGTACCAGTGCTCTATTAGAGCGGATTTGAAAGGTAATCAATACAACCTGATGGACTTTTTATTAATTGTTCATAGTACCTACATAGGTCGCAAGTATACTATTAGCCAGAACATTTAGTATTACCATTTTATAAACTCTTCAAATAAAAGCACTTAGCCTCCCCCACCTCATGCCTGATATATCAAGTTAACTCGAGACATGCTTGAGGGTATCAAAAGATATTTATCGTATCCTATTTGGTCAGGTAATTCACCTTTCAGCACCTTGCTAATTTGGTATACTGCCTACCCCAAATGGTGTCGTTTGGTGTTCACATCAATCCAGACTTCAAAACCTATTTCCCAGACCACCACACACATATGAAATCTGTGGTGCAGGCATGGCATCCTATGCAATAGCACACTTCTGCCATCCCCTGATGTTTTTCCTTCCATCTTGTTCCTTCTTTCTTCCATCTCCCCTTTGCCTACCTCTGTATGACTCCTAGAAATAGAGAGAGAGCAGACCTACTCCGGTTGAGAACGGGAAAGTAAATACAATGTCTTTATAGATATGTTGAAAATACTACGGGCTTAAATTACACCTCTTAGACATACTGCTGGACTAAGAGATATGTCCACCAAGAGTGCGAAATGGACAACTGCACTGCAATGTCTCACTATCAACTCAGAACTGGACAAAACCACCATAAACCCTCACTGTCCAATTGTGATTTGTAGGCATAGGGCTTAAAGCTAACTTTCATCCAACTAGACAAAGAGTAGCGCACCGTGATGCAATGAGTGCCTCACCTTTGACCTGGTGGTTGACGGTTCATTCCCAGCTTAATCTAACCTATCTCAAGTTTCCTGATTCCATCAGGGTAACATCAGAACTTAAACCGATAGGCTTTTTGGCAACATTGCGCATAACAAGGTGTGGTATGCATTTTCATGGTCCCTGTTACCAAACCGCTATTTACCTGGTAAGGCATGAGACGATCAATGACTACTATCTTGCCTGCTCCCTATATTCCATCCGCTTGATCGATGCCCAAGCACTGTCCCTCATGGTTGTTACCCACTCCTGGCTCCCATTCAACAGTCAGTTGTACTTGTTACAGCCAAATAATGCCTAGATGAGGTGTGGAAGCATGGGCAGCACATGAGAATTGGGGTCCAGGCTGTGGTCAAGAAACTTGGGATGACGCAGGAGCATCACAACCTGGAGTGAGCCTGCAGTAGTGAGGTCGTCAGACCTTCCAGTAAGTCTTCTCCACTATTGGTTTTCCCTTACCCTTTCACCAACACATTGCATTAGTGGCACAACCGGATTGAACCTCCCCTGGAACCCAAGAACCTCTTCCTCTTCATGAACGCATTGCTCTGAAGGCAGATGATAATATTGCGGCATTGCTCCTTGCTAATCATGGCCGATATCTCTTAGATCTGATAGTCCTTGAGGCCCATCCAGATCAACAAGAGCAGCAGGACCGGACTTCTCATCCTACTAATACTAGATACCCATTCTTTCATAGCATGGCCTGGGATCACATAGGTCAAGTTGTCGATACCATGGCAGCCATGCAAAGGGAACAGAACTTGGGCAAGGGGGAATGGTTTATGGGCGAGTTGGGGGTTCTTGGGCACCTGATGGTATGTGGACTTTCACTGTTGCCATAGGTTTTCCAATACTATGGGTGGCAAGATAATGATTTAAAAACAAGCGCTAACCTCCAATATAGAACAAGAAAGCTGCTACAGCTAGTCCCTCAACCTAATGCTATCAAAGGACCTCCCTACTGTGGGTCATAAACCTGGTGCCAAGCTTACACCAGTTTGCCCAGACCACCGCTACTGAGCCTGACTCTCTACATTCTGACCACCCTAGATCTCTGCTAGATGCATTGGGGCAGGCACGCTAGAGTCCACAATACAATACCACCTAGGACCACTGGACTGCCACTTTGCCTTAGATTCTTGACAGCCCCCTGGCCTCTCCCCCTATTGTTCCCACTATAGCGCCCACTCGTCTAGTACCACCGTCACAACTAGCATCCTGAAGATCTACAGCCCCCCTGGCCCTCCCGATATATCTAACCCCTCAAGGTTCTCTGGCACCACTCGCAGCCCTAGTATCTCTAGCAGTCCTGACCTCTCTGACAACTCAGGTAGCCTCTGCACACTCTCTACTATTAGCACCCATACCTTCTCCCACCCCCACCACACTCTACAACCCCACTCCATAGTAACAATTGCGACATTAAGCAAGGTGTTGTCCTAGTAAAAGATGGTTTCTTTTGCATCAGACACTTTCTTCTTTTGGCTTCGCTTACTTTGCTTGTATTTTTTTTCACAGTCATGTGCAGTCTAGATGTATGGCACTTACTTCTTTGTTCCAAAATAACTTTATTATAATTATCCTTCCTTGCTTAGGTCAATAGTATCCTGTATTGCTTATGGCCCAACCTCCTGTTTCTGGTATCTAAATATATTTATTTAGTAATACTCTTACCCCCTCTGATCTTAACATCCAAAATTTATTTCCTAGACTCGTTACCTCTGCTAGTTATTTCCCTTAATTGACCTGGCGTCTGCCACATAGACAAGTTGGTTGGCCATATTGGATTGCACCTTCCCATGTTTGGCCATAGCTATAAAACATCTGAGCTTGTATATCGAGTTCCAATATCTTTCTTTTATATATGACAGGTGTTACACTAGGATTGGTCGTGCTAGCTAATACTCATTGTGGCTAGAATTTGGGCTTGGCTTCATATACTAGGAGCACCACTGTTTTGGAAAACTGTATTGCTAGTAGAGTTATTGGAACTGTCATTTCTGCGACTGCCTGGACTATACTTATAATATGAAATACCTGGAAAACTGCTTTTCATAGGCAAACCATTTTATTCAATACTGAGTGGTAGTGTGTACTTCTATCAACCTCCTACCTAAGCCCACTTGTATAACATGTGATACGACATCTTGAAAGCAAGAAAACAATAATGTCCAAACTGCTCATCTTGCGGACAGGCAACATATAGGCTCTTTTAGTAAACTGGAATTGCTACCATTCCTAACATTCATCAACATTTCTCGATCATACCATGCATAGGGAACAAAATACTGATTCACATATTGAGCTAATATATGGGGCTAGAGATGTAAACAGGCACAGAAGAGGTACTATAATCACTGCTATAGAATCAGCGAGATTCGTGCCGGGAACCCGGTGAAACCGATTCAACAGCTCTGCCAGTACCCCCTTGCACCAGACGCCACCAGGTCTGAACCCTTAACAACTGGAGTCCGCCCGAGGAGTTGGAAGGCCCTGAAAATGCCAAGAGTGAAGTATAACAAGGACCACACTGTATAGCCAACCTGGCATAGATCATGATATACCAGTCGACCTAGGAACCGTTCTCCGAAGTAATAGTAGTAACGATCAGTGCCCAAGCTCACATGGATCTGATAGAACCGATTTGGATAGTGAGCCTGATGTGGAGGACAACACTACTTCTGATAGCATTACGTCAGCCCTGCATCATCAGTCATGTAAGGCAGATAGCAAAGGAAATGTTTACGTAACTGTTGTACCAATTTAGACTACCTTTACATTGCAGGAAATTGTGCGAGTCAGAGGTGTGCCTAGTACCTACCAAGGTAACATCTTTGGCCAGCCATATATTCTGATGAAGTTCATGTCATTCAGCGTGGTACAGGAGTTGACATCACTAGCTTGTACCAATACATCTGGGGTTAGGAGTGCGATTCCTTCTATGGAATCAACTACATCAAGCAATTAGTACATCTTGCCTGATGTTATCTCATGGTGGAATGTGACATTACGGGGAAAGGCAGCTGCCAAGTTATGTGCAAAGACTTGGATTCCCTGGTACAGCATTTTTGTTAACATACTTCTTTAACCTCCCTCTCGTGTGATTTCAAAGACATATCTGGTATACTGTCTTTGACTGTAGGTACACAAGGAGGGTTCTGATGCAGGACATATTGAGCCATTAGAGGAAAGCATAAAGATGGTAAGTGAACACACTAATGAAGAGAAACACCACAACCCTAGGTATATGACAAACGGGAAAAGATGTGCAGTAAGTACTTATAGATAAGATTCTAGTTTTTTTATAATGTAAAAGGTAAAATTTTAAACTTATACAATCCCCATGAAGGTAATCCTGCAGCTCTTTCACATAGAATACACTACTCCCGAAAAGAGGATATATTTATATATTTATATGCACCACATGCGGTTAAGGGCTTGGCACACAGTTGATGACATGGGCCTTTCAGTAATAAGTAATGACGATTCAACTCCGCGAAGGAAATAACATTCCAATACCTAGTACCTCAGATTGCCGAGGCCATATAGCCCTAGGGGAAATACCTTTTGCGTAATAAGATCTGGAGGAGTATTGAACCCAACTTTCCTGCACACATTAATCGTACGATGATTTGCTTAATGTGTGCGATTCCATGCCATACTCTATGGGCATGAGAAAGCGGAGTATATAAGTATGTGGGTTACATGAACACTGAGGCGGTAGGAGGTAAGTCTTGTATAATCAAAGATGGTTATTTGCAACCAAGGCTGTTCACTTGATGGCAGAGCTTCCTGCCCTAGGAGAGCGATGTGGACAGATTGCCCACCAGAGGTGCAGCCCATGAGTATGGAGGAAACCTACCGGACCAACAAGGAGAAGGCAAAGAATATATATGGCGTACAACAAGATCGCTACCAAATGTTTATGGACAATAGTGCAGTAGTAGCTAAAAAGCTATCACGTCAGAAATCGAGCCAGACTGTAGCCTGGCCTATGCTCCACATTCTGACTCCCAGGAGCCTTAAGTTGGGGGCTCTGGTTGGGCACCACGATAGCCGAACTGATCCCGAGGAAACAGACTGGTCTTTAAACTGCCCACAAATATCAGCTCTATATATGCTCAACTTCGTAGATTCAGATCCTCTAGGTGCCAATAGCCCACATGGTATCACAGAAGAACAGACAGAAGATCGCATTGTAAGTCACATACTAAGGTAGCACCTGTCGCTTTGCTACAAGAATTTGGAGTTAGTGTGGGTGGGTCAATGTGGGAGCATTATGGAGGCTAGCTAGGTGAATAAAGGACCGGTCCAGTATCAAAGATGAAGTGAATCCCGCTGTCTTGAATGTAATATATCATGATAGCAAATGTGTAGGAAGTTAATACTCTCAATTTGTGTACATAAGTGAAAGATTGTAAGAATAAGAGTGCTGCAAGTGCATTGAGATAATCAGAAAGCAATGTCACAATCAGGGCGAAATTGGATCCAATCGCTCAAGGTTTTCATAGCTGTCGGATGGTATCAGGAGGCTCGAGTCATTTTACATACTAGCAGCAAGATAGAAATAAGACCGTTCTGATAGTACTAGTACATATCATGAGTGGGGTGAAAGCTTAGGGCACAAGTATTGTGATGGGGAAAAGCTTATGGCATAGTGGGCTAAAGAGCGTGTAACATGACATGAAGTCCAAGGAACAAGATAGCTGGGGTATCACGGATGTGGTTCTGACAGTTGAGGCGAAGGCACGTAGATAGAATGATTAGGCATTGTCCCGATATCCCAGTATAGATTTTTGGACTCGTCAGATCACTAGGCGGATTTACTAGATGAAAGCGGGATATAAGGCAGCCCCTCAGATAAATTCCAGATGCAAGAGTAGTGTATCAGACGTTGTCAAAATGCTAGAAATCCAAGGGGTCCATGTCAGGAAGAAGAGCAGGTGAGTGATGCTAAATAAGGCCTATTAGAAGGTAATTAAGGTTTAGCATGTTCAAACCGCCAGAGGGAAAAGGCGCTCATGGTCCCAGGATAAATTTTGACAGATATGGGTCAACACTAAGAACATCTTGCCCCATCTAGCATACTAGAAATCAGAAAACAAGTGATTCACCCCCTACTAGATAGCTGCCCACACACCTACTAATGCCTACCTCCTTGATCTCCCTACGTCAGGGAGGACAAACAAGGTCTTCTATGTTTGCCAGCATAAACGTACTGACAAGTACCCTCTTTTCCAACAGATTGTAGAACCCCTGCCATGTGTAGAAGTTGTTCAAAAACAGGAATCCTGGGTGGAAGAGACAAATGATGTAACGACCCAGCATATAGGAGCTATGGTAGCCGGAACCTACACCCATACAGGTAGCTTGGAGGTTAACTGGTAGGAACCGGCAGGCAAGTGAGTACTTGACCTACGGAGACCCGATGGCCCGGACTCCGAGATGAGCAGACTTAGTGGACAAGTATTTAGGTATATGGCTACGCCCAAGATTGGTGTCAGCGTACTTAGGGACCTATGAAGGGCCAATACACAGCTAGGCTGGGTAACTAGAGAAAGGCCGAGTGTGTATATCCCCGGAAGGGGGAAAGACAGGGTAACAGGAGAAAGTCCACTTGTCCACCGGACAAGATTACCCTACCCTCAGAACAGGGTTACCCTGCCTTGAGGCTTGGATTACCCTGTTCAAGGACCTGAGTTACCCTACCTGCCAATACGAAGTCCCTCGGGGAGTTTGGGAAAAATGACTGGAATGTTTGTCACACGAAGCCATGCATAATACTGGAATCTGGGGTTCCGGGAGATGCTATTGGGCGAGCTACGCAGCTACGAAGAAGCTGTAAATTGAAGACATTATTCCTATCATGCCCCTCCGGCCCCGCCTTGAGGCCCGGACGTCATGGGCAAACGGTTGCGTAGTTGTGTGCAGTCTAGCAAAGAAGGATCTTTGCAGACCTGCTTGCAACACCGTATACGTTGCTGCCGTCCGGTCGACCGTAAGCTGTTCGCAGGATATATAAGGGGGCATAGGGTGGAAGGTGGAGTACCTCCTCCAAGTTGTTCGGAGTAAAACGGACCAAAACTGACGGAGTTAACGGGAGTTAACCGTGGGGGTCCCGAAGGTAGTCCCGGGTGGTGCCGGGACGACTGGGAACGTTTTGCACCTACCACGCCCAAGGATGTCCCCAACGCCATAGGCTCTGAGAGGGAAGTGCAGAGACACTAAAAGCATGATTCCTACCGCAGGTAAGGTGTATCCGAGGTAGTGGTCATGGGTAGCGCCCATTGGATCACTCCTGGACCACCGTACCCTGCGGAAGACACCGGAAGCCCGAGACTCGTAAATAGTAGATAGATAAACCGCTCACGGTAGCTTCCGGCGTCAAGAAGAAATCAACGCGCATGGGAAGGGTGTCATAGATAGTCTAGTTCAGCAAGGGGTCTTGACAGTTAGCCACTGGCAAGTCCCCGATGCGCAGAGGTTTTCACTCCGGCGGGCAGAATGGAAATGCGCCGCAGAAACGATATGCACATATGGTGAACGCCGACTAGAGCGGGTCGACACATACATGCCCGAAGGGGGTGTCAGGAGACGTGTCGGACCGCCCTTAGCGGAGAAGGGTGTGCTCGAATAGTTGGAGTAAACTGATGGGGGAGTTTCTGGCATAAGATAAAACTACCTGAAAGTCTATGCGAGAACTCTCCTACTCCAACAATCAATCCTCTCGAGACCTTAATTGAGTGAACCGTCAGGCTTAACGATATTAGGTTTTACCATCTACTTTACTCTTACATCTGTGTTAACTTGTGGCGATAAGTTTGAAGTTGTTTGGTGCAGTCGCAACATCGGGATCCATCTTCCTAGGGGTGCCCCCGTTACAAATGATGCTAGGATAGTTCCAGGCCGACTGCTGTAGTTGTTATGACTGATAGTGTATAAGGGGACAGCAGGGGAACTAAAACTGATAAGAAATAGGCAGCAAGTGCTAAATGGGGCCTGCCACCTCTACCCAAATGAGCCAGGCCACCTTTGGAAATAGTGACCGTGCCACTCGAGGGACTACAGTACTAGCGAGGGCGGCTAGCATTACAGCCACCCGATCAGGGTGTGACCAAATTGCATTTTCGATTGCATATATTGGGGTATGTGTTTGGATGGTTGCAGGACAGTTAGAACGGTTACTTAGATCAGATTCCACATAATGGAATCTGATAGATATGGTTGAAAGACCAGTGCTACCACTGTGGAAGAGGTTACAGGTGTTGGGCTGTGTTAGCTGCGCAGTTGCTTTTATTACATAAATAAGTGTAGCTCATTGTAATGTACTTTTCTTATACAACTTCATAATTTCCGGCTTACGTCCGTACTTAGGAATTACATCTTTGTTTCTTCTCCTTGTCACTGGTGCCTGACTGTAACGGGGGCAACCCTAGGAAGTTGGATCCCAAGGTTGCGACCGCACCAAACAACTTCAAACTTATCGCCAAAGGTTCACACCGATGTAAGAGTAAAGTAGACGGTAAAACTTAATATCGTTAAGCCTGACGCTTCACTCAATTAAGGTCTCGAGCGGATTGATTGTTGGAGTAGAAGAGTTCTCGCATAGATGTTCAGGTAGTTTTATCTTATGCTAGAAACTCCCCAATCACTTTACTCCAACTATTCGAGAACACCCTCCTCCGCTAAGAGTAGTCCGACACGTCTCCTGGCACTCCTTTCAGGCATGCATGTGTCGACACTCTCTAGTCGCCGTTCACCATATGTGCATATCGTTTCTGCGGCTCATTTCCATTCTGCCCGCCGGAGTGAAAACCTCTGCGCATCGGGGACTTGCCAGTGGCTAACTGTCAAGACCCCTTGCTGAACTAGACTATCTATGACAC
>PYWC01000098.1:556540-597688 GCA_003182015.1 Tuber magnatum | reverse complement strand
GGGGGTGCGAGAGCCGTAGTTGTGGTGATAGTTCTCTGGTGTTGAGTCGTTCCCGATTAGGAAATCTTTTTCAATGACCGGAGTTGTAACGGAGACGGAGCGTGCCATTCTGAAGACTTTGGAGTTGGCTTTGTTGAAGTGAGACGAAATCTTGCATCTATTACCAACAGCAGAGTTATTAGTAGGGGAAATAGAGACTATCATCATAGTTACCCAAGATAGGTATATATTCAATGCTGGCAATGGAGGCCAGTTCATCTGGATATATGAAAATCATCAACTGTTACAAAAGAAAGTAAAGAAACAAAGTCTTCCTGTCTCAGAATTGGTCCCATATATTGGATGATTGAGAGATGGGAGTGCTTGCGCGATACTATGATGTGGTGATGACAGTTGGTAGGATGCAGAAATGCTTTTGGAATGGGTGAAAAATAAAGCAATTCCAACCTTGGAAGCTCAATTTCCTGGCTGCAAAGCTTTATTGCTCTGTGATAATGCCAAAGACCACTACAGATATTCAGAAGATGCCCTACATGTCGCAAAAGTGAACTCTACATATGCTCGGAAAAATGCAGAACTGGTGTAGACAATCTACATACTCGATACCACTTATCCTAATAGAGGCTACTACTAATCAATGGTTCAAGAGGATAGAACAGAAAAGTGATTAAAAATTGTACTCTAGGAGAGGGGGCTATGGCCACTCACGCGAGTTTTCTTTCTTACTCAATGTAGTATGAAAACCAGTGCTAGAAACCAGAGTTCTAATTCAAATGTCTACAGGGTAGTACTTGCTATCCTCAGGCACTTCTCACAATATGGCCAGACTTTAAATGTTGAAAGGGGAAAATTGTCGAAGCTATTGAAGCCACTGGACATTTGGTATTGTTCTACCCAGCTTTCCAGTAGGTGATTAGCTTTATTCAATACTTTTTGGGACCTGCAAAACAATATACATGTAAGAATTGTGGCTATGATTTTCCCTTACTTCAAAGATTAGTTCTAGAAGCCTTAACTCAGGTACCTAACACTTAGATCTGAAAATATTACTGCTTGTCCCAGTTTATTATAAATGCCAATAGCTTAGGGGAGGTATATAGTTCAGAAAGCTATAGAAATCTTGTCGCTAAAAGATATAAATCTCACTGATGAGTCAATATGACTGGAGTCTGATATTCTTTTAATATATTTTTATTATATTTTTATTATATTTACCACCTTTTGTATTTGTATTTCTTCTCAGACTCTTGCATGTCTGATTTATAATAACAATATAATAATATTACATTTGAGATATAATATAATATTATATCTAGAAACATACTCTAGTGATTTAAACCCAACTCCTGTATACTATAACAGAATTGAGTGCTAAAATGTTGCCTGTTGCATCCTTCTTGATATCCCCCTTGGTATCCCACGTGATATTGTCTTTAGACAGTATCTACTATAGTTTTTCATGCAATTACTCAGCTATAATCTTAGCTCTACCCTAGCCATATATACACTTCACACTAGTCCCATAGAGGTGATTCAGTCATGTAATAGCCATAATCTCAAGAAGTTGAACCATGGTTTAAAGAAAAATAGAAGCAATGGTTTATTTTAGTACCTAAAGCAGCACACAGGGCAAAATGACTGAACTTTATAATACAAAACAAAGTAATTGTTGTAACAATTCGGATAGTAAGGGACTTGGCAATCTTTTTTTCCGGAATTCAATCTTTCACCCGATCTAGTACTGACTCACAACCATGAACATTCCTTCACCACAATTGTTTTCTATATCTAGTTTGAAGTCAATGGTCATAAACATTTTTCTTGGTACTTAACAACCTGATTCTACTTGTTGTTGATAGCTATAGGCTCCATGATACAAGCTATTATGAAGATAACCACTCTGATGAGATTCTGAATATGGAATAATTTCAATGCCAGATATCTTAGGCATTTCTTAGACATGGCAGCAAATAATTGGGACTCTAGTTCCATTTGACTCTAGCTTTCAAATATTAAAAGGAACGTCTTGCTCATACTAATACCTGTAGGGTTACAGCCTGTTGTAAAAGTGGTCTTTCCCTGCCGAGAGGCTATATTTGACACCAGATATCTCAGGCCTTGCCTTGCATGCAGTGGATGATACTTGACATTCTTGTTCTACTTAATGCCAGCTTTCCAATAGTGCAAAGGCCATCGTTCTGACATCAATATCTTTACAACTACAGCCAGTTGTGACTGTGCTCTTTTGTGAGCAAGGGGCTTACTTCGATACCAGATGTCTCAGATACCTCGTCCATGCAGGCACCTATACTGGGCTTCCTGGGTCAACCCTATACTAGTATTTCAACCGTATAAAGAATCTTTTCCTGACACCAGTATCCATGGGGTTAGAGTGTCTTGTGATAGTGGTCTTTGCTGGTGATAGGCTAAGTTTGATACCAGATAACTCTGGTGTCCCTTACATGCAATAATCCATACTTTACAGACTAGTTTTATCTGATGCCAGTAGTGCAATCGTATAAGGTACAGCCACTTAACACCAATATTAGAAGAGTTATAGTGCATTATAAAAGTAGACTTTAGCAGGTAACAGGCTAGATTTGATTCTAGATATCAGAGGCATTCCTTAGGCGCAGCGGCCCATACTCAATGCCCAGGTTACTAGCGATGCCAGCTACCCAATAATATGAAGGACGACTTGCACAGACCAATACCCGTAGAGTTGCAGCCTATTATCAAAGTAGCATTTATGGTGGCAATAGGGTAAACTCGACAACTGATATCTTACACAACCCTTACACACAGTAGCCTATACCTAAACTCTCAGTCCTACCCAACACCAGCTGTCAAAGAGTGTAAAGAACATCTCGCTGGCACCATAATCTATAGAGTTACAGCTTGTTATGAAACTTGACTTTTGCTGGGAATAGGATAAACTTGATACCTGATATCTTGGATGTTTATGGCATGCAGTGATCCATACTTGACATGTGAGTTCTGCTCAGTGCTGGCCATGGGACACTATAAAGAACATCTCCTGGATATAAACATAGGCACAGTTACCACTCGTAATAGAAGTAGACTTTTGCTAGTAACAGGCTAACTTTGACTGCACATATGTTAGTCATGCCATCCATGTAGTAACTCATACTCAATGCTCCAGTTCTCCCTAACACCAGCTGTCGAACTGTCTAAAGAATGGCCCCCCAATACCAATATCTCTCTAGTCACAGCCTATTATGAAAGTGGTACTTATAGTGGTGACAGGGTGGTTTCATACAGGATATCTTGGGCATTCCATGCATGCAGCTGCCCATACTCGCTGCTCTGGGCCAACCTGATACCAGCAATCGAATACTGTAAAGAATATCCCCCAGACTCTAATATCCGTGGAGTCGCAGTCTGCTATAGAACAGTACTTTTACGAGTTATAAAGAGTGGCTGAATGCAATGCCAGATATCTTGAGCATCCATTGCATGTAATAACCCCTACTCAGCACCTTGGTGCTACTCAATGCCCGCTATTGAATGGTGAAATGAAGGTCTCTCTGATGCTAACATCTTCCACGTTACACTCTAGTGACCTGGAGGTTCCGAGTATCCACTAGTCCAGGATGTTTTCTTTGTATACTATGTATTATAGAACCAATATGTTTAGAAATATTCTTTATTTTGAATGTTATTGAATCTAGATAATATGTGACTTAGATCACAATGACCAGTTCAGGTAATACATACTGAAAATTGTAGCAGTACTTACTTGCATTCAGAGTATTAAAGTAATACTTACTGGTATCCTGATTCCATCTGGACTTATGGTACTAAGGACTATTGTATCCAGAGTTCTGGCATGGTAGACAACTGTGATCTGAGTTTTGATAGCTGCTCCCATTCACCTGAGTTAATGGTTTGCCATCTGTATATCCTATGTATGAGATGCACAGGATGGACAGCATACAAGCTTGACTTTTTTGCCGATCTTATATAAAACCATATAACTCAAATATGTTTGTAGTGTAAAACCTTCCAATATCTTCTAACCCATCCTCTTTTAATCTTTTCACAGTATATTCCACCAGTCATCTCTGTCTGTGTTTGTGACATTTGCTCCTCTCTTCCTCTCTAGTCTGAGGGTTATCAGACTTTATAATCCTCCTACCACTTATACAACTCACCTTCAATTTGCCCTGCATCGCATTCCCCCTTTAGCTGAAGTTCCTGTTCCTTTTTAGACTCATCTGGCTTACTTAAAGGGTGGTATTTGGATGTTCAATTAATCATAGGTGTTTGTTGATTCTTTCTTCCTGTATATTGATGATGTTTCTTTGGTTTGTAATAACCTCTTGGGCTTTGACAAGTGGTATCCTGAGTTTATCTATTTGCTAGATATGCTTTTGGTACAGGGGAAGGTTTCTGTGTTTTTCTCGCCTCCCTCTCTCTACTTCTGTACCTTCACAGCTGTCTAGTATGTTCCTCTTTCTTGGTAGCCTATTTCAACAGCTTCCTATTACTATTTTCCAGAGAGTAATATCCCTTATGGATCCTTTCTATGTTATAGGCTTTGTACCTACCTTGGTGACAATCTTGGAACTTTGTCCTACTGCATTTCTCTATTGAGTTTCTATGCTTTGCCAGTGCAGTTAGGAATCAAATTTGTTCCTATGTCATATAATTGCACTCAGCACCAATTATTCTGGCACCCTGTCCAGAACATAGTAGCACAATTCGTCATTTCTTGTGCCCTGTCTTGCTATTTTATTGAGTTCAGTATCTATAAGCTCTAAGCATTCTGGGTTTATATGACTAGTGTCTTATAGGACACTGCTTGTAGTGTCTCACCCTTCTCATAGGTCTAAGACAGCTGACTTAGTTTGTGTTATTACAATCTTTGTCTACTGTTGATTTATAGAGGCATTATAGGTAAAGTAGTGAGCTGCAAGTTACACATTTCCAAAGTCTTGTACATGTCATACAGTTTTGTCATGTTCTGGTGAATAGCCTGTTCACTTCGCTTGGTACTGTAGTTGTCGATACTACAATCTTCTGTTGATGATTGTATCACGATTATATTCCAGTTCCCTATATATCTTTATAGAAAGAGTGGCTAGTTGTTTGTTGGAGAGGAATTGATTGCATTAGGGAAAATTTATGCTTCCGCCAGGAGGCTTCTCTGCATCTAGCACTGGGATGTCTTTGGAACCTTAATCACAAATCAGGACACAATGTCGATCTGACATGGTACTCTGATTTGTATCATTTAGAGTCTCTTGTCTGAACACCTTCCTGACATGAACTCTGTGAGTTCTCAGCACTTGGACAATGGCTGGTGCACCACCCTTTTACTGGGAATACATCTGGTGAACTGCCTTGCACCTCACTTCCATCTGGTGTACCTGCTTGAGAACTTGACATGCCAAAATCTCTGTTATTACATCTGGGTAATGTTCTATCATTCAAATCATGTGCCCACTCTCTTGACATTATATTTGTATCCTCAATTTCTAGGCTACCTGGGCCCTCAGACTTTCGAACCAGCTATGCTATCTTTGGCCCACTACACTGAGACCCTTTCGCTGTCACACTCCTTATGCCTCCAGTTTTTGTGTCATGGCCACATGACCCGGGTCTGGTCGTATTGGGTTTGAGGTTGCATATAGCGGCACAGGGGGTTGGACAGTGACCTAATGACGAAGTGGGTTGCTTAGTTGAGGTTCCGCATAATGGAACCTCATAGAAACTGGTGGGGGGTTGCCACTGCATGTGAAGAAAGAGTTAAGGGTGTTGGGATTTGTTAGGGGAGGATTTTTCTTTTTATATAAAGGGGTGTGCCCCTTGCTAATTTTCTTTCTTTACACAACCTGGGAATTTCCTACTTATACTCATACTTAGAAATTGCAACTTGGTTTCTTCTTTGCATTACCAGAACCCATGAAACCTGACCCTGTCCCCTGAGACCTGGTCCATAACCTCCTTGAGCCTTGACACAAATACATCCTGTTTGTACCCTTGTACCAAACCCTCATTTCATATACTATAGTGTGCCTTAGACTATCAGGCCTTTACTACGCCCAAACTCTGCCCATTATACAAGCTTGTGTCTACAAGAATCCAACCCACACCACACTATGTCATTATCAATCAAAGTACCCTCTGAGCTCTTCACTAACCTGCACCAGACCACTAGCTCGTTCAAGGAACAGCTAGGCAACCTGACCAACCCTCTGACATACCACAATCATAGTTGTATCTGAGACATCTTACTCATGACCATGAACCTTCTTGTCGCCACCTAGTTCCTTGTAAACTAACAGTTTTAACAACCAGTACACACCCTGCTGGAGGAACTACAGACCCTTCAGCTCAAATGCCTATGTCTCCAGGCCTGCCTTGCTGTCACCGAATAGCAGCTGGTCTACATCAATGCAATGATCCTCTCGTGCAATAATGCCCTTACCAATACTTATACAGACCCTGGCATACCACCTCGTAGTAGCAAGAAAGGCTGAATCCTGAACACAGTAAGGTTCTACCATAGCTGGGTCAAATGCGGCGACGTTACCACCCAACTTCATATAAAACTCTGCAGGGATTACAACTGGTTTGATAATCACGGATATAGTTTAGCATATAACATTGGCGACTTTACCCGGTCTGCCTTCTTGCAGGTATCACCCAACATTACCACCAAGGGCATCTATTACACAGTCACCATAGCTTCGTTAGTGCAACTAGAACAAGTATTCGGGGATCTCAACCATGTCGCTATGGCTGAAAGAGAGATAAGAGATCCTGCTAGGAACTATGCCAAATGCGCAGAATGCCTGGTTGACTTCCAAGGCGTGAGCACCCATACCAACTGGAATGATACTACTAAGCATGCTGCCCTGTACAGGGGCCCCACCACTAAACCAAAAGATAACCTGACCACTGTGGTAGACCATCTGGAGACCTGACCGACTGCACCAACCTGGTGAACATATTGGACAACCACATTCAGGCCCTTGTAGCCACCAGGATGGGTTCTTGATCGTCACCTTACTGTACCCTTACCGCCACTCAAGATTAATCCATCACATGCACCGCTATGACTACCACGAGCTGTAACAACCCAGCATATATGAGCTAAGGCACACGGAACCTACACCTATGCTGGTGGTGGGAGGCTGACTGGTAGAAACAGGAGATCAAGCAAGAGGTTGACCTGCAGCAGCCCAATGGTTCTGGTTATATTATGAACAGTGAGGCAAACATGCCTGGAAGGTGTTAGCATACTCAAGGATTGGGCGAGGAGAACTTACCCAGGTCGGGTGGGTAAGTGGCTCGACGAAAGGAAGAGAAGTCTATCTCCGCCATAGGAATAGACAGGGTAATAGGGTAAAGTTACCCTGACCTCTGGAGGTGGTTACCCAACTCAGACATCATGGCTATCCAATCTTGGAACTCAGATTACCCTGTCTGGGAAATGGAGTTACCCTTACTGGCAATACAAAGTCACTTGGGAAGTGCAGAGGAAATGACCAGAATGTTCAACATGTGAAGAAATGTGTAATACTGCGGTCGGGAGTTGCAGGAGATGCTATTGAGCAGCTATGCAGCTCTGAAGAAGCTGTAAATTAGGAACATTATTCCCGTCATAAACCTCCGGCCCCGCCCTCAGGCCTGGACAGTATGGGTAAACGGTGCTGTAGTTGTGTTTAGTTTTGCAAAGGGGAATGTTTGTAGACCTACTGGCAATACCATATGCGTCACCACTATCTGGTCGACCAAAAGGTGTTTGCAGGATATATAAGGGGGCATAGGGTGGCTGGTGGAGTATATCCTCGAAGTTGTTTGGAGTAAAGCAGACCAAAACCATTACAGTTAACTGAAGTTAACCATGGGGGTCCTGAGGGTGGTCCCCAGTAGTGCAGGAATGACAGGGAGTGTTTTACACCTATGAAGCCCGCACGCGTCCCCAATGCAATAGGCTCTGGAAGGGAAGTGTAGAGGCACTAAAACCATGATTCCTACCAAAGGTAATGTGGATCCGGGATAGTACTCATGGGTGGCCCAGAGTGGAGCACTACACAACCAGTACATTCCGTGGAAGATACCCAATATTCGAGAGTAGGAAATGGTCGTGAGATCAAGTAGTCGCATCAGCTTCCGGGGTCATATAGTGATCGTTGCATATGGGAAGGGTGGTATTAATAGTGAAGTGCATCAGCTGTCTCAACCATTAGCCACTGGCAAGGGACTAATAGGACGAAGGTTTCACCACAGTGGGCAAAATAGACATGTGCTGCAAAAATGATAACTGTATGAGGCAAACACCGAGTGCAGTGTGTCGACGGATGCATGCCTGGAAGGTATGCTTGGACATGCGTCAGACCCCGCTTAGTGGAGAAGGGTGTTCTCGAACCGTTGGAGTAAACTGATACTGGAGTTTTTGGCAAAAAATAAAACCACATGAAAATCTATACCAGAACTCTCCTACTCGAACAAAAAATCCTCTGGCAACCCCAATTGAGTGAACCGTCAGGCCTAACAAGATCAAGTTTTACTATTTACTTTACTATTACATCTTAGGAAACTTTTGGTGATAAGTTTGAAGTTGTTTGGTATGGTAGGAACCTTGGGATTCAACCTTCCAGGGGTGCCCCCATTACAGTACACAGTTAGGCAATCTCCTCACATAACCTCTCTCCTGGTTCCAGGTTTCTCGACCTTCGGCACTGAACTTGCATGAATACTGACAACCTTGTCCTGAACTAGCATCCCAGGGTCGAAAGTGCAATGGTTAGTACCGAACTTCAAACCTGCATGGACCCCGCCTCCGATTCCGACATGAGTTTGGGGCTCTACTCAGACGCAGTTGGAGCTGCTACCATCCGAGCCTCCATCTTCATGGATCTCCATGGCATTTGATAGCAAGAACAAGGACTCTTGATTGAGGCAGCCCCTATCGCACTCCCTGATGGATGTGTTGATCTTATGCTTACAGACCCATGTGCAGCAGCACTGTCATTCTTCCACAATGCTGACCTCGTACACATTATGCTTCTACCAGATCCAGGAGGTGCACCCTTCCAGGAAGCATATCATGATTTTGGGGAATGATACCTTATTCACAAGGTGGCCCATTTGGTTGCCAAGGCACAGATGGAAATGAGATATTGGAATTATCCACAGCAGAAGGTCTTCAAGCAGTGAATTATAACCGCTATGGTGGAATAGCTGCAGGTGTAGCAGCAGATGTACCTTGCAATAGCAAAGGATCAAAACGTCTGGAGGGAATGGATGAATGCTCTAGAAAAGGCATTCGTAGGAGGGCATAACATTGATTCTGAAAATGATATACTGATAATTGACGCCATTCTGCCACTTCCACTCATGCATGTGAAATCAGATGATTATCTCGCGGGATTGGCCTGCGGGCATGAGATAAGGAATTGTGAGTGTAACTTAACCCATCCTGTATGCAAATGCTAGGGAGCCTACAGAAAGAACGCGACCCCTATACACCCTCCTTTACATGAGCACCTCTTGGTTCACTCCGAGTCTCGTCATCAATCCCTGGGAGTCGGTCAGCTTGTCCTTCAATTGGACCCACTGATGGTAGATAGGTAAAGAAAATGGCCTGCAAGCCCAAGGCGATTACAGCAGCTGACAAAGTGGATCCAACACTACCTCTAACACCTGCTCCACTGATTCCCACAGTGGGTTGGACATCTGCACTGCCAATTGCGGCACAAAAGCCCACACCTCTCCCTCTCCCTACACCTATACCTGCTCTAGTCCCTGCTCCTCTTTAGGTACCAATCTCGATACCAATGCCCAGGGTACAGACATTTCCGCCTAGTTCCATAGTCCCACCTTTAAGATCTGGTTCTCGCTTCCTTCATGACATAGTGAATCCCTAGACCAGGGCATAGGGGGATCTAAATGCTGCAACCCTTTCACTTGGGACCTCTATCCCAGTCCTGCGAACCCTATCCAGCAGTCCTCTGTAGTCTCCGGTTCTCTCTACTGTTCCAACAAAGCTCAGGACACCAACTGGGCTTGCAACTGTATCAAGTAGTGATTTGGATGGACAAACAGATTAGTGCCTCTTGGGGTGGATCACCTACTATACATGCGGATGCACTAAGGAGGCTAGGGTACCAGTGGTACAACGGCCAGGTGGAGAAAGGGAGGGTAGACTGACATGTAGGTATTGTGGGTCAAGGAAGCATGTGGGACCTCTGACAAGGCCTGATACTTGTACTGAACACCAGGAGTTTCTCTGGATAAGTCAAGTGGCACCAACCCAGACATCAGTGGGAAGTAGTCAGCCACCTACCCACCCATCGCGACCTATCCCTCCAGCAGGTGATCCTCCCCTGGGGGGTAGCGAGAGGGAAAAGGAGCAATGGCGTGATGGGTATGACTGGCCAGGTCAAGCCTTAAGGGAAAATGCTGCAGGTGGCACAGATGGAAATGAACCACATGGAGGTGGCATGACTGTGGCTAGAGGCAACCCTGGTGACTCTGATCATGATGGCAGTAAGAGCGGTAATGATGATGACTTCCTACCTGGCTTAATCCCATACTTGGGGGTTTGTCGGGATGGGTGGATTAACAAAAGGAAGCGGTGCTTCGACAGTATGGTGAAGAGGCTGGTGAGAGCCCTGTAGCGTTCAGCTGTGGCTGCCAGGCCTGCCCCGAGACACCGGTAGAAGAAGCTGGAAAAGCTGAGTAGTATTTCTCCATCCCAGGGTAAGGTTACAGGACTGGTAAACTTCTTGACCTTGGTAGAGGTCAGATTTAAATACTTTGCAGATTGCAAGTTGACCGATATGAAGAAGATAAACTGAGTGATCACCCTTCTGGAAGATGCTGCCTGAGTATGGTACCTGGTATTACATGGGCAGATTAACAAAAAAGCAGCCAAGTGTACTAGTGTTCCTCTAAATGACAGTAACCGCTTGCGGATGTTCAAAGGATTCCTGGAATGGCTGGAATGAAGTTTCGGTGGTGGCCACGTGGAACAAGACTGATGCTTTGTCAACTGGCGGGACCTTGTGATGAAGCCACAACACCTTGGTAAGGACCTTGGGAAGATGATTGACTACATGTATAGGCTTGCCTATAGAGATCCAGTGCAGGTATAGGGTAAGATATGGTGGGGCATTACACGTGAGGTTTTGAATACATGGGGACTCAAGGACCCTCATCCAACCAACTTGAATAGGTACCTTGATCTTCTGGGGAGGGTCAGACATACACTGGAAGACAACAACTGGTTTAGTAATCGCGTTGTCCACCCAGTCCTGTGGTCTCTGCCAATGTACAAGCTGGAAGATAGGTTCTCGACTTGGGGAATGTTTGAAGAGAGGGAGAAAGGTTCCAGGAGGTAGAACCAGAGGTCGGCCAAAGCAACCAATTTCAACGGAAGGAAATAGGCAAGGCCGGCAACTCCAGAGTATAGAATGGTGTAACAACCCAGCATACATGGGCGATAGTAGCCGGAACCTATACTGATACAGGCAGACAGAAGGCGAAATAGTAGGAACCGGCAGGCAAGTAAGTACTCAATCTATAGAGACCCAATGGCCTGGGCTCAGAGATGAATAGAATTAACTGTCAGGGTACTTAGGTACCTGGCTACACCCAGGAGCGGTTTCAGCGTAGTTAGGGATACACTGAAGTGGCAGATCCTCAGTGAGGCCAGGTAACTGAAGGAAGGTCAGACATGTCTATCTCCGGCGACTGAATAGACAGGGTAATAGTGTAAAGTCATATTGTCCACTAGACCAGGTTACCCTACTCCCAAGATCAGGTTACCATGCCATGGGGCTTGGGTTACCATGTCCAAAGTCCTGAGCTACCCTACCATTCAATGCGAAGTGACTTGGGGTGTTCGGGAAAAATAAGCAGCATGTTTGTCATGCAAAGCCTTGCATAATACCGGAATCTGGGGTTCTGGGGGATGCCATTGGGCAGGCTACCCAGCTCCGAAGAGGCTGTAAATTGGAGACATTATTCCCATCATACCTCTCCGGCCCCGCTTTGAGGCCTGGATGTCATAAGCAAACGATTGTGTAGTTGTGTGTAGTGAAGCAAGGAGTAATCTTTGCAGGCCTGCTGGCAAAGCGGTATACGTCGCTGCTGTTTGGTAGACCATGAGCGGTTCGCAGGATCTACAAGGGGGCATAGGGTGGAAGGTGCAGGACCTCCTCCGAGTTGTTCAGAGTAAGACGGACGAAAGCTGGTGGAGTTAATGGGAGCAAAGCGTGGGAACCCCAAAGGTAGTCCTGGGTGGTGCCGAGGTGACTGGGAGGGTGTTACACCAACTAAGCCCTAAAGTCCCCCCAACCCCACAGGTGCCATAAGGGAAGTGCAGAGACCCCTGAAGCGTGATTCCTACCACAGGTAAGGTGGATCCGAGATAGTAGTCATGGGAAGCGCCCATTGGACCACACCCAGATGACTGTATCCTGTGGAAGACAGTGGAAGCCTGAGAATCATGAATAGTAGATAGATAAACAACGCATGGTAGCTTCTGGGGTCATGTTGGGAGCAATGCATATGGGAAGGGTGTGACAGATAGTCCGGTTCATCAGGTGTCTTGACTATTAGCCACTGGCAAGACACCAATGCAAAGAGGTTTTCCCTGCGGTGGGCAAAATGGATATGCCCTGCAGAAACGACAACCGCAGCAGGTGAATGCTGACTAGAGTTTCTCGACACATGTATGCTCTAAGAGTGTGCCACTAGGCATGTTGGACCACCCTTAGGGGAGAAGGGGGTGCCCAAACAGTTGGGGTAAACTGATGGGGGAGCTTTAGGCATAGGATAAAACTACTTGAAAGTCTATGGAAGATCTCTCCTACTCCAACAACGAATCTGCCCGAGATCTTAATTGTGTGACGCGTCATGCTTAACGACATTAAGTTTTACCGTTACTTTATTGTTACATGTGTGTGAACTGTTAGCGACAAGTTTGCAGTTGTTCGGTGTGGTCGCAACCTTGGGATCCAACCTTCCTAGGGTTGCCCTCATTACAGGATATCATTAAGTGACTTCCTTCCTTAACCCTCCCCCTGATTAAATGTTTTCCGACCCTCAGCACTGACCTTGCTTGAAAACTGGTCACCTTGTCTAGAACCAGTAGCCCTGGGCCGAATGCACAATGGCTAGTACTGAGCTGTGAACCCAAAGGGAATCCAACTCAGATTCAGACCTTGATCTTGATGAGAACACCGCCAACACCTTTCGTGTATTTGGTTTTTCTGGATGTTTGTGGTATTGAATGGGATGGCCACCAGTCGCTCTTAGAGGCCGTCCCTATTCAGTTACCTGATGAATATCTTGATCTTATGATTACAGACCATGGCGCTGCAACGCTTTTGCTTTTTCAAGATTCCACCCGTGTCCAGACCATGAGCCCTCCACCAGTGGAAGGTATCCCCTCTGGTCAATTCTCACACAAGTTCATCGCACCTTACATCATCTGCACAGTGGCTAGGTCAGTCGACGAGAGCAAGTGGGAAATGAGAAATCGGAACAACCAGCAGCAGCAGGTGTTCCGCAAACACATTACCACAGCAGTGGTGGAATGGATGAAAGTACAGGAGGAGGCATACCTCAGGATGCTGAAAAACCAGAGGGCATTAAGGGGTCGTATGTCAGCATTGGAAAACGTGTTCGAAGTAGTGTATAGTACTGATATGGAGAATAATGTACTGAGAATAAAGGCCGTGCACCCGGTTCCACGCGTCCATACCAAACCCGAGACTTTTGGCCCGGAATTGGCTATGAGAGCTAGAGATGAACAACAAGGGAGGGCGTACCTAGGACCTGTGGGCTTAGAAATGCTGGAAAGACTCTAGGGCGATGGCTACAGCTATACTTCACCCTTCACGAGCGCATCAAGGGGCTCTGTATCCATCCCCTCCTCCATCGCCCACAGTGCTTCTGAGATGTCCTGCGCTCGGACCAACTGATGGACCCCTTGTCAAGAAATGGACATCGAGGCCGAAGGGTATCATGGTACCAGATATGCCTGGCCCTACTCCTCGTGCAACCCCTGCCCCTAACATTTTTCCTCCCACTCCTTCAGTTGCAACTCCCATAGCTCCTATTGCCGCTACAAGACCCACACCTCTACCAGTCCCGTTTACTGCCCCTGACAGCTTTTCTACCACAGCCTTCCCACCGGCAGTATCGGTTACGCCTGGGTTCCAGCCACTGCGAGCGTTGTCACCAGGATCTTTTGAACAGGCACGGTACTAGCAAGAGCGAGCACCTGCGGCCCAACTACGTGGAACTTCAATCGCTGGACCCGGGACACCTGCTCTCTCTGTTCCTTAGCCACCTGTGATTCCTTCTGCCCTGTCAAAACCAACTATTCCCTCCATGCTCCCCAGGATTACAAGAGGCGAGTCGGACAGCCAGGATGGGTTATGTCTATTTGGCTGTAAATCGGAAGAGACACTTATGGGATGGATTTCTTACCACTCGTATGGGTGCCAGAATGGACTACAGACCCCAGCGAAGTACCCAAGATGGCGGAAGGAAGGTGATGGACGACCAACATGTGGGTATTGGGGGTCATGGAGGTATGCTGGGCCCCCAATACAACCCCTAGGCTGTCCCGAGCTACAGGCAGTTCTGCGGATAACTCAGCCGACTCCTAACCCAACTCTAGACAGTGGGCAATGCCCTGTTCCACCACTGGCATCAGTACCAGCAGGGGCTAACCCCCTCCAGGATGGGAATCAGGATGGCCCGCAGGAATGATTTCATGGGTATGACAGACCAGAGGGAACCCAATGTGGAAATGGCAGGGATGGTGGGGACGGAAATGTGCCACCTACTACTAGTACAGCGGGAGCGGGTGGAGATCCAGGGGACTCTGACCATGACGGTTTGGATGATGATGATGCTGATTCCCTCCCTGATTTGACCCTCTTTGTCAGTGCTTGCAAGGATGATTGGAGCGAGGAGAAGAAATGGCAGGAGATTGTCGTGCTAAGAACCTGTAGCGGGAATTGCGGAGCAGATAGACCTCACGGCCATATGCCAGACAGTGGCAGAAGAAGCCGGAAAAGCTGCGGGGTATTCTGGGGTTTAAGGGAAAGATCACTCAACGTGCCCGCCTGCTGACGCTGGTGGAGGTTAAGTTCGAGTACTTTGCCGGGTGCAGGTTGACGGATATAGATTAGGTAAACCTTGTGATACCACTTTTAGAAGACTCCAGCCAAGTATGGTATTTAGAGCTGCACTCCCACATCAATAAGGAGGCAGCCAAGAGTACTGGAGTTCCTGTTAGCAACAGTAACCCATTGAGAACGTGGAAAGGATCCTGGGAACGGCTCAAACAAAGTTTCAGCGGTGACCAAGGGGAATGAGACAAATATCTTCTTGAGTGGCGTGACCTGGTGCTAAAGCCACATTGCATTGATGAGTATCCAGCCAAGATGGTTGACTATATGTAGAGGCTTAGATAAACAGACACAGTGCAGGGATAAGACAAGATATGGTGGGGTATTATTCAAGAGGTTCGGAATACGTGGGCACTTAAGGAGCCCCATTAAACCGACTTGAATGACTACCTTGATCTTCTCGGGAAAGTTGAACATACGTGCGAAGACAACAACCAGTTTAGTAACCGCGTTATCCATTCTGACCAACAGTTTGAGCCATCGGAAAGGAAGGATGACAGGTCATCGACTTCTGGAAGTTTTAAGAAGAAGGAAAAAGGTTGTGGCAGAAAGAACCAGAGGCCTGCCAAACCCACCAATTTCATTATAGGGAGGCAGGCAAAGCTGGCGACTTCTCAGCATACCATGGCGCATAAGGAAACCCAGTCGACCTTGACTGAACGTAGAAGAAAGCACAACCAGTGCACCCAGTGTGGACAACCTAGACACTTCGGGAGGAAGTGTACCATGGCGCCCCTGTTCTTGGTTCTCCCAAGTACACTGGTGGGTTGAAACGGTCAGCACTGGTAAGGAAGCCCTTGGGTACAGACAAGCGACTAAAGCGCATCAAAACCCAACCTCCGGCTTCCTCTTCCAAGGTACTTGAAGTCCGACGGGTATCACCTCTGACCATGGAGGTTGATACTGGCGGCTCAGAATAGGTAAGACCCCATTCTGCTTCAGGTATAAACCTACTAACCAGTATCCATAGACCCCTGAGGGATGGATCGAAAGGAACCCCGCAAGTGGCTTCTGGGATGGGTAAGGACCCCTCTACTGTATGAAAAACCTGGTACTGACTACACCCAGGGGGTGTGGGCAGATAGGTGTTATGGGCCATGCATGGTGGAATGGGCTACCTTTCCTTTGTTGGGTTTCTGGTTATTTCCTTTGTTCTGGCTATACGTATATCGTTCAGGAACTCCTTAGTTGGATGGGCAAGTCATAGGACATTGTTTTGGGTCAGGATAGGTGAGGTCTTGGTGGGGGAGACGCATGACATTGGTGAAGCAAAGATGCTTTGCTTGGACCTGGTCCAGCAGTGGACCTCTACCCACCTTGGGGAAAATTGTTATGTTTAGTACAAGTGGGATTGGTTCAGGCTGGACTTGGTCAAGTAAACAGTGTTATTTCCAAGTTTACCTGTAAAGGGTTTAGTACCCAAAATCATGCTGGTGTGAGGTCAAACAGCCTAGGAATTGATAGGACGAATTCCAATCCCTTAACGTTTCCCAACTCATTGTGGCCACTCTTGTGTCGCGAGACGGACGAGCAAAATTATAAAGTGAAGATGACTAAGTTGCTGAGACAAGGGAAGAGGAAGAAATGTGAGAACTGGCCTTGTTATAGTAAGTCTTTCCACTTGTGAGGGACGTTAGACTAGAAGGTTGGAGCTAGACAGGTAACCGCAGAAGCACTCCTGCTACTGGATTGTGGAGCCACTGGGCCAGTGCTTAGTAGCCGATGGGTTAAATAGACTCAGGCATCTTGTGTACAGCGAAAGGTACATGTGCCAATAAGTGACGCATGTAGTAATCACATTCCTCAGTCAGGTCTGCACTATACATAGTTATTGTAAATGGAAATAGGCGACGACGGTAATGAGATATGCTTTGAAGTCGCGGATATGCCCGACACCAAGAGGGATGGGTTTCTGCCTATGTCTTGGTTGAAGGGCCATAGCACCGACGTAGACTGGAAGACAGGATCATTAAGATGGCGCTCAGATTTCTGCAAGGCTAACTGCCTAGTAGAGCAGGGGTGGTTGGTGTTCAAGACCGATGACGAGTTAATAGCTGAAGACCCTAATAATGTGTACCTGTTGGGAATTGTACAATTCACGGATAAGGAATGTGGCGCAATTATGGTCAAGCCACTTCCCGAGTACACAGACAATGGCGACATCTTCAGTCCAGGAAGGATTGTAGCGTTGCCGGAGTAGTCCAAGTATGACCACAGGATCGAGTTGCAACCTGGGACCGAACCTCCATTTGGGCCTATCTATCCGTTATTGGAAAAGGACCTTAAGGCACTCTGGGAATATCTGAATGAGATGCTGTGAACTAGAAAGCTATGGTGATCCTGTTTCTCAGGGGCTGCCCCTATCCTCTTCCTGCCAAAACCCGGTAGTGTATTAAGATTGGTAATGGATTACCGAGGGCTGAACAAAATCATGGTTAGGAGTAAGTATCCTCTACTGGTGATGAATGAACTGCGTGATAGGCTAGGAAAGGCCATTGAGTTCGCTAAGTTGGACTTAAAGAACAGCTACTACCTTTTGAGGATAGGAGAAGGTGAGGAATGGAGGACAGCCTTCTGGTGGAGATACGGACTAGATGAATCCATGGTCATACTATTTGGGTTATGTAAAGTCCCAGCAACCTTCCTGAGGATGATCAAGGAGGTCTTCGGGGACCTCGGGGATGAAGAAGTCATTGGGTAGATGGATGACATCCTGATCTACTCTGAAACTATGCAAGAGCATGTAGCATTGGTGAGAAGCTGTAACGACCCAACGTACATGAGCTATGGCAGACAGAACCTATACCCATACAGGTAGCCAGGAGGCGAACTGGTAGGAACCGGCAGGCAAGTAAGTACTTGACCTATGGAGACCCGACGGCCCGGGCTCGGAGCAGGAACAGAAGTGGCTGGTCAGGTACCAAGGTACCGGGGTACACCCGGGAGCAGTATCAGCGTACTTAGGGACATCTCAAGGGGCAGTTACTCAGTTAGGCAGGGTCACTGGAGAAAGGTCAGAAGTGTCTATCCCGACGACAGAATAGACCGGGTAACTGGGGAGAGTCTTCTTGTACATCTGATAAGGTTACCCTACCCTCAGGACTGGGTTACCCTGCCATGAGGCTTGGGTTACCCTGCCCAAAGTCCTGAGTTACCCTACCTTTCAATACGAAGTCCCTCTGGGAGTTCGCGAAAATTGACCGGAATGTTTGTCACGCGAAGCCATGCATGATACTGGAATCTGGGGTTCCGGGGGATGCTATTGGGCGAGCTACGTAGCTTCGAGGAAGCTGTAAATTGAAGACATTATTCCTATCATACCCCTCCGGCCCCGCCTTGAGGCCCGGACGTCATGGCCGAACGATTGTGTAGTTGTGTGCAGTCTAGCAAAGAGGAATCGTTGCAGACCTACATGCCACACCATATACGTCGCTGCCGTCCAGTTGACCGTAAGCTGTTCGCAAGATATATAGGAGGGCATAGGGTGGAAGATGGAGTACCTCCTCCAAGTTGTTCGGAGTAAAGCGGACCAAAACCGACGGAGTTAATGGGTGTTGACCGTGGGGGGCCCGAAGGTAGTCCCGGGTGGTGCCGGGACGACTGGGAACGTTTTACACCTACCACGCCCAAAGACGCCCCCAACGCCATAGGCTCTGAGAGGGAAGTGCAGAGACACTAAAAGCATGATTTCTACCGCAGGTAAGGTGTATCCGAGGTAGTGGTCGTGGGTAGCGCCCATTGGATCACTCCTGGACCACCGTATTCTGCGGAAGACACCGGAAGCCCGAGACTCGTAAATAGCAGATAGATAAACCACTCACGGTAGCTTCACAGGTCAAGTAGAGATCCATGCATATGTGAAGGGTGTCAAAGATAGTCTAGTTCATGCGGCGTCTTGACTGTTAGCCACTGGCAAGGCACCGATGCGCAAAGCTTTTCACCCCGGCGGACAAAATGGAAATGCACCGCAGAAACGATAATCGCATAAGATGAACGCCGACCAGAGTGTGTCGACACATACATGCCCGAAGGGGGTGTTAGGAGACTTGTCGGACTGCCCTTACTGGAGAAGGGTGTGCTAGAACTGTTGGAGTAAACTGATGGGGGAGTTTCTGGCATAAGATAAAACTACCTGAAAGTCTATGCGAGAACTCTCCTACTCCAACAATCAATCCTCTCGAGACCTTAATTGAGTGAAGCGTCAGGCTTAACGATATTAAGTTTTACCGCCTACTTTACTCTTACATCTGTGTGAACTTTTGGCGATAAGTTTGAAGTTGTTTGGTGTGCTCGCAACCTTGGGATCCATCTTCCTAGGGGTGCCCCCGTTACAGAAGCATGATAGAGAAATTGCGGAATGCTAGACTACACGTAAGCAGGAAGAAGGCCAGTTTTGGTCAACGGGAAGTTCATTTCCTCAGATACAAGATCTCTGATATGGAGATCTATATGTTGTCGGAGAAGGTACAAGGGATCAGGGATTGGGCAACCCCAATGTGCGTCCTCGACTTTCAAAGCTTTATGAGCTTTGCCAACCTCTAGCAGTGGTACATAGAGAGTTTCAGCAAGATAGCGCAACCTCTGACAGACTCAAGAAAGAAGGATATCCTATGGGCATGGACACCTGCTTGTGCACAGAGGTCACCCATTTGAAGGAGGTGTTTATATTCAAACCTATCCTAGAGCCTTTTGACACCGAATGGCCAACCCAGCTGGAAACTGATGCTGGGGACTTTGCATTAGGAGAGGTCCTGTCTCAGTTCTGTGAGGATGAGGGATGGCATCCAGTGGCCTATCATAGTGGGAAGTTGCAACTAGCGGAGATCAATTATGATATCCATGACAAGGAAATAACTGCTATCGTGGTGGCATTCAAGGAATAGGACCATCTCCTAAGCTCCATAATCGACCAGTTGGTGATCTATACGGATCATAAGAATTTGGAGTACTTTAATATTACCAACGTACTTAACTATAGGCAGCACTGCTGGGCTGAGTTCCTGGAACTGTTTAATTCCAGGGTGGTTTACCGGGAAGGGTGGGTGAATGAGAAGGCAGATGCTTGGTCACGGTGTAGCGGCTACTGCCTTTAAGGGGGAAGTGATTTTCTGCCACTGTCGTCTTTTCGCCCTGGACAGTAGGTTGTGAGCCAGGAACGGGACATCTTGCAACCACAGATCTTGCGGGTATGCCAAGGATTTCGGCTCCACTCTTCCTTTTTGGATCATCTGTTGGTAGCAATAAACCAAGAACAGGAATACTTGCGAACTCTGAAGACAACAACTGCTGGTAAGAAAGAGTTTGACCGCCACTTCCTGATGGAAGAGTGCTTACTCTGGTACAAGAACGGGTAGTATGTGCTCAAGGGTCAGAGTCTGAGGTTGACAATCACGAAGGCTGAACATGACTCCCAAATTGCTGCACATTTCGGAACTGACAAAACCAGTGGCAGGTTTAGGGATAACTTCTATTGGCCTAAGATGTGCGCGCATATCATGGACTACATGCGAACCTGTGATGCATGCCAAAGAAATAAGTCCATCAGGTATAAGAGGTTTGGTCTGATGGAACCTATTGATGATCCTATGCAGCCTTGGACAGCGATTTCAATGGACTTCATTGTAGAGCTGCCAGAGTCAGAAGGGTATACCAAAATCTGGGTCATTGTGGACAGAATTTCGAAAATGGCACACTGCATACCCCTAACCAGTGAGGTACCGATCAAGCAGCTTGCCTTGATGTTCCTGAAGGTAGTTTGGTGCCTTCATGGACTCCCAGAGTTAATCATCTCAGACTGAGATATCCGATTCACACCCAACTTCTGGATAACTCTGATGCACTTGTTGCCAGTGAAACTAACTGTTTCGACTGCGTTCCACCGGGCGACGGATGGGGAAACCGGGAGGGTTGATCGGATATTACAGCGGTACTTGTGTAGCTACTGCTCCCAACAATGGGGTGCTTCGGTTTCGCTGCTACCTCTTACGGACTATGTAGACAACATCGCAACATCTGAATCCACCGGGTTGTCACCGGTTGAGATCAATTGTGGGTTCAACCGAGGGACAAACTGGTCAGGTATGGTGTGTGATAATCATGGGATACACCCCCGCAGTGAGCCCTTGGTTAAGGAATGGGAAGGAACATGGCAAGAGATACAAGAAATGATTTAATGGGCACAGGAAAGGCAACTCAAATGGCATGATCAGAAAAGATTACCATCACTAGACTATGTTACCTGGGAGGACCTGGCCGGTGGGCGGGCGAAGAAAGCGGACCACGTGATGTTAAACCGAAAGAACATCCGCATGCAGTGTCGAATAGGGAAGTTGGACCACAGGATATTCAGACCTTTTGTGGTCAAATATCGGGTGGGTACCCGTGCATGTGAACACCAATTACCCATGGGATAGACCATCCACGTGGTTTTCAATGTCACGTCGCTGGGACCCAATTGTGTGGATCCAGGATCAAGTAGGGTCAAGGAAGTCTGTACTCCGGAACTTGTATACCATGAGAGAAGTGACGTTATCCAAGGTGTTGCAGACAGTCGCTCGTATGATGCAGCACAGGTGATGTTCCTATCACGCTTCATACAGTACCTGGTTTCATGGGAATGCTGGGGAGCTGAGGAGAACTCATGGGAGCTCTGTGAGAATGCTAGAAGGGTCAGGCTTACAGGCCATTCTCGATTCCCACCAAAGATATCTGTCCAAGCTCAGGGACTATAGGGTCTTGGGCGAAGCGAGTGGTCGAAATAAGAGACAAGGCTAAAGGTCCAGGACAGCCTGTGAAGAACAGGGGAGTGATGTAACGACCCAGCATACATGAGCTACGGTAGTTGGAACCTACACTTATACAGGGAGCCAGGCGGTGAACTGGTAGGATCTGACAGGCAAGTAATTACATGACCTGCAGAGACCTGATAGCCCGGGCTTTGAGATGAATACAATTATCTGCCCGGGTACTTGGGTACCTGGCTACACCCAGGAGCGGTGTCAGCATACTTAGGGACCCTGGAAGTGGCAGTTACTTAGCTAGGCCAGGTAACTGGTGCAAGGTCACCAGTGTCTACCTCTTGCAACGGAATGGACCATGTCATAGAGTAAAATCATATTGTTCAGTGGAGAACGTTACCCTGTTCTGAGGCCCAGGTTAACCTACCATGGGGCTTGGGTTACCCTGTCCAAAGTCATGGGTTACCCTGCCTTTCAACCTGAAGTCTGTTGGGGAGTTCACAAAAAATAACTGGAATGTTTGTCTTACGAAGCCTTGCATAATACTTGTATCTGGGGTTCTGGGAAATGCTATTGGGCGGGCTACACCACTCCCAAGAGGCTGTAGATTTTAGACATTATTCCCATCATACCCCTCTGGCCCTGCCTTGAGACCCAGATGTCCGGGGCAAATGGTTGGGTGGTTGTGTGCAGTCTTGCAAAGAGGAATCTTAGGAGGCCTGCTTGCAAAACTGTATACGTCACTGCTGTCCGGTTGACCATATGCTGTTTGCGGGATATCTAAGCGGGCATAGCGTGGAAGGTCGAGTACCTCCTCCCAGTCGTACCGAGTGAAATGGACCAAGACTGAGGCAGTTAATGGGAGTAAACTGTGGGGTCCCAAAGGTAGTCCCTGGTAGTGCCGGGGCGACAGGGAGAGTCTTACACCAACGAAGCCTGAAAGCCTCCCCAACTCCATAGGCTCTGTAAGGGAACTGCAGTGACTCCAAAAGCATGATTCCTATCACAGGTAAGCTGGATCCGGGGTAGTAGTCATGGGTAACGCCTATTGGACCACTCCGGAACCACTGTAGCCTGCTGAAGACACCGGAAGCCTGAGAATTGTAAATGGTGGATAGATAAACAGGTCACTGTAGCTTCTGGGGTCATGTTGTGATCAATGCATATCGCACGGGTGTCATAGATAGTCCAGTTCATCAGGTGTCTTGATAGTTAGATACTGGCAAGACTCTGCTGCGAAGAGGTTTTCACTCCGGTGGGCAAAGTAGAACTGCACCCCAGAAATGACAACCACATAAGTTGAACGCCGCCTAGAGTGTGTCGACACATGTATGCCCAAAGGGTGTGCCAGGAGGTGTGTTGGACCACCCTGTGTGGAGGAGGGCGTGCTCCAATAGTTGGAGTAAACTGATGGTGGAGTTTTTGGTATAAGACAACACGACTAGAAAGTCTATGCGAGAACTCTCCAACTCCAACAATCAATACTCTTGAGATAGCAAATGAGGGAAGCATCAGGCTTAATGATGTTAAGTTTTACCGTTTCTTTATTCTTACATATGTGTGCACTTTTGATGATAAGTTTGAAGTTGTTCAGTGCTGGCCCAACCTTTGGATCCAGCTGCCTAGGGGTGCCCCCATTACAAATGGTGCATAAGTAAAACCCGTCGACTGCGAGCAAATATCGGGGAAAGCAGAATGGATGTGCCAGGTGTGGTCACACTGGATACTACTGGGGAAAGTGTATCCCAGTGTCCAGAAGCGTTAGTTCGTCCAATCAGGCTCGTTTGTTGTAATAGTCAGCTCCGGTAAGGGACCCTGCCGGTACGGACAAGTGTCTACAGAGTATTGCAGTGCCACCCTCGGCTTCCTCATCCAAGATACTTGAATTCCGATAGGTATTACCACAGACCATCAAGGTTGATACTGACCCCTTAGAGTAGGCAACAACCTGTTTGGCTGAAGGTATAACCTTGCTGACCTGTATCCATAGACCCCTGAGGGATGGATAGATCAGAACCCTGGAAGGGGTTTGGGGATGGCTAAGTACCTTCACACTTGATGGGCAAGCATGGCACTGAATACACCTGCCGGGTATTGGCAGAGAGATCTTGCGGGCAACATGCCATAGACTGGTTTATCTTTCCTCTGTTGGATTTTTGGCTATTACCTTAGTTCTAGTTGTAAGCATTTTCTTTCCGCAGTTGTTGCGCTGGATGGGCGCGTACTAGTACCTTGTTTCAGCTGAGGCTAGGTGGGGTCTTGCTCATGGAAATGCTCGATATTGGAGAAGGAAGAAACTTTTTCGCTTGAAACTGGTCCCACAGTGGACTTCTACCCACCTGGGGACAAACGTTATTTTTGGTACCAAAGGAATTGGTTCAAGCAGGATGTGATCGAACGAATGGCGCTTTTTCCAGGTTTACCGGAGAAGGGTCTAGCATCCCAAATCATTCTGGCATAATAGGCAACATCTCGGCAATTGTGATCAATCGACCTCGACTCCATTAATATGCACTTACCCATTGCGGCCACTCTTGTCTCAAAAGGAAATGTATCCAAAATTATTAAGGCGAGGTGACGAAGACCCTAAGACCAGCACAGAGGCCAAAAAATAACCACTTGCCTCTTCATATGAAGTCTATTTACTTACAAGTGAAGCGAGATGACAGGATCGGAGCTAGACAGGGAAGCACAGAAGGGGGTTTGGAACTGGACTGTTGTGCTCCTGGCCCGGTCCTTAGTAGCTGATGGGTCAAACCGACCCCCGCACCTTGTGTACCGTGCAAGTTACATGTGCGAACAAGCATTGCAAGCAGTAACCACCTTGCTGGGTCAGGCCAGCACTATTCCAAGTCACTGGATATGACGATAGGGGACCAGAAGAATGAAATGTCCTTTGAGGACCTGGATATACCCGACTCACAGGTGGCTGTGTACTTACCTATGTCATGGCTGAAGGACCATGACCCCGAAACAGACTGGAGAACAGGATCACTAACCTGGCAGTCAGATTTCTGCAAGGCTAATTGGCTAGCAGAGCAGAGGCGGTTAGTATTCATGACTGACAAAGAGCTAATAGCCTGAGACCCAAGTAATATGTACCTGTTGGTGATTGTGCAATTCTCGAAAGAAGAAGATATGGGCATTAAAGTGAAGCTAGTCCCCCAGTATAAGTACTATGGGGATATCTACAGTCAGGAACGGATTGAGGCTATACTGGGGCACTCGAATTATAAATATACATTCGAGTTGTAGCACAAAACTCAATTTCTGTTTGGGCCTATTGGTCCGTCATCGGAAAAGGAGCTTAGGGCACTTTGTGAATATCTCAACACCATGCCACAGACTGGAAAGCTACAGTGATCAAGTTCCTCTGCAGCAGACCCTATCCTCTTAGTGCCAAAGCCTGATAGTACAGCAAGGTTGGTAATCGACCAGTGAGGGCTAAACAAGATCATCGTTAAGAGCAAACACCTTCTACGGGTAATCAATGAACTCCAAAATAGATTAGGAAAGGCCGCTGTGTTCACTGAGTTGGACATGAAAAATGGCTGCCCACCTCTGAGTATGGCAGAAGGTGAGGAATGGAAGACTACATTCCGGTATAGATACGAACTGTGCGAATACACAGTCAACTAGCTTGAGTTATTCAATGCACTGGCAACTTTCCATAGCATGATAAAGGAGGTCTTTCTTGACCTCTAGGATAAATGTGTCATTGCATATGTGGAAGCCATCCTGATCTGCTCCAAGACCAGGGAGGAACTTGTAGTACTTGTGAGGCACATGATGGAAAAATTGCGAAAAGCAACACTGTGCATAAGCATAAAGAAGTCCAGTTTCTAGCGCCCCGGAAGTTGTATTCCGTGGATACAAGATCTCTGACCTGGCGATCTCTATGCTGTCAGAGAAGGTGCCAACAATTAGGAATTGTGCAGCTCTGACTTCTGTCATTGGTGTTCAAAGATTTATAGGCTTTGCCAACATCTATGGTCAGTTAATACAGGGTTTCAGCAAGATAGTGAAAGTTCTGCAGGACCTGATAAAGAAGAATGTCCGGTGGGAATCGATGCCTGCTTGTGAACAGGCCTTCAAGCATTTGAAGGGAGCATTACTGTCCAAACCTATCGGGGCAGGCTTTGACTCTGAACGGCCAATGAGCCTAGAAACTAAGGGTAGTGCCTTTGCGTTAGAGGCTGTGTCTCCGGGCTGAGTGAGGACAAGAGGTGGCATCTGGAGGGCTATCAGAGGTGTAGGTTTCAACTAGTGGAGATGAACTATGATGTCTATGGCAAGAAGATAACAGCTATTGTAGGAGAATTCAAGTGTGTGAACGAAGTATGTCAGGCAATTCCTACCCGTCGTGCTGATCTGTACAAGGTTCTGCTTCAGTTAGGTTACTACCTAAAATGCTGGAGAGAGGCCACCGGGGTCATAATCGGGAAACCTGATAAGCCTGACTATACAGTTTCTAAAGCATAAAGACCAATCTCCCTGCTGCATTGTTTGGGTAAGATATCTGAAAAGATCATGGCAAACAGACTAAGCTTAATAGCTGAGACCCAGGAACTTTTACATAAAGAACAGATGGAAGGAGGACCAGGAAAGAGTGCAATTGATGCAGCCATGGCCTTAGTGCATGATGTGCAATAAGCTAAGTGTATTGGTAAAGTACTCTCTGCCCTCTGTGTGGATGTTAAAGGTGCCTTTGATCATGTGTCCAGAACCCAGCTATATTGGGTTCTGAAGTCTTTAGGTTATCCTCTCCCTGTCCTATCGTAGACAGATACCTTTCTCGCAGACAGACATCTCGGTCTCGCATTTGATGGCCAAATACAACCACTGGACCCGGTCACAACCGGAATTCCACCAGGCTCTCCAATTATACCAATTCTTTTTCTCTTTTACTTGACTAACTTGTTCAAAGAGCTTAAACCAAGTCTTCTGACACCACAGCTATGATCCCCCTCCTTTGTTGATGATATTGCACTTGTTGTTACAGGACCCTCTGAGGAGGCCAACTCCAAGGCATTGGGGAGAGCAGCCATGAGGGCCTGGAACTGGGCAGCTGACAATGAGGTAGTTTTTGATGACCCTAAGACTGAGATCATGCACTTTCACCACAAGACCTCCTACCATACCACCAACACTCCAGTCACCTTACCCAATGGCACTGTTGTCCATCCCTCACAGCATCCCAGATGGGGGGGAGTCTGGCTAGACGGGAGGCTGTTGTTCAACTACCATGTTCAGCCAAAGACAGCAGCAGTAGTAAGAGTACTTAGTATGATATCTAGTCGAACCAACGCTGAATAGGGTCTCTCTGCTCCAGCAATAAGGCAACTATACTATACCTGCATAACCTTAATAGCTGACAACCGTGCTGAGATATGGTAGAAAGGGCAGATTGGATTGGCTAACAAGTGGGAGAAGTTACATCCAGAAGTGAACAGGGGAATATTAGGCATCTTTAGAACTTCACCAATAGCTGCTCTTGAGATTGAAGCAGCCACCCTTCCTGTCCCCTGAAGACTAGAGAGCCTTTTCAAGAGATATGCTTATAGAGTGTTGCAGATGCATCCAGATCACCCGGTTAGACAAGGATCACTGGACTACTACCACTCTACTCTTCAGATAGCCAGTATCCCAACCCTATAGTCTACAACAAGCTGGTCAGGTTTTGACCTTTCAGATCAGTCGCCACCTTGGTACAACAGATATAGTCATCACTTCAATCCACAATAGGAATCTCATAAGAAGCGGTTGCCAGAGTGGAGGATTTCACCTTCCCCAGAGGCTAAGTCTCCCATCCAGGTGATCAGAGTCTTGAGTACAATTAGTAACTACCTTGCTGTAGGGCCTGACCTAGAGCAATACAATCCTCTCCTGCAACCACCTTGGACCAACCCAATTCTCATTCTGTGTTCCAGACTGGAAATTACCATCAGCTCTAAGGATAAAGACACGGCTGCCAGGAAGCACATCTCCCTTTGACACCGGATCAACAACTCAGGAAACCTTATCCTATGCACAGATAGTAGTGAAGTGTAGGATGGAGCAATTGGAGCTGCAGTGGTTATAATATATAGGGGTAGGATTGTGGGCAGATGTAGGGTTGGACTTGGCTTGGGAATGAAAGTTTATGATTGGGAATTGGCAGGTATTGCCAGAGCATGCACAGAAGGCAACAGGACCAGCCCATCCTGCAAGCACATCTGGATTTTTACAGATGACCAAGCAGCAATCAGCACCTCCTTCAGACTCACACCACACCCTGGCCAACAGATTTCCCTGCAGATTGTGCAACTTACCAGGAACCTACTGGACTCAAACATTGACCCACAGCTTCATCTACACTGGGTTCCTGGGCATACAGGAATCCAAGGTAATGATGAAGCTGTCAGATTAGCAAAGCAAGCAGCTGAGTATCCCCAACCTACCCAGCAGAGTTACCTATCACTGACCAAACTGAAAACTCAGATTAAACAGTCTTCCCTCCCAGCCTGGCGTAAGTACTGGAGACAGTTACCTGAAGCTAGGAAGGGCAGACACTTTAGGTCCATCCATTTCCAGCTGCCTACTCTCCAACCTCCTCCATACTTCTACAAACTTCCCAAACACCAACTTGCCACTGTCACTCAACTCAGACTTGGTCATGGTTACTTGAAATCCTACCTCGCTAGAGTGGATGATACTATTACCAACAGTTGTACCTGTGACAAGGAAACACCAGCACCGCATACACCACAGCATAGTCTGCTGTATTGGAACAAATACCAATCATACAGACACCTTCTCAGACCTGTTGCCCAACACTTTCACCTTCCAGATGTCCATGGATCCAAGGCTGGCCTGTTGGCTGTTGGGAGATTTGTGAAGAAGAGTTGAGCCAGAACAAGGAAGGGCTACCTTGCAAAGTTGACCAGAAAAGAGTGCTCTGGTAATGGAGGAAGAGGGGGGGAAGAAGAGGAATGGGAAGAGAAGGTGGTGGAATAGAGAGAGAGATGGGAGGAGAGGGAGTAGGAGAGATGGAGAGAGTGGATAGAGGCAGAGAGAAGGGAAGTGAAGTAAGAGGAATAAGGCAGGTGGCCCAGTGTGAAGAAGACACTAAGATATAGGAGATGGAATCAGGGACCAGTAGTGTGGGGTACCACAATCCTGTACTTACTCAGCTTCATAGCCTTGTACTGTATAAGCTTAATGGTTTCACACTCAGTCTCCGTTACAAGTCCGGTCATTGAAAAAGATTTCCTATTTGGGAACGACTCAAGACCAGAGAACTATCACCACAACTACGGGTCTCGCAGCCCCCCTTTGGGGGGGTGCTAGACTACTTCTTTTCCTCCCTCGCTTGGCCAGGTATTACCTATGGTCTCCACCTTCCCTCCCGCTGAGTTAATCCTCTTGGGGACGCTCTCTTCTGTCTGGGACTGCCTCGCAGTGGTTCCCCTTCTTTACTTCCCTGCTTTTGCTAGGCTCGCTTAGCATCTGCACGGTCGGCTTTCTTCTGGGAGGGCTTGGTCTGATGGTCAGTCTGCTTGGTAGTCCTCTGGGCTCTCGGGGGCCTGGTCCTTCCTCCTGGCATAGCACGGTTATGGTACCCCATCCACTAAGTGACGCTTTCTCTCGGAGAACAAGGGACTACATGGGAGAAGGGGTAAAACACTGTGCTTTACCGGGGCGGGGGATGGTTTCTGTGACCCCAGTTGCAGCCTGCTGCCGTATTGTGGGCCATCGCACTTGGTTCGCGCCTTCCCACTTCTCTTTTTCGCGTCAGCTGGCACCCTACTGCCCAGGTCCTCGGGGCCCTACCTCCTGTCCATGCGGCAGCTCTTCTACCTGCTCGCTCCCCACCAGCACCTGCTGGCCACCTTTCAGTCTGGCTCTGATGCTGCTCACGGCGTCATCCATCCTCCTCGGCTGGCATCCTCTNTGATGCTGCTCACGGCGTCATCCATCCTCCTCGGCTGGCATCCTCTCTGCTGGGCTGGCATCCCCTCCGCCTCCTCTGTCCGGCTCTGACTTTCTCTATGGGGGTCATCGACACCTCAGCTGGCACCTTACTGCCACCTACTCTGTGTTCCAGTGGGCACGGGGTCTGCTTCGCCTGCAACACTGCCCCGATCTGTCTTCCTCCCTTAGGATCCGGTGCTTTCGTCCCTGGCCGCCCAGGGATCTAGCGCGTCTGTTGCCCTCTGTTATGCCTGGGCATTATGTGCTCTTGCTACAAGGCATTTGCTTTAGGGGTGGGAGACTGTGGGGTATACTTCTCCTTTCCGGGTCTTGGGGTTTCTAATTTGTGGGGATCTAACTGCTGTATCACTGTCGGGAGGGGCTTTCTTTTGTTGCCTTACATCTGTGGAGGTGTTGGGTTCGCTGTAGTCAGCTACATCACTGGGGGTCCGGGTTTTCATACTGCCGAGGGTTTTCCATAGCTTCTTGCGGGTGCTTGGACCGTAGTTGGAGGTCTTTATCACTATACCATTAACCGTGCATGCGTTCTTTGTACGTACTTATAATAAACAAACGAAAGGAGAAAAAAAAAAAAAAAGGCATAAGCTTAATGATTTTTTTGCTCCAAGGCATTTGCTTTAGGGGTGGGAGAGTGTGAGGTATACTTCTCCTTTCCGGGTCTTGGGGTTTCTAATTTGTGGGGATCTAACTACTGTCTTACTGTCGTGAGGGGCTTTCTTTTGTTGCTGAACGTCTGTGGAGGTGTTGGGTTCGCTGTATTCAGATCCATCACTGGGGGTCCAGGTTTTTATACCCCAGAGGGTTTTCCATGGCTTCTTGCGGGTGGTTGGACTGTAGTTGGAGGTCTTTATCGCAACACCATTAACGGTGAATGCGTTCTTTGTACCTACTGATAATAAACAACCAAAATGAGTAAAAAAAAAAAGAAATAAGCTTAATGATTTACACTCCGCCTTCGTTACAACTCTGGTCATTGAAAAACATTTCCTATTTGGGAACCACTCAACACCAGAGGACCATCACCACTTTTTTGGTCTTGCACCCCACCTAGTGGGGAGGTGTAGGTCTCTGCTACTCCATCCTTTGCCCTCACTGGGGCTGTTTTTTCCCTTCCCTCACCCTTGGTTGCCCTTGTAGCTCCTGGGGGGTTTCTTTTCTCTCCTGGGGGTTCTCATGATACCCCCTTCCCTGCTTTACCCCGCTTTTACTAGGCTCACTTAACATTTGTACGGTCGGCTTTCTTATGGGAGGGGATGGTCTGACAGTCAGTCTGCTTGGTGGTCCTTAGAGCTATCGGGGGCCAGCTCCTTCCTCCCTACAGGCAATCGTCGTTGTATCCCACCCTCTAAGTGACCCTTTCTCGCAGAGAACAAGTGACTACATGAGAGAAGTGGTAATACACTGTGCCACGGGGGCTGGGAGGCTGGCGAGCGGCTGTGATCTCGGTTGCACCCAGTTGCCGTATCGTTGGCTACCTCACGGAGTTTGGGCCTTCTGACTTCTCTCCTCCGCACGACGGCTGGCATCCTACTTCCCGGGTCCTCGGGGCCCTACCTCCTCACCGTGCAGCAGCGGTTCAGCCTGCTTGCTCCCTGCCACTCTCGGCTGGCCACCTTTCAGTCTGGCTCCAATACTGCACACGGCCTCATCCAACCTACTCGGCTGGCATCCACTCTGCCGTGCTGGCATTCCCTCTCTCCCCTCATACTGGCTCTGACTTTCTTCAATGCACAAGTCACCTACGACTCAGCTGGCACCTTACTGCCATTCATCCTGTGTTCTGGTGCGCACGGGGTCAGCCTCGCTTACTACACGGTGCAACCTGTCCTCCTCCCTTGGCATCTGGTGCTTTCATCCTTGGCCACTCAGGACTTTACTCATCTGTTACCCTCTGTTCCGCCTCACTCCATTTTGGCTTCCCTTATGTTTTTCCTACTCCATCTCAGGGTAGGGTTGCAGCCTCCCTGGGGATCGGGCCTGGGTTACAAGGTATTTGCTTTTGGGGTAGGAGAGTGTGGGGCTATACTGCTCCTTTCCGTGTCTTGGGGTTTTTAATTTGTGGCGATGTAACTGTTGTCTGACTGCCGGAGAGGCTTTTCCTTTTTTGCTGCACGTCTGTGGAGGTGTTGGGTTCGGTGTATTCAGCTCCATCACTGGGGGTCCGGCTTTTATACCACGCGGGGCTTTTCTAGGTGGCTTCTTGAGGGTGGTTGGACTGCGGTTAGAGGTCTTTATCACTATACTGTTAACGGTTCATGCACTCTTTGTACCTACCTAATAAACAAACACAATGAGTTAAAAAAAAAAAGAAAAAATAAGCTTAATGATTTGTAATAATGATAATACTGGCATTAAAGAAATGGGATATTCTGCTATGCTGGGTAACTGAGCAATTGGTGATCTCTATGGATCATAAAAGTTTGGAGTACTTTAATAGTACTAAGGTCATTAACTGTAGGCAGCACTCCTGCGCTCAGTTCCAGCCACCATTTAACTTCAAGGTGGTTGGTCCAGAAGGATAGTTCAATACGAAGCCCAATGCTTTGTTGCAGTGTTGCAACTACTGCCTTGAAGAAGGGTGTAATTTTCCGCCCCAGTGATTTTTTTATCCTGGGCGGTAGGTTGTGAGCAAGGAATAGAACATCTTACAAGCACAGGTGTTGCAAGTCTGCCAAGAGTTTTGACGACAGGCTTCCTTGTAGGATCAACTGTAGGTAGCGACAAAAGAGGACCAGGAATAAGTAAGAACCTGGAAGGCAACCAATCCAGATAACCGAGAGGTTGAGCGACCCTTTATGACAGAAAAGGGCCTACTCCTCTACAAGAACAGGTGGTATGGCCCTAAGAGCCAGAATCTGTAGCAGACAATCATGGAGGCTGAACATGACTCCAGTGTAGCAGGACATTTTGGGACTGATAGGACTACTAGTACTGTTAGGCCTAACTTCTATGGGCCTAAGTTGGATGAGCACAGCGTAGACTATGGGTAAAGCTATCATGTATGCCAAAGAAAGAAAGCCGCCAGGCACAGGAAGTTTGGCCTGTTGCAACCTATTGATATTCCTATGTGGCCTAGGACAGCGATCCCAATGGAGTTTACTGTGGTACTGCCAGAGTCGGAAGGGTATATCAAGATCCGGGTTATTGTACACAGATTTACAAAAAGGGTACAATTCATACCACTGACTACCGAGTTACCAATCAAGGAGCTTGCCTTGAGGTTCCGCAAGGAAGTTTGACGTCTTCATGAACTTCCATAGCCAATTATTTCTGGCCAGGATAGCCGATTTACATCCAAGTTCTGGACAGGTTGCATGCACTAGTTGCAAGCGGAACTAAAGTTTTGACTGCATTTCATCACAAGACCAGTGGGCAAAATGGCAGAGTTAATCAGACACTGCAGCAGTACTTGCGTAGCTACCATTCCTACCACCTGGATGATTCACTTGCGCTACTACTGCTGGTGGGGTACATATACACTACTAGAACATCAGAATCCACTGGGGTCTAGTGGTTTGAGATCCACCAGGGGTTTAATCTGTGGACAAGCTGGTTGGGCATAGTGCTAGCTAACTGGGGAATGTAGTCCAGCAGTGAGCTCTGGGTCAATGAATTGGAAGGAACGTGACAAGAGATTCTAGAAATGATTGAACTTGTTGAGGAAAGGCAACGGAAGTGGCATAACCCAAAAAACTTGCTATCTCTAGACTATATTACACAGGAGGAAGTGCCCTCTGGGTGGGCTAAGAAAGTTGACCATGTGATATTAAACTAAAAGAAGATCTGTACAAAGGGCCGGATGGAGAAGTAGGACCCGCAGATGTTCTGCCCTTTGGTGTTTAAACGTCAAGTAGATACCCGAGTATGCAAGCTCTATATACCTAACCAGATGGAGTATTGAACTGGTTTTCAAGGTCATATTGTTGGAGTATTATTGCGAGACTGGGGGATTAGGCCGGGTTGAGGATATCCCTGCTCACGAGCTTGTAGACAGCGCGCCAAGTTATATTATTGAAGCTGTAGTGGACAGTTGATAGTACACTGGATTAAAGGCCCAATTCCCGTCACTCTTTGTCCAGTACCTGGTTTCATAGGAAGGCTGTGGGGCTGAGGAGAACTCAAGGGGGCTTCATTAGATACTAGAGGGGACTGGGTTACAGGCCATTTCCGATTTCTACCAAAGACATCAGGCCAACTTCAGGGACCAGCAGGTCTTAGCAAAGTAAGTCAGGGAAATAACAGAAAAAGGTTAATGGTCGAGGATGGACCATAGAGAAGACAGGAGTAATGTAATGACCCAGTATATTGTGTAACGGGGGCACCCCTAGGAAGATCGATTCCAAGGTTGCGACCGCACCGAAGAACTTCAAACTTATCGCCAAAAGGTTCACACAGATGTAAGAGTAAAGTAAACAGTAACACTTAATAGCGTTAAGCCTGACGCTTCACTCAATTAAGGTCTCGAGAGGATTGATTGTTGGAGTAGGAGAGTTCTCGCCTAGACTTTCAGGTAGTTTTATCTTATGCCAGAAACTCCCCCATCAGTTTACTCCAACTATTTGAGTCCACCCTTCTCCGCTAAGGGTGGTCCGACATGTCTGCTGGCACACCCTTCGGCCATGTATGTGTCGACACACTCTAGTCGGTGTTAACGCTATGCAGTTATCGTTTCTGCGGTGCATTTCCATTTTGCACGCCAGAGTGAAAACTTCTGCGCATCGGTGTCTTGCCAGTGGCTAACAGTCTAGACACCTCATGAACTAGACTATCTATGACACCCTTCCCACATGCATTGATCTCTACTTGACTCTAGAGGCTGCTGTGAGCGGTTTATCCATTTACTTTTTACGGGTCTTGGGCTTCCGGTGTCTTCCGCAGGGCCCGATAGTCCAGGAGTGATCCAATGGGCGCTACACATGACCACTACCCTGGATCTACCTTACCTGTGGTAGGAATCATGCTTTTAGAGTCTCTGCACTTCCCTTTCAGAGCCTATAGCGTTGGGAGCACGTTCGGGCTTGCTAGGTGTAAAACTTTCCCAGTTGCCCCGGCACCACCCGGGACTACCGTCGGGACCCCCACGGTTAACACTTGTTAACCCAGTCAGTTCTGGTCCGTTTTACTCCAAACAGCTTGGAGGTGGTACTCCACCTTCCACCCTTTGCCCCCCTGTATATTCCGCGAACAGCCTGCGGTCGACCGGACAGCAGCAACGTATATGGTGTTGCAAGCATGTCTGCAAACATTCCTCTTTGCTAGACTACACACAACTACAGAACCGTTTTCCTATGACGTCCAGGCCTCAAGGCGGGGCCGGAGGGGTATGATAGGAATAGTGTCTTCAATTTACAGCTTCCGCGAAGCTACGTAGCTCGCCCAATAGTATCCCCCGGAATCCCAGATTCCAATATCATGCATGGCTTCGCGTGACAAACATTCCAGTCTATTTTCCCCAACTCCCCGAGTGAGTTCGTATTGAAAGGTAGGGTAACTCAGGACTCTCGGGCAGGGTAACCCAAGCCCCAAGGGTAGGGTAACCTTGTCCAATGGACAGGTTAACTTTTCCCTGTTACCCTGTCTATCCCGTCGCCGGTGATAGACCTTTCTGACCCATCTCCAGTTACCCGGCCTAGCTGAGCAACTGCCCTTTCATAAGTCCATAAATGCTTTGACACCAATTCTGTTCATTCTCGGAGCCTGGGCCATCGGGTCTCCATAGGTCAAGTACTTACTTGCCTGCCGGTTCCTATCAGTTCGCCTCCTGGCTACCTGTATGGGTATAGGTTCTATTTGCCATAGCTCATGTATGCTGGGTCGTTACATACTGTCACATTTCCTAGAGGTCAGCGCTTTGTACACATGAGCAACAATACCTTAACCTGAAACATTCCTGACTACACGCCTTCTTCTGAGTTGGGAAGCCTAGCACTCCCGGCTTCTATCTTATGACTTGCTCATCAAGGTTGTGGCGCAACAGGGCTGCTTAGTTAGAGAGTAAAGTAGTAAAGTTATAGGTAAGAAGATACAAAGATGGTAGCCTGTAGCACTCATCCTCCTGGGTCCCCGTGACCCTTTTCATACGTGCTCTTCATGCCAACCGCAACCTTGCAACCCATATAGCTGCATCACCTCCCATAGTCATGCGCATGAGTGTGTCACATATGTGAGACCCATGAGCCACTGGTTGAGTTATGTGCGAAAGTCATTACAACATACGACTTGTTAACTGGGAGTCATCCAAACATATTACTCCAATCACAACATACTAGGAACTCACAACTCTGAGTCTTGTGAAACCCCATGACCCTAACACGAGTCCTGGTGCGGAAGCTGAACCAATCTGTACACCTTATGCAGTTCTCCCAATATTCTGTTCTGAATCTTCCATGACGTAAAAAACCTTCCTGCCCTGTCACCATTTCTGATATTAGCTCCCCTCTCCCTCTAGCCTGAGTCCGATCAGGCTATGTGCATTGCATCAGGGCCCATTCCAATAATTTCCCTTCCCTTCCCCACAACCCCCTGTGTTTCCGTTTGCCTTGCCAATTTTCCTTTAGTTCTTGGAGGGTTCTGTTCACGACCCTGATCCTTGCCAGTTTTGTTCTGCTTGTCTTTTCTTGGGTGTTGATAGTTGCTCGTTGGTTGGTCAGGATCTTTTGAGCTTCATCCCGCATTTCCCGCAGATCATCAATCTGTCCGTATAGACTACACGTGTCTATGAGGGTTTCCATATTTTCCTCGCTCTGTCCTCCCTCTGGCTGCGCCCTCACAGCTACCCTGTGTTTCCTCATTCCTTTGTGGCCTCTTTTCAGGGGCTTCTGGCTTCTGTCCTTTTCGGAATAATCTCCCATATCTATCTTCTTTATTTTATGGGTCTTGCACCCATCCCAGTAGCACTCTTGGCACCTTTCTTCTCATGAATTTCTGTTCTGTTCCCGTGGATCCTAGGGGCCTTCCGGAACTATTCTTGTTCTTGCTTATCACCTTGATGCACCGAGCACGCATCCTCGTAGCAGCCTTTCCATGACGGGGCCTTGGTTTCTGCAGTTTCCTTCGCCTCTCATTGCCTTTCCTCTAGCCAGGCCTTGTAGGGCCTTTTGTATGCTTGGCTAGCGGGGTGCACATCGCGGGGGATATCAATTGTGGTGTCCCATCCTTCTACTGGCCCCATCGGGCGTGACTTGGTCTCGGTGGTTTTTGATATTGACCTACCCAGGATTTGTGAGAGTATCGTCACTGGGAGTGACCAATCATGAGTTTTACATTCTGAAGATTGTTCACGGGGTACCAAGTCTGATCATGTTGCAGTGAATGACCAGTCCACTTAGCAAACGATTGAAGTTTCCCATAGTGTAAGTGCACATTTAGTAGTTTTTGGAGTTCCTATTTGTCTTCTCCAGGTATCTCAGTAGGCAGAGGTGGAAGAATTTCTTGCGAAGGTCCCTGATGATTGGAGTAGAGTTCGTGGATGGGGATGTGGAATGTGTTATGCATTGCCACCTGAGTTGCGAGGTCAAGCGTATAAGCATGTCTTCCCACCTTTGCCAAGACTTTGAAGGGTCCCATTTTCTTGGAGTCAAGTATCTTAGATGGTCTCGTGGTTCGTATGTTTCATTGTAGTAGCGACACCATATCTCCTGATTGCAGGTTTGAATCGGGTCTGCCATGTTGATCCTGTAATGGGGGCACCCCTAGGAAGATGGATGTCAAGGTTGAGACCACAGCGAAGAACTTCAAACTTATCGCCAAAGGTTCATACCAATGTAAGAGTAAAGTAAACAGTAAAAGTTAATATCGTTAAGCTGGATGCTTCACTCAATTATGGTCTCGATAAGATTGATTGTTGGAGCAGGAGAGTTCTGGCATAAACTTCGCGGTAGTTTTATCTTAGGCCAGAAACTCCTGCATCAGTTGACTCCAACCATGCGAGCATACCGTTCTCCGCTAAGGGCGGTATGACACGTCTCCTGGCACACCCTTCGGGCAGGCCTGTGTCGACACACCGTAGTCGGGGTTCACCTTATACGGTTACCGTTTCTGCAGTGCATTTTCATTCTCCCCGCCGGAGTGAAAACATCTGCGTATAGCCCTCTTGCCATTGGCTAACAGTCCAGGCGCCGCATGAACTAGACTATCTATGACACCTTTCCCATTTACATTAATCTCTACTTGGCCCCAGAAGCTACTGTGAATGTTTTATCTATCTACTATTTACGATACTCGGGCTTCTGGTGTCTTCCGCAGGAGACGGTGATCTGGAAGGGGTCCAATGGGTGCTACCCATGACCACCGCCTCGGACCCATCTTACCTCTGGTAGCAATCAGGATTCTTGGGCATCCCGTTTCTTCTGTAGGNGTCTCCGCACGTCCCTTTCAGAGCCTATGAGGTTGGGGACACTTTGAGGCATGGCAGGTGTAAAGCTCTGCCGGCCGCCACGGCACCACAAGGGACTACCTTCGGGACCCCCACGGTTAACTCCCGTTAACTGTCTCAGCTGTGGCCTGTTTTACTGCAAAGGACTTGGAGGAGGTACTCCACCTTCCGTCCTATGCTCCCTTTTATCACCTGTGAAGAGCCTGCGGTCGACCGGATGGCAGTGACGTATGCGGTGTTGCAAGTAGGTCTGCAAACCTGCCATTTTGCTAGACTGCACCCAACTAGGCAACCTTTCGCCCACGACGTCCGGGCCTTAACACGGGGCCAGAGGGGCATGACAGGATTAATCTCTCCAATTTACAGCTTCTTGGGAGCTGCCTAACTGGCCCAATAGCATCTCCTGGAACCCCAGATTCCAGTATTATGTGTAGCTTCGCGTGACAAACATTCTGGTCATTTTTTGCGAACTGCGGGAGAAACTTCGTATCCAAGGGTAGGGTAACTTGGTACTTTGGGCCGGGTAACCCAAGCCCCATAGCAGGGTAACCTGATCCTGAGGGTAGGGTAATCTTGTCCTGCGGACAACATAACCTTTCGCTATTACGCCGGCTATCCCATCGCCTGGGATAGGCATTTCGGACCTGTCCCCAGTTACCTGGCCCAGCCGAGCAACTGCATCTTCAGGAGTCCCGGAGTACGCTGACACCTCTCCCAGGTGGACCCAGGTACCTAAGTACCTGGACAGCTAATTCTGTTCACTCTTTAAGCCGGGGCCACCGGGTCTCCTTAGCTCCCGTACTCACTTGCCTGCCGGTCCCTACCAGTTCGCCTCCAGGCTACCTCTATGGGTGTTGGTTCCGACTGCCATAGCTTATGTGGGCTGGGTCGTTACATCACTCCCCTCATCTTCACGGTCCCTCCCGGACCATTAGCGTCGTCTCTTATTTCCCCGACCCGATTCCCCCAAGAGCCTATGGTCCCCGGGCATGGACAGACACCTTCCGTGGAAATCTATCCTGGCCTGTAAGCCTGTCCCTTCTAGTATGTTATAGGGCTCCAGTGAATTCTCCTCAGCCCCGAAGCCTTCACATGAAACCTGGTACTGGATGAAGTGTGAGGGAAACTTTACCTTAGCTCCACGGTACCAGCGACTGTCCATAACAGCTTCGATAAAGTACCTTGGCTCATTATCCACAAGCTCTGGGGAAGGGAGATCCTTCACCGTAACTGATCCCGCATTCTCACAGTACGGTTCGAGCAACGTGACCTGGAAAACCGCGTGGAGGCTCCATCTGGTGTGCAGTGGGAGTTCGTGGGCTCAGTTACCCACCCCACGTTTGACCACGGAAGCTCCCAATGTCCGGTGGTCGAGCTTCTCCATTGGACACTTTGTGCGGATGTTTTTTCGGTTCAACATCACGCGTTCCGCTTTCCTTACCCGCCCAGCGGTCACATCCTCCCAGCTAACATAGTCTGGTGATGGCAACCTTTTCTGGTCATGCCATTTCTGTTGCCTTTCCTGTGTCCCTTGAAACATTTCTCAAATCTCCTGCCAGGTTACTTCTTATTCGTGAACCAAGAACGCACTGTTAGGGTGTATCCCTTGATTGTTAGACACAATGCCTGACTAGGTTGTCCTTAGGTTAAACCCATAGTTGATCTCAAATGGTGACAACCTGGTTGATTCTGATGTCGAGGTGTTGTACGCATACTCTGCAAGGGGTAACAGCGAAACCCAATCATCTTGTTGGTAGGAACAGTAACTGCGCAAGTACTGCTCCAGTCGGTCTCATTAACACTCTCGGTTTGCCTAACAGTCTCAGGGAGGAATGCAGTCGAAACGCTTAGTTTCACTTGCAACAAGTGCATTAGACTCATCCAGGACTGGGATGTGAAGCGGCTATCTTGATCGGAGATGATTGGCTCACGGACTCCATGGAGGCGCCAACCTTCCTGCAGGAATATCAAGGCAAGCTCCTTGATAGGTACCTGCGCGGTCAAGGGTATGAAATGTGCCATTTTCGAGAATCTGTTCACTATGACCCAGATCTTGGTATACCCTTCAGACTGTGGCAGCGCTACAATGAAGTCTATTGAAATCGCTGTCCATGGCCGCATTGAAACAGCAATAGCTTCCAGCAGCCCGAACTTCTTGTACCTGATAGAGTTATTTCTTTGGCCTGCATCACATGTTCGCACATAGTCAGTGTTGTCCTGGTCCATCTTTGGCCAGCAGAAGTTAGCCCTAACCCTGCCAATGGTTTTGTACGTCGCGAAGTGCCCCGCGATTCGGGAGCCATGTTCACTCCCCATGATTGTCTGCTACAGATTCCGGTCCTTGTGAAAATACCACCTTTTGGTGTACAGGAGGGAGCACCTTTCTGTCGTGAAATGTCGGTCGACCTCCTTCCCACCTGCAGCCATTGCCTTCAGCATCCGTACCTATTCCAGGTCTTCCTTTATTGCCGCCCGCAGCTGATCCAAACAGGACGACAGGAGCTGCAATCCCTGGCACACCTGCAACACTTGTAGTTGCACGATGTCCTGTTCCTGGCTCTCAACCAACTGTCCTGAGCGAAAAAAGCGACTGTGGCCGAAACTCAGTCCCCCCTTTAGGGCAGTTGTTCCTACCCTGCGACAATGTAATGGGGGCGCCCCTAGGAAGATGGATCCCAAGGTTGCGACCGCACCAAACAACGTCAAGCTTATCGCCAAAAGTTCACCCAGATGTAAGAGTAAAGTAGACGGTAAAACTTAATATCGTTAAGCCTGACGCTTCACTCAATTAAGGTCTCAACAGGATTGATTGTTGGAGTAGGAGAGTTCTCGCATAGACTTTCAGGTAGTTTTATCTTATGCCAGAAACTCCCCC
>PYWC01000098.1:537448-547873 GCA_003182015.1 Tuber magnatum | reverse complement strand
GGAGCAGGGGAGTTCTCGCATAGACTTTCAGGTAGTTTTATCTTATGCCAGAAACTCCCCTGTCAGCTTACTCCAACTGTTCGAGCAAACCCTTCTCCGCTAAGGGCGGTCCGACATGTCTCCTGGCACCCCCTTCGGGCATGCATGTGTCGACACACTCTAGTCGGCGTTCACCTTATGCGGTTATCGTTTCTGCGGTCCATTTCCATTTTGTCCGCCAGAGTGAAAACCTTTCCGCATCGGCTTCTTGCCAGTAGCTAACAGTCAAGACGCCGCATGGACTGAACTATCTATGACACCCTTCCCATATGCATGGATCTTTACTTGACCTCAGAAGCTACCATGAGCGGTTTATCTAACTACTATTTACGAGTCTGGGGATTCCGGTGTCTGCCGCAGGGTACGCTGGTCCAGCAGTGATCCAAGGGGCGCTACCCACGACCACTACTGTGGATACTCCGTACCTGCGGTAGGAATCATGCTTTTCGTGTCACTGCACTTCCCTCTCAGAGCCTATGGCGTTGGGGACATCCTTGGGCACGGTAGGTGTAAAACGTTCCCGGTCGTCCAGGCACCATCCGGGACTACCTGCGGGACCCCCACGGTTAACTCCCGTTAACTCCGTCAGTTTTGGTCCGTTTCACTCCGAACCACTTGGAGCAGGTACTCCACCTTCCACCCTATGCCCCCTTATATATCCTGCGAACAGCTTACGGTCAACCGGACGGCAGGGATGTCTACGGTGTTGCAAGTAGGTAGGCAATGATTCCTCCTTGCTAGACTGCACACAACTACACAACCGTTCCCCCATGACGTCCGGGCCTCAGGGCGGGGCCCGAGGGGTATGATAGGAATACTGTCCCTAATTTCCAGGTTCTTTGGAGCTGCGTAGCTCGCCCAATGTCATCTCCCGGAGTCTCAGATTCCAGTATTATGCATAGCTTCGGGTGACAAACATTCCGGTCAATTTTCCCGAACTCCCAGAGGGACTTTGTATTGAATGGTAGGGTAACTCAGGACTTTGGGCAGGGTAACCCAAGCCTCATGGCAGGGTAACCCAGTCCTGATGGTAGGGTAACCTTGTCCGATGTACAAGAAGACTCTGCCCGGTTACCCGGTCTATTCTCTCGTCGGGATAGACACTTCTGACCTTTCTCCAGTTACCCTGCCTAACTGAGTAACTGCCCCTTGAGAGGTCCCTAAGTACGCTGACACCGCTCCCGGGTGTACCCAGGTACCTTGGTACCTGACCTGCCACTTCTGTTCCTGCTCGGACCCCAGGCCATAGGGTCTCCGTAGGTCAAGTACTTACTTGCCTGCCAGTTCCTACCAGTTCGACTCCTGGCTACCTGCATGGGTATAGGTTCCGTCTGCCATAGCTCATGTACATTGGGTCATTACAGACAAAGCATATGCCTTTTCATTCCATGGCCCTGCGCGGTAAACCACCTTGAAGCTAAACAGTTGCAGGAACTCAGCCCAGCGGTGCTGCCTTCGGTCAAGGACCTTGGTACTATTAAAGTACTCCAAATTCTTATGATCCGTATAGATCACTAACTGGTCCATCACCACAGATAGCAAATGATGCCATTTCTTGAACGCCGCCACGATGGCAATTATTTCCTTGTCATGGACGTCATAATTAATCTCCCCTGGGTGAAACCTCTGACCATGATAGAAAACTGAGTGCCATGTCTTGTCTTTGCAGAACTGGGAGAGGACGTCTCCTAATGCAAAGCGACTAGCGTCGGTTTCCAGCCAGGTTGGCCATTCTGGGTCAAAATGTGCTGCGATAGGTTTGGATGCAAATGCCTCCTTTGAATGGTGGAAGGCCGGCTCACAGGCAGGTGTCCATTCCCATCGCGCATCCTTCTTTGTCAAGTCTATCAGAAGTTTCACTAACTTGCTGAAACCCTGTATGAACTGACGCTAGAAGTTGGCAAAGCCTATAAAGCTGGGAAGGTCGACGCCACACGTCGCAGGTGCCCAATCCCGGATTGTCTGCACCTTCTCGGACAACATCGAGATCCCCACATTGGACATCTTGTATCCGCAGAATTCCACCTCCCGTTGGTGGAAACTGGACTTCTTCATGCTTACACCTAGTCTAGCTTTCTGCAATTTCCCCATCACACGTCTCAGTATCGTGACATGCTCTTCCAGAGTTTCGGAGTAGATCAGGATGTCATCCCTGTATCCAATGACTCCTTTGTCCAGGAGATCTTGAATGACCTTGTTTATCATGCTTTGGAAAGTTGCGGGGGCATTACACAACCCAAATGGCATGACCGTATATTCATAGAGTCCATATCTGCATCTGAAGGCCCTCTTCCATTCCTCACCTTCTGCCATCCTCAGAAGCTAGTAGCCGTTCTTCAAGGCCAACTTGGTGAACACAGCGGCTTTTCCGAACCTATCACGCAGTTTATTCATCAACGGTCCATGATACTTGCTCTGCACGGTGATTTTGTTCCATCCTCGGTAATCTATTACCAGTCTTAATGTACTATATGGTTTTGGTATGAAGAGGATAGGGGCTGCTGCCGACGAACTGGATCGCCGTAGTGTACCCATGTGCAGCATGTCATTGGGATATTCCCAGAGTCCCTTAAGCTCCTTTTCCGATAACGGATATATAGGCCCAAACAGAGGTTGAGTTCGGGGTTGCAACCCCCTAGTATGGTCATACTTTGAGTGCCCCGGTAGCGCCTGAATCCGTTCATGACTGAAGATATCCCCATAGTCCTTATACTCTGGGAGTAGCCTAACTGTAATGTCTGCACCTTCCTCATCAGGGAATTGCACACTTCACAATAGTTACACATTACTAGGGTCTTCGGCTAGTAACTCTTCATCAGTCATGAACACTAACCGCCCTTGCTCTACCAGGCAGTTAGCCTTGCAGATATCTGAGCGCCAGCTTAGTGATCCTGTCTTCCAATCTATGTCAGGGTTATGGTCCCTCAACCAAGACATAGGTAGGTACCCATCCACTTTGGTGTCGGACATATCCGTGACTTCAAGGTGGATTTCCTTGTGGTGTCCGCCTATGCTCATCGCCAATGACTTGGTATAGTGTAGAGCGGCCCCTGGAATGCGATTACCGCTTGCGTCGCTTATTGGCATGTGTACCTTTCATCGTACACCAGGTGCCTGAGTCTGCTTAACCCATTGGTTACTAAGCAGCGGCCCTGTGGCTGCATGATCGAGTAGCAGGAGCGCCTCCGCGCTTACCCGTTTAGCTCCTATCTTCTAATCTAACTTGATATGCAGGTGGATAGACTTGGTATAAGGAGGCAAGTTGTCATGCTTCTGCCTGTTCACGTGTCTTGGGGACTTAGTCATCGTGGCTTAGCGAATCCTTTTAGTCTCTTGCCCTTTGACACAAGAGCGGCCACAACTGGTTGGTAAACGTTAAGGGATTGGGATTTGTCTTTTATGACTAACTACGGTGTTTACTATCATGCTAGCATGATTTTGGGTACTAAACCCTCCTCCCATAAACTTGAAAATCGGAGCCTTTATTTGATCAAGTCCCGCCTGAATCAATTCCGCTTGTACTAAACATAACAATTTTCCCTGAGGTCGGTAGAAGTCCGCCGTCAGACCTGTTCCATGTGAAGCAGCCTTGCTTCCCCAATGTCAAGCGTCTCCTCTAGCAAGACCTCACCCGGCCTCAACTGAAATAATGTCCCATGACTTGCCCATCCAGCTAAAGAAATTCTGAAAGAAATACGTATAACTAAAACAAAGGAAACAACCAGAAACCCAACAAAGGAGAGATAGCCCAGCCCAACATGCATGGCCAACAATATCTACCTGCCCGCACCACCTGGGTGTAGTCAGTATCAAAGTTGTTTATGCGGTAGAAGGGTAATTACCTATCGCCAAAGCCACCTACCTGGTTCATCTCCATCTATCCCATCAGGGGTCTATGGCTGTGGGTTAATAAGGTTACACCTTAAGGCGAACAGGTTCTTACCTATTCTGAGCCGTCAGTGTCAACGTCCATGATCCGAGATGATGCCTGGCCGACTGGAAGTATCCTTGACTATGAGCCAAAGGGGGCGCTTCAATGCGCTTTAGCCGCTTATCCGTTCCTGTGGCCTCGCTTGCTGGAGCTGACCGGTTCAACCCGCGGGCCTATTTGGATCCATTAACGTCTAGGGCTGTCGCAGCACACTTTCTCCAAAAGTGACCTGTTTGCCCACACTTGGTGCCCTGGTTATGCTTCCTGCGGAGTTCGGTCAAAGTCGACGGGATTTCGTTATGCGCTATTGCATACGCAGAACTCGCCGGCTCTGCCTGTTTCCCCACATTGAAATTGGTTGATTTGGGAGACATCCGGTTCGGTCCACCCGAATCTGTTTCGTTCTTCTTGCACCTCCCAGAGGTCGCGGATCTATCCTCCTTCTTATCTGCAGGCTGAGACTGGAGGGCTGGGTGGATAACGCGGTTACTGAACCGGTTGTTTTCCTGCAGCGTTTTCGTGACCTTCCGGGGAAGATCAAGGTACTCGTTCAAGTTGGTCAGACGTGGCTGCTTAAGTACCGATGCATTACAAATGTCTTGTATGATGCCTGATTGAACCTTGCCTCGTACCTGTACTGGATCTGTATAGCTAAGCTTATACATATGATCAATTATCTTATCTAGGTACTCATTGATGTGATGGGGCTTCATCACAAGGTCCCGCCGCTGGGGAAGGGATTGATCTCGCGCGGCCTGATCTCCGCCGAAACCTGGTTCCTGCCCTTGTCGGAACCATTTCCATGTCCATAAAGGATTCCTGTCCATGACAGAGACGCTCGTGCGCTTGGCGGCTTTCTTGTTAATGTGCCTATGCAATACCAGATACCATTCCCTGGCGGAATGCTCCAGAAGGGGGATCGCCAAGGTTACCCTATCTGTGTCGGTTAACTTGCAATCCGTAAAGTATTCTAATTTAACCTCTGCCAAGGTCAAGAGGCGCGCAAGTTCTGTAACTTTGCCCTTAAATGGAGGGATACCACTCAGCTTCTCCAGCTTCTTCTGCCGGTCTCTTAGTGTTGCCCTAGAAGCCGAACCAGTACCCCTCAGGGCTCTCGGCAGCCTCGCGGCCTGGCGATCCCACCCGTGTTGCTTCTCATTGCTCTAGTCATCCTGACGAGCACCGAGGAAGGGGGTCAAATCTGGGAGAGAATCTCCATCGTCATCATTATTCAAGCTGTTGAGGTGAGATTCCCTTAGATCTCCACCTGCTCCGGCCGTACCACCTCTGGGTAGTGCATTTCCGTCCCCACTACCTGTGGTATTCCTGCCTTGGGATTTCCGGGATCTATCGTACCTATCAAACCATTTCTACGGGCAATCCTGCTTAGCATCCTCTCGGGGGTCAACCCCTGATGGTCCCAATGCTGGTACTGGGACAGGGCATCACCCACTCTTAGGAGTTGGGTTGGGCGCCGTCTGTGTTATCCGCAGAAAATAGTGCAACTCTGGACAACTCAAGGGTTGCATCGGGGGGCCAGCATGCCTCCATGACGTACAGTACCCACATGTTGGTCGTCCATCTCCGTCTTTCTGCCTCCTTCTATGCCTCACCAGGGTCCGTGGTCCCTTCCTACAACCATAGCGGTGGTAATGAATCCACCTCATCCTGGTCTCTTCTGACGAACAGCGTGACAGACAGAACTCGTCTTGGCTGTCCGAATCGCCACTTGTGATGATGTAGAGACCGGCAGGAAGGCTTGGCTTCGCGGGTGCCATGGGAATGACCAGTGCCCAAGGAACCCGACGAGCAGGTGTTCCGGGCCTGGGGAGAGGGGTCCATTGCAATGGAGCCTCAGGCACTCGCCCTTCTTGGCACTGTAACTGTTCAAGGAACCCAGGTGACGCGGCACGCCTCGACCGGAATGCGGGAAGTGCCGAAGCCAGGGGCAGGAAAGGAGCTGCAGGGGATGGGTCAGAACTAGGGACTGGTAGGGGAACTGGGAGAGGAGTGTGTCTTGGGGTGGCTATGAGAGGTACAGGAGTTGCAACCGACGGTATTGCGTGAAGAATGTTAGAGGCAGGGGTCAGACGAGGAGTTGGGACAGGCATATCTGGGGCCACAATACCTTTCGGTTTGGGCGTCCTTTTCCGTACTCGATGTCCATCAGTTGGCCCGACTGTTGAGCTACCTGAACGGCTACGGGCGATTGAGGGAAGGACAGCGATGGAGCCTGTAGATGCCCTTGAGAAGAAGAAAGTATAACTGTAGCTGCCACCTTTCAGGCTTTCCAACATGCATATACTGGTCAGGCTCATGTACGCCCTCCATGGCTCGTCTCTGACTCTCATAGCCACTTCCATGCCGCAGTTCTCGGGCTTAGTATGGACAAGTGTGAGTAGGGGCGCGGCCTCTAACATTGGTACCACGTTCTTAGCATCAATGCTATACCCTTCTTCGAAAGCTTTCTCCAATCCTGTCATCTGAGTGCTCAATGCTTGCTAATCCCTTATCAGCCCCAGGTATGTCTCCTGCTGCACTTTCATCCGTTCCACCGCTGCCTCAGTGATCTGTTTCCAGAACACCTGCTGCTACGAGGTGTTCCAGTTCCATAGTTCCCGCTTGGCTTTCTCAATCAACTTGGATACCTGTGCGACGATGTAAGGCTCCACAAACTCAATTGAGGACTCGCTAAATGGGACCCCTAGGGGTGCAGTTGAGGTCATATTGTGGACAAGGGTAGGGTCGGGGAAAAATGGGAGCGCCGCAGTGCGAGGGTCTATAATCATGAGGTTAAGGTATTCACGGGGCAACTGAATTGGTGCAGCCTCCCGAAGAAACTTATGGCCATCCCTGTCAACACCGCGAACATGCGCAAAACACAAGGCATGAAATGTGTTGGTGGCACGTTCATCCCGATCAAGGTGAGAAACTGGGTTGGATTCCCTTCAGGGTCGAAGTTCGGTACTAGCCATTGCACTTTCCACCCTGGGCCACTTCTTCTAGACAAGATTACCAGTATTCAAGCAAGGTCAGTGCCGAAGGTCGAAAAGGATTAATCAGTAGAGGAGTTAAGCGCGGAGCTTGCTTAACGATATACTGTAATGCGGGCACCCCTAGGAAGATGGACCCCAAGGTTGCAACCGCACCGAACAACTTCAAACTTATCGCAAAAGGTTAACACCAATGTAAGAGTAAAGTAACCCATAAAGCTTAATATCGTTAAGCCGGATGCTTCACTCAATTAAGGTCTCGCGAGGATTGATTGTTGGAGTAGGAGAGTTCTCGCATAGACTTTCAGGAAGTTTTATCTTAAGCCAAAAACCCCCGCATCAGTTTACTCCAACCATTCGAGCACACCCTTCCCCGCTAAGGGCGGTCTGACACGTCTCCTGGTACACCCTTTGGGCATGCATGTGTCTGCACACTCTAGTCCATGTTCACATTAGGCGGTTATCATTTCCGCTGTTCATTTCCATTTTGCCTGCCAGAGTGGAAGCTGCTGCGCATCGGCTGCTTGCCAGTGGCTAACAGCTAAGATGCTGCATGAACTAGACTAACTATGACACCTTTCCCATTTGCGTTAATCTCTACTCGGCCCCGGAAGCTACCGCGGGCGTTTTATCTATCTACTATTTACCGTTCTTGGGCTTCCAGTATCTTCCGCAGGGGACGGTGATCCAGAAGGGATGCTGCATGAACTAGACTAACTATGACACCTTTCCCATTTGCGTTAATCTCTACTCGGCCCCGGAAGCTACCGCGGGCGTTTTATCTATCCACCATTTACGGTTCTCGGGCTTCCGGTGTCTTGGTGAGAGGATGGTGATCCGCAAGGGGTCCAATGGGCACTCCCCATGCCCACTCCCTTGGGCCCATCTTACCTGTATTAGGAATCATGCTTATAGTGTCTCTCCATGTCTCTTTCAGAGCCTATGACGTGGGTGTTACGGTTTCCCAGTACTTGTGTTACCTGCGACAGGTAACGACCTTGGTTGGTTCTTTCGAACTGGGCTGCACTTTGTCCTGGAGCTCCTCCAGTCTCTAGGCCCCATCTTAGTATTCTCGCGTAAGAATCGGTTTCTCCCCAGTGACAAGAGCAACGGTCTTCGATTTGGTTAACACGATTCACATAGTAGATAGGTTCTTGACTCTACAGCGGATTCGGCTAGCGGATGAGATTGAAGCCTAAAGCTTTTCATATTGTAAAGATCGTAAAGTGGTAGATAGGAAATACCAGTGGATGGTTGTATGAAGAGCTAACCTATATGTGAAAACCAGGCCTTTATATTGGCCTCTTCCCGCAACCCTAACCCTGCCCTGATCCTCAAGCGAGGTCAGGTGCGATATCCCTCACATGACTCAAATGGGTCATGTGCCCAAACATAAAACATCCCATGACCTCTAAATAACGTCATGTGCGAAACATAAATCAAACGCAATATGAATACCCCAACCACATGACCTGCTAACGGGGTTACGCGCAAGACATAAACCAGTCTGCCTTGCCAGTAAGCCTTACCGGCCACCCAGACTCTTCCCATGACGTCAACTGTACGTCATGTGCCAAATGCAAGCAATATACACGAGCCCCCATGACCTGCTAAGGAGGTCATGTGCGTAAAACCAACTTAACCATAAATGAGCCCATGACCTGCCAACAAGGTCGTGTGCATGAAAGAATCATAACTTAACTGTATGACATCCAAGTGACATCATATGCGAAACCTGTTTCCTCGCCTCCATCACCTGGCTAGCGCTCCTCTGGCCAGATCGTGACCTTAGCTCCCCTCTCTCAGCAGCCTGAGTCCCATCAGGCTAGCTCGAGCCTTCGTCTGCCGCCGCTTCCAACATTCGGTGGGCCGTCTTGCTGATCCATCTCTTGCTTTCTTGCACAACTGTTTCCATACTCTTGATTCCTCTTTCCTTCTTTCTTAACTCTTACCTGAGGGAACTGACCTGCCGCTCCGCCAGTTCCGCCCTCACTCTTTCTGCGCTTGGCTCTCTTTCCAATCGCGTCTGCCTTCGGTCCCCCTATTTCTTTTCCCATCCTAGTTCCCTGATTTCCGTCTTTAGGGCTTCTTCCCGATCCATGCTGTCTGTCCCCTTCCTCTGGAGGCCCTCCAGGGAGTCAGCTTCGATCGTGGTTGGGCTTGGTTGTTCGTTCCGGGTCTGGTTTTGTGGGAATTGTCGTTGGTTCGGCGGGGTCTTCTGTTTTTCCTGCCCCTCTCTCTCTCTTTGCTGTGTCCTAGAAGCGGGTTCTGGGTATTCGACTAATACCACCCCTTCCGGTTCTGGGAAACCTAGCGGGCTGGTCTTTAGCGGCGTGCGGTTGGTTCGGCACGGCCAGTAGCCAGAGCCAAATTTGTCCCTTTGGTGCACTTGGCACCCGTCCTCAAAGCATCCTGTCAAGGATGTGCTATTCTGTTCTTTCTGTTGTTCCGTAAGATGGGGGAGTGGCAGGTCCATCACCTGTGTTGACTCGTCATTGCTTTGTTACTTCTTAATCCTGTTTTTGTACCCCGAGCTTGTGGGGGTAATGTTCATGGAATTGCGGAATTGCCTTGGGTGCATGCTTGAAGTGGGTGGCGGGGTACCACTCTTGGTCATGTTCTGGCAGGTAATCTACCCACATAGCAAGATACTGGAGTCTACCATAGTGCAAGTGGGAGTCGATTATCGCGACTGGTTCGTATTCGTCATCTCCATCTATCTGAATAGGCGCAGGGCGACGTCTTTTTTGTCTGGGAAGAGCGTTTTCTTGGTAGGGTTTGCGGAGGCTGGTGGAGAATGTTGGATGAGTTTGTTTCATCGAGGTGGAGAGGGCGAAGTTTATATGCACGCCGTCCGACCCATTGCATTATTTTGAATGGTTCAAGTTACTTGTACTCCGCCCCTCTTCAAGGGTCTAGGCTCCGCGCCCGCTACTTGCCTCTCGCTTAAAAATATTACCATTTTCGGCTGTGCAAAACTCCAGGTTTTCGCGTGGCAACCATTCCGACAAACCAGTTTTTCTCTGTCGCTTAGGCTTCAGGCTCTAAGCGAACAGCCAACTCTACCCCCAGCCTTATCACAGTGATGGCTGACCAATAACCACCTCCTCAGCTCTCCTCAGGGGGGCCCCTCTGCACAGTCTCTAGCCGCGCCAGTATGAGGAACAATCCCACTGGCAGAGTTTCCTCCCCTGCCCCGAAGGAGCGCCAGTTGTGCACGAATCTTTTGCGTGCGGCTGCGGATCTGCTAGGCCTCAATCCGGCCTCCAACCCTTCAGTTTTTTCCCCATCTTTCGTACAGGAAGACCTCAATACCCAGTCGGTGGACGTTTTGACCCTTGCCCCGCTAATCTCGCACCTGGTCCGCATGGTAGCTACCCTCGGCCAACAGGTGGAAAACCTGTCTACGAAATTGGACACACTCCCTGCCCCGACCCCGGTGGCAGCGGCCCCCCCAGACCC